>OZ024740.1:75699441-75700908 GCA_964016885.1 Eledone cirrhosa
GTTCAACACTGACACAGGAACGATGTACTAGTTTCAAGCTTGTTAGCTATCATCAGCACCGTTTACCCATCTGCCAGATAGTTGAACGTTCGAAAGTATATACTTTCCTTATGAAAATTAACGGCTGAGCAGCCTAATTTGCATATTGAGTGAGTTAAATCGGTCAGGCATACCGAAAACGATAAATTGAAACAAAATGAAAACGAAATTTCATTTCTCACTCTTAGTATGGCACTTACTTAAATGTAAGTATGCATGTATACGTACATACATATATGTATACAGACGTACAGTAGCATGCACATATATATATATATATACATATATACATACATATGCATACAGGTACACATACATATATGCACGTATCAGTTTAGCGGCGCTAACGTCGCTTTGTTCGTTTGTAAACAAACTGAACAGCCTGAATTTATGCCATACGGTGTTAAGGCAACCACGTCACCTTTTTGTTCAACACTGACACAGGAACGATGTACTAGTTTCAAGCTTGTTAGCTATCATCAGCACCGTTTACCCATCTGCCAGATAGTTGAACGTTCGAAAGTATATACTTTCCTTATGAAAATTAACGGCTGAGCAGCCTAATTTGCATATTGAGTGAGTTAAATCGGTCAGGCATACCGAAAACGATAAATTGAAACAAAATGAAAACGAAATTTCATTTCTCACTCTTAGTATGGCACTTACTTAAATGTAAGTATGCATGTATACGTACATACATATATGTATACAGACGTACAGTAGCATGCACATATATATATATATATACATATATACATACATATGCATACAGGTACACATACATATATGCACGTATCAGTTTAGCGGCGCTAACGTCGCTTTGTTCGTTTGTAAACAAACTGAACAGCCTGAATTTATGCCATACGGTGTTAAGGCAACCACGTCACCTTTTTGTTCAACACTGACACAGGAACGATGTACTAGTTTCAAGCTTGTTAGCTATCATCAGCACCGTTTACCCATCTGCCAGATAGTTGAACGTTCGAAAGTATATACTCTCCTTATGAAAATTAACGGCTGAGCAGCCTAATTTGCATATTGAGTGAGTTAAATCGGTCAGGCATACCGAAAACGATAAATTGAAACAAAATGAAAACGAAATTTCATTTCTCACTCTTAGTATGGCACTTACTTAAATGTAAGTATGCATGTATACGTACATACATATATGTATACAGACGTACAGTAGCATGCACATATATATATACATATATACATACATATGCATACAGGTACACATACATATATGCACGTATCAGTTTAGCGGCGCTAACGTCGCTTTGTTCGTTTGTAAACAAACTGAACAGCCTGAATTTATGCCATACGGTGTTAAGGCAACCACGTCACCTTTTTGTTCAACACTGACACAGGAACGATGTACTAGTTTCAAGCTTGTTAGCTATCATCAGCACCGTTTACCCATCTGCC
>OZ024740.1:75716108-75748608 GCA_964016885.1 Eledone cirrhosa
TGAACGACAGAATAATTAAAATAAAACTACTGTCACAATAATATCCGTTTATGCACCCCAATCTGGCCTACTTGACGTTTTAAAAGACAGGTTCTATGAGTCGCTAATGCTCACTACCTCCCAAATAACAGTCAGTGACTACATAATTATTGCTGGTGACCTGCATGGTCATGTTGGACAACATTGTGATGGATATGACAGATTCCATGGAAGCTATGGGTTTGATACTAGAAATGAGGAAGGTTTCAGAATCCTGGAATTCTGTGACGCAAATAACCTAACTATCTGTAACACAAACTTCAAAAAACAAAATAATTACTTGATCACTTATAGATCAGGGGAACATGCCAGCCAGATAGATTATATCCTTGCTAAAAGACGTGACAAAGTGTCTGTTGTAAACACTAAGTCCCTCCCCCGTGAAGAATGCACCTCCCAACATAGCCTAATAGTTAGTGACCTCATAGTCAGGACTAGACATACTCAATGACAGAGGAGGACGACTTTGAAGAGAAGAATATGGAAGTTGAAGGACCCCACAGCCAGTGACAAATTTAAAAGCTTACTACTTGATACTTTTGACAGTAAGGAAGAGCAATTAGAGACGTGCAGTATAGAGGAACAGTGGGAATTCTTGAAAGTTAACCTGCTGAAGGCGACAGATGAAATATGTGGCTGGAGCAGATCTATAGGTAGGACGAGAGTAACTTGGTGGTGGAACAGTAAGGTGTAGGAGACAATCAAGGCCAAAAAGCAGGCTTGGAAAGTATGGTGGGATGGGGGAAGTAGAGAACACTATTAAGTGGCCAGGAGAGAAGCTAGGAGACAAGTGTACCTTGCAAGAAGGAAAGCAGAGGATAGAAAGTTCAAGCATGTTCTACAATGCGAGGACCGAAAATGCGAGGTGTTCAGGATCGCAAGACAATGTATGAAGGAAAACCGTGATATTATCAGGGAGAAGTGTATCCGTAATGATGATGGTGTACTTGCCCTCACTGATACTGATAAGAAGGTAGCTTGAAAGTGTCACCACGAGAGACTACTAAATTAGGAGAATAAATGGG
This sequence comes from Eledone cirrhosa, assembly GCA_964016885.1. Lineage (NCBI taxonomy): Eukaryota > Metazoa > Mollusca > Cephalopoda > Octopoda > Eledonidae > Eledone > Eledone cirrhosa. The sequence continues at coordinate 75,717,173 of OZ024740.1, forward strand.
AAAAAGATAGTCTGCCCCAAATCGATCCAATAGAGGGACGAGCAGTGCAAGTTGAAGGTAGTATAATAAGTAAGGCAATCAAAGATATGAAGACAGGCAAAGCGGCTGGCCTTCGGAGATAGTTGCTGAAATGTTGAAAGCATCTGGATCGGTGGGACACACTATGGTCTCCCGGATAGTAAACCAAGTAATACAGATGGCGTCATACCTAAAGACTGGCGTAGCAGCATCATCGTTAACTGCTACAAGGGTAAAGGAGATGCTCTAGATAGGGGAAACTATAGAGGCATTAAATTAGTTGACCAGGTCATAAAGGTCACAGAAAGAGTTATAGCACAACTAATCAGAGATCAAATTGATCTAGATGAAATGCAGTTTGGGTTTGTGTCAGGTAAAAGTACCACAGATGCTCTTTTCCTTGTATGGCAACTACAGGAGAAGTACCTAGCTAAAAGTAAACCCCTCTACTTAGCTTTTGTTGACTTGGAGAAAGCCTTTGACAGAGTCCCACGCTCCATGATCTGGTGGGCTCTTAGAAAACTATCTGTAGATGAATGGCTTGTGAGAGCTATACAAGCTATGTTTAAAGATACAGTCAGCAAGGTAAGAATTAACAATGAATATAGTGAAGAATTTAGCGTAAAAGTTGGTATTCATCAACGCTCTGTCCTTAGTACCCTCCTGTTTATTATTGACCTTCAGGCTATAACAGAGGAGTTTAAGACCAGCTGCCCATGGAAATTTCTATATGCAGATGATCTAACTCTCATAGTTGAATCCATGGCTGAACTAGAGAAGAAATTCCAAACATGGAAGCATGGCCTAGAATCAAAAGGCCTTAAAGTTAACTTGTCTAAGACTAAAGTTCTAGTATGTAGAAAAGAAAATAGGACACAGGTGCCATCTGGGAAATGGCCATGCTCAGTGTGTAGGGAAGGAGCAAGTAGAAATTCCATTCTATGTTCCAAATGCAAACTATGGGTACATAAAAGATGTAGTGGGATCACAGGTAAGCTATCTAAGAACGTAGATTCTATATGTGGCCGATGCTCAGGTGCAATAAGTAGCAAGTGCCCACAGGATACTAGCCCCTTCTACTGCCCAGATGGTTCTATAGAAATAGTGGACACTTTCCATTACCCGGGTGACAAAATCAGCAGTGGGTGAGGGTGCTCTGAAAGTACAGTAGCCAGAGTAAGAACGAGATAGAAAAAGTTCAGAGAGTTTATACCGCTATTGGCCACAAAAAGTTTCTCTCTGAAAATGAAAGGCAGATTGTATGATGCCTGTATACGAACAGCAATGCTATATGGCAGTGAGGCATGGGCATTACGTGCAGAGGACCTGCGCAGACTGGAAAGGAACGAAGCATGCATGCTCCGTTGGATGTGTAATAGTAATATACACGAACGGCTAAACATAAATGACCTAAGTGAGAAATTAGGAATAAGAGGGATCAGATGCTATTTACTTGAGAGAAGATTACGTTGGTATGGTCACATGATGCACATGAAAGATGACAGCTGTATAAAAAGTGCAGGGCGATCAAAATTGATGGAAATTACGGAGTAGGTAGACCCAGAAAAACCTGGGACGACTTGATAAATTCCGACCTTGCACACTTGCACCTCTCTAAGACAATGTCTCTGGATCGAGATCTTTGGTGCCACGCAGTAATACAGAAGACCCGCCTTCCCTATGGGCAAAGTTAACCTACAGTCAGTAGGACCCTCCAAACCAAACAAACACCCCAACCCACTACCCCTACTCCATCCTCCAACTCCCACCAACACCACCCTTTCTCTATAAAGTTATGTTGGTACCACAGCATCCAGTCCAAACTAATGTGGTTGTGTAGGTGTCATGACAAAAAAAAAAATACAGTCCACACTGTAATATGGTCGTGTAGGTAACACGGTAAAAAGCTCCCAGTCCACTGTAAATGTGGCTGGTGTTAGGAAGGGCATCCAGCCGTAGAAAACCTGCCAGATAGTCCTATGAGCGAGACACAGTCACACGAACAATCTTGCCTCAAGTAGGACAATTCCCGTCTAACCCATGCCACCGTGGAAGATAGACGTTAAACGATGATGATGATGATGATATGTATATATATATATATATATATATATAAATACATAATCAGAGAAAGCTAATAGCGATACTCCGGCCAAATTCCAACTCACTCAACAAACATTAGGAAATAGCTGAGTATATTCCTAATTAAACGTTCGGGGTGCTGACTAATTGTATTGTGTGGAAAATTGGCTGTATCATTTCATCTATCTATATATATAAAACTGTGGTTGTCTGTCTGTCTATCGATTTTTGGCACACATCTCCTATTAGAATCTCTCACGGAATTGCACCGAAATTGCTATACTTGTACATTGAGCCCTAGCGAAGACATCGGAAAAAAAAAATTTCAAATTGACCCACCCTATGTGACGAAATCGAATATAATGTATCGATTTTTGAGCGTAAGTTATCAGTTATTTCCCTTTGTTCTGTTTACATTGAGCGTCTTACGTAAAAAATTACGCTGGCTTTCTCAGCGTTTAAAATGACATTAACACAATACACGTTCGAACACTAAGCTTCCGTTTTGCTTCATTTCCATTTAAAAGCATTTTAAAACAATATTTTTACTTGAAAACAAGTCTATTTAAAGACTACGTAAAACAAGCAAATATTTCGTCGTTAGGCGTGCAGACAGACAGTCGTGCAGAGGTGATATACGCGTGCAGACAGATAGTCGTGCAGAGAGGTGATATACGCGTGCAGACAGACAGTCGTGCAGAGAGGTGATATAGGCGTGCAGACAGACAGTCGTGCAGAGAGGTGATATAGGCGTGCAGACTGACAGTCGTGCAGAGAGGTGATATAGGCGTGCAGACAGACAGTCGTGCAGAGAGGTGATATAGGCGTGCAGACAGACATAACTGATAATTTGGTTACGCTAATGTTTTTCTCTGCGTTGCAGTGTTTACATTTTCGATCTTTGTTAATAAATAACCAGTGCAGTTTCTATCCCCAGCATCCTCTTTTGTTATAACATTCGGGTTATCGTTATGTTTTCTTAACTTCATAAGGCATATTGTTGGTTGAGGGAATATTAATCAAAAACACCACATGCAAGTCTGCACAGTAGACACTATAGTTTTTAAGCCAAGAAAGAAACTTAACATTGTAACTTTAACACAGCTACTGAGCGACCCCGAGCAACGCCGGGCTTTACTGCTAGTATGAGATATATCAAATATATCTCTTCCCAGACGACTCAGTTTCATTATAAGATTTCTACAAATTGGGTGAAATTATACCAAGTTATGTAGAAGCTTGTATAAGATCAACAGATACTTATTCAAGTGGGCTCTTATAATTCTTCAGTGGGTGCCCAATAATATTAATATTGATAACCAAATCAACATCAATATTTAGCGATAATCACCATCAGTGCTTGAGGGAGCTGCTAGGTTGTGAGTCCTGCAGTTCTAAAGAAAATCTCACACTGTCTCGAAAATAGGAGGAAGGAGACTACCATCAAAAACAATACATGCGCAGGTCATTGAATTCTGAAAAGAATTCAAGCCACGTGCTTAGAACTCGATTGGGTATGAAAAAATAACCATATCGCTTAATGACTCAGATATTTTCTCAGGCAAAATAACAGAATGAGATACAAGAACAAACAATCAATATTCATATAAAATAAACAAAGAGAGTCATACCTTATATCGGGAAAGTTCATATCAGTTGCTCCAATATATATATATATATATATATATATATATGTATATATATATATATATATATATATATATATATATATATATATATATATAGTTAAAAGAATAGAGGTGTAACACACAAGTTGTTATATATTGGTAAACGGAATAGAAAATGCTGACAAATTGTTCACAGTTGAAAAATGGTTTAATTAGGAATAAAAGAGTATTAGTGATTGTATGGGTTAGTATTCAGTTGTGGTTTTAAGTTTTTAAGTTTTTACCGGTTGCGCATTTCTAAATGCTTTTCAAAAATAATTTTGAGATAGAGTGTCCGTGCTGTTTGCTCTGATCTGATTAGTTTTGGGAATTCTACCTGTTTTTATGTTAAAAAAGTGGCTCCAGCGTTATTTTTGTGTTGCAAAAATGCTTGTGGTCAAAACAATTTTGATTGGTCGGTAGAGGTCATGTGAATGTAAAAAGTTGATTTTGCGCCAAGACTGTTTTTATGTTAAAATGTTAAAAAAGTGGAAAAAGTGGCTCCAGCAAAAATTATTGGTCAAAATAATTTTGATTGGTCGGTAGAGATCATGTGGATAAAAAATTGGTTTTGCGCCAAGATTGAGAAATGACTCTTTCACAACAAATATGTGTGTGTGTGTGTGTGTGTGTGTGTGTGTGTGTGTGTGTGTGTGTGTAGTAGTAGTAGTAGTAAGGTGTTCGATGCTGCGACAATGGCCAGCAGCGATGTGTGTCAAATGGCTATTAAGATAAGTGTGTGTGTGTGTGTGTGTGTGTGTATATATATATAGCAGAGTCATTCGAAGGTCAAAAGATATTTTTCAGCTTTTGTCTTATACGGAGAAGTGTGTGTGTGTGTGTGTGTGTGTGTGTGTGTGTGTGTGTGTGTGTGTGTGTGTGTGTGTGTGTGTATAAGTCTCTTTGTATGTTGATGTACGCGTGTGTATGTGTTTGTGTATATATATGTGTGTGTGTGGGTGGACCAGTATTTTTTTCCCCCTGGTAAAATGGTGTACATTATTCGATTTTTTCAGTAAAATTGGTTCTCTTAATAGAACATCAAAAATCTTAACAATAAAAGGTGTGAAATGATATTCACTATATATATATACACACATACACACATTCACTACATATATATATATATATACATATATACATACATATATATGCACATATATTTTTTTGTATTGCACCATAGAGCATGTGTGTTTACGTGTGTCATTGTGTTTATATGTGGGTAGAGATGTGTGCTGATGTAGGTATGTATGTTGACGTGTGTATGTTGTGGGTTCGTCTTAGGGAGAAGTGTTTAGACGGGGTCCGTATTTGTTAATGAAGTAAGATTCCTTGCTGATGCGCTGGGTGTGGGTGGCATTATCTTTAAATTTGTAGAGGGGAAAGATTCTGAAGTTGGGATGATTTTGGGCGGCACAGGTATCAATGTGTTCACTCAGTGGTATTTTCCTGTATTCCCGTATTTTAATTTGGGATCTATGGACAGTCATGCGTTGGCGGAGGCTGTTTTTGGTCTGGCCTATGTATTGTTCTCGACAACCTGAACAAGTTAATACATATATTAGATTTTCCGATGCACATGTGAAATTGTGTTTTACTATAAAACGTTGTCCATCGTTGAAATAGAATTCCGAACCCTCTATTAGGTTGATGCAAATGCCACAGTTGGGTCTATCGCATTTTTTTACTGTGGGTTTCGTTGGTGTGGTTGGCAGTACTTTGGCATGTGTTAAGATGTTTTCCATTGACTTGGATTGTCTTTTGCTCTTTATGATATCGTGTGTTCGTAGAATTTGGTTCATTCTATGGTCCTTTTTCAATACAGGGATGTTCTGGAGGATGGTGTCAAAGGCTTCATTGTTGAGGGGATTGTGTGTGGAGATGTATGGAAGAGCTTTTAGTTTTGGTTGATTTACTTTAGGGTGTCTGAGGTCCTGGGTACTGAGTTTTAGGGCACGTTGGATTCCATTGTCAATTAGTGATGCAGGGTAGTCCCTGCCTATGAGTGTGTCCTTTAGTTCTTGTAGCCGTAAGTAGCAGATGTTTTTATTGGAGACTATAGTACAGATTCTCTTGGCTAAGTTGTAGGGAATATTAATTTTAACGTGTCTAGGGTGGCAAGAGTTGAAGGGGAGGTATTGCTTGGAGTCTGTAGGCTTGTAGTATATGTCTGTTTCTATTTTTTTGTTATGGATCTTAATGAGGATGTCGAGGAAGGGGAGTTGTTGATGGTTGTATTCCATCGTGAAGTTAATATTTGTGTTGAGCCCATTTATAAGGGTGTGAAATTCTTTAAGTTTTTCGATGTTTTCGTGCCAAAGGATGAAGCAGTCATCTAGATATCGCTTCCAGTTCCTTTCAATGTGTAAGTGGAGGGTGTTTCCAAATTTGTTTAGGACTTTAGTGTAGAGGGTGATTTCCAGGTATCCCATGACTAGGTTGGCATAAGTAGGGGCTGTTTTCGTTCCCATAGCGGTCTCAGATTTCTGCCTGTAGGGTTTGTTATTGAAAACGAAGTAATTGTTCTCCAAGATAAATTTGAGTCCCTCTATCACGAATTCTTTTTTGATGCGCTGTGGGAGTTCATTGTGGAAATTATCCAGCCAGAATTGGATAGCTTCTATTCCTAGGTTGTGGGGGATGTTGGAGTATAGGTTGACTACATCGAACGTCACTAGTAGGGTTTGTTCAGAAAGTGGCATATTAGGGAGGTGATTGAGCATATCTAGGTCGTCCCTTATATAGCTTTTGATGTGCTTGAAGAAGGGTTTGAGAAGGGTATCAATGAAGTTGCTAAGACAGTGCGTTTCGCAAGCGGGGCCTGCTATTATAGGTCTTAATTTGAGATCATTGGGTGAGGGGACATTGATGACTATGTCTGTGGCTTCCTTGCATGCCTTACTGATTGATTCGCTTTTATGTACTTTAGGGATACCGTAGAAAAGGCTGGATTTACTTGTGAAGTCTGTGATGAAGCTGAATTCCTTGTTAGTGAGTCCTTCTTTGTATTGGTTGATTAGAGTTTTTAGGTTTCTCATAATTTTCTGTTGATTGTAGTGTTCAGCCTTTTCGTAGTATGTTTCGTTTTCCAAAGTGGAGAGCGCTAAGTTGATATAGAATTCTGTCTCCATTAGGACTACTGTACTCCCTTTATCAGCCTCTTTAATTGTAATGGTTCTGTCGGTTTTTAATCTATTTAATTCTTCCCATTCTTTCTTGTTGGGGTTTGGCTTGTGTTTTTGTCTGTGCAAGTGTTGGTAAGGGAAGTTTGTGATGTGTTCACAGAATTCGTCCAGGATTTTATTTCTACCTTTTGAAGGGGTGTAATTGCTTCTATTTCTGGCTAATGATTCATCCTCATTGTACTGGTCGAATAGTTGTTCACTAAGTCGTAACTTTCTACAGAAGTCTGTGATGTCTTCCTTCATTTCATAGTAGTTAGGACGTAGTGGGGTCGGTGTGAATTTAAGACCTTTGGAGAGTAAGTTGATAAGGTTGGGTGTTGGTTCTGCACTAGTAAGATTGATAATTTTTATTACTATCGGTTTCTCCTCCCTGTCTTGTGTTATTTTGTTTGCCTGTATCTGTGTGCGTACATCAACATACAAAGAGACTTATACACACACACACACACACACACACACACACACACACACACACACGCACTTCTCCGTATACGACAAAAGCTGAAAAATATCTTTTGACCTTCGAATGACTCTGCTATATACACACACACACACACACACACACACACACACACACACACACACACACACACACTTATCTTAATAGCCATTTGACACACATCGCTGCTGGCCATTGTCGCAGCATCGAACACCTTACTACTACTACTACTACTACACACACACACACACACACACACACACACACACACACACACACACACACACACATATTTGTTGTGAAAGAGTCATTTCTCAATCTTGGCGCAAAACCAATTTTTTATCCACATGACCTCTACCGACCAATCAAAATTGTTTTGACCAATCATTTTTGCTGGAGCCACTTTTTTAACATTTTAACATAAAAACAGTCTTGGCGCAAAATCAACTTTTTACATTCACATGACCTCTACCGACCAATCAAAATTGTTTTGACCACAAGCATTTTTGCAACACAAAAATAACGCTGGAGCCACTTTTTTAACATAAAAACAGGTAGAATTCCCAAAACTAATCAGATCAGAGCAAACAGCACGGACACTCTATCTCAAAATTATTTTTGAAAAGCATTTAGAAATGCGCAACGGGTAAAAACTTAAAAACTTAAAACCACAACTGAATACTAACCCATACAATCACTAATACTCTTTTATTCCTAATTAAACCATTTTTCAACTGTGAACAATTTGTCAGCATTTTCTATTCCGTTTCCCAATATATATATATATATATATATATATATATATATATATATATATTCCAGCGGCTTCCCACCTAGATTAGTAATCCCCTCTGGCTTCTCAACATTCTCTACCAGACATTTTGTCTTAGTTTCATTCATTCTCAGCCACACACTCACAGACACACACATATATACATACATACTCCTGTCTATGTGCATATATATATATATATATATATATATATATATATATATATAAACACTTTAATACATGAATACACATACATCTAACTATACACATCAAACATATATATATATTTACTTATTTATATACATTTTCACATATATATACATACATATGGTCGCTTTTAGACACATTCATTATAGCATATTCGCACCTATTCTCATCAGCATATCTATCCATTATTAGTGTGGTAATTTAAGGTTATTAATATGCATATATATGTTGAGAAGAGATTGTTTTTATATTTTTCTAACTAGATTGAGGTTTATATAGTTGGGGGGTGTCCCTCTTTTATGTAATATTCAGCTTGTAGTGGGAAAAAAGGGTTTTAGTTCGGTGACAGCAGAATAATGTTCGTTCAATTCTGTTATTAAGCAATTTCTTCTTGTGTGTGATTATGTAATAAATCTCAAGATTACACAATTTGCAGAAATTTTGGCTCCTGGAAAAGCTTTGGGTTTTAGCTAATTTCTCCCATTTTAGGGTAAACTTTTGATCGCCATCCCTGAGCGTCCAAGCTTTTTCTGCTAAAGTTGTTACATTTCTTTGGCTCTGATGTTTTATTGAGTAAGAATGCCTATATAATCGAGATTTAAACGATGTTGCCGTTGATCCCACGTAATACCATTCGTTGCCTCCGGATTTAATGGTACACTTATAAATGATATTTTCCAGGCAGTTATTGCTGAGGGGGCAGTTGTCAGGATAGGTGCAGTTACAGTTGTGTACGTTGGGTTTTCTCTGGAGTAGTATTGCGGACGAACTTAGGTGTGGTTTATTTATGTTCTGTAGTGTATTGTCTACTGTTTTTTTTTGTGTTCTTTGTACTTAAGTTTTTAGTGTTTTCGTTTAACCTTCTAGTATTGATCTTTTTTATGTGTTGTTCAAATCTATCCCTAAAAATATTTCCCTTAGAATCTCGGGTCTATCTTCTAACATACAAGTATTTAAGGAACACGCCGAGTACTACGATAACGCCCTTAGAAAAGCAGGCTACCTCAACAAAATAGAGTATATAGATGAGAACAATCAAAACACCCAAAATAAATCCCACATAGGTAGATATAACACAACACCAAACCACACTTACTACCATAGTATACACACCAGTAAACCAACAAACAAAACTAATAGAAAGCGATGCAAAGAGTACTTATGGTATAACCCTGAATACAATAGTTCCATTAGTACAAATTTACCAGTACTCTTCTTTAAAATAATTAAGAGACATTTTCCTACATCACACAAATACCACAAAATCCTAAACCCTACCACTATAAGACTGTCATACTCTACAGCGTTAAACCTTGAACAACACATAAAAAAGATCAATACTAGCAACTATTTAGTGATCTATAACATACTTGACCTCCTTTTCAACACAAGAGACATATAAAAACATATGCATATATTGACCCACAGTGGGTTGACATCCATCATAATGATATAGCATGGCAATTTACATATAAAGGTTAAAGGATTAAAATGACAATAAAAATAAAAATAAAACATTGGCAGTTTATGAAGATAAAGCAAGAGGAAAGTTTAGAGTAGTCAGTGTATGGAACAATCTCACGTGTAGCATGCACGCGTGTCTTATTTATACAGGATTAGAGTGCGGCAGATTGTTACTTGTAGAATCAGGCAGTTAAAGCAGGCAATCAATATTATCATGTGGGCCGTATTGTTAAATCATTTTTTCGCATACACCTGTATGATATACAATCCCGAATGTAGAGAAACACCAAAATATCAAAAATATCAAACATATCACAAAACATATTATAAAATAGGCAAAACAGCACCACTGTCTTCGCACACATCACCACTCACACAGTCCATGAAACGCAATATATACACTACAAGTCTATCACACAATCCACGATGATTCAGCATTGGGTGTCTGGAGAGTCAAGTTATAAACCATATCTTGTCGTTTCTTACTTTAGTTGTGTGAGATGACATTGTATATTCCGGAATATACAATGCCCTTCCTAACACCAACCTCATTTACAGTGAGTGCTGGGTGCTTTTTTGCCGTGGCACCTCCACGACCACTTTGCAGTGGAATGATAGGGACCCCAGTCCCTATCATCTCATTTCTACAGCTGAGTAAACTGGAGCAATGTGAAATAAAGTGTCTTACTCAAGGAAACAACGCATCACCCAGTCTGAGAATTGAACTCGCGTAATTTTCCTGCTATCCCACTACACCTCTTGTGTACCCATGATCTGCATTGTGTATATTCTATAGAGTTTATGCCAACTCCTTTTCTACAAATCGAACATGGCCATTTTCACAATGGTGTCTGAGTTTTGTCCTCTTTCCTACTTTACTGATAGCACCTCTGGACAGCTTGCACTGTCCTCACAAGCCATTCCTCTACACTTAGTTCGGGGTACTCTATCAAAGGCATTCTCTAGGTCAACAAAAGCTATATATAGTGGCTTATTCTTCTCTAAGAACCTCTTTTGTTGTTGTATCACTAAGAAGCGGGCATTTGTTCTACTTTTCCCAGGCACAAAACCAAACTGCATCTCATCTAATTTGACCCTTTCTCTAATTAGTTGTGCTAGCATTCTTTCTGTCACTTTCATAACCTGATCCATCAGTTTTATGCCCCTATAATTGCTCCTCTTCAGAGGATATATAAGAATACTGTTGCACCACTCTTTGGGTATGACACCACCATATATAGCTTGATTGTTTAGTTCCTACTTCTCCAGATGCCTTCAGCATCTCAGCAACTATCCCTGACAGTCCAGCGGCCTTACCACTTTTCATTTCCTTAATTGCCTCTTTCACTCTATAGTTGTCAATCTCAATAGCTGGTCCCCCTGTTGAGTGTATTGAGGATAGTTTTTCTCTCTCCCATTCATTCTCAACATTCATCAGTCTCTTATAATGACATTTCCAAGCCTCCTTTTTCTGAGCATCAGTGACACTAAGTGCACCAGCATCATTTGAAACACATTTATCTCCAACACCATCCTGATTCACACTGACACACTGCCTTGCAATGTGGAACACCGCACACCTTTGATCTTCTCTTCGCAGAACATTGGCAAACCTCCTACTCTCAGCCTCCCTGCGTGCTAAGTAAACCCAACGTCTAGCCTTTCTTTTAGCGGCTGAGTAATGGTCTATATTCCCAAGCCTTCTATGCTTGTCTTTTCTCTTTGTGCTCAGTCACTTTATATTTTAGAAAATATATATTTTCACTAGCTCTGACAGTTGGCAGGTAAGCAGTATTGTGCACTGATGAAGAGTAATCACCAAGAAACATTAGTGCATGCAGTTCTGTTTACATGTCAACACAAGAGCAAGAATGACAGTCATTCTACTGACATGGCTTTAAAGAGGCTGTTTGCATGATTGCAAATGAATCGAATATTATTATTGATATTCAAAAAACTCAGATTACATTTATCATATAAATATATATATATATATATATATCATCATCATCATCATTTTACGTCCGCTTTTCCCTGCTTGCAAGGGTGGGACGGCTCCTATTCAGCACAGCATCTCTCCACTTGTCACGGTCCTTTGTCATCTCCACCGTGAGCTTCATCGATCTGAGGTCTGCTCCCACTACCTCCACCCATGTTTTTTGTGGTCTTCCTCTACTACGCCTTCCTTCAACTGGCATTTCTTGGCACTTCTTCACCCATCGGTCATCTTCCATGTGCATCACATGTCCATACCATCGCAGTCTCCTCTCCCGCGCACTACAACTTATCCCTCTCAGACACAGTTTCTCTCTCAACACATACATGCTGGGCCGTTCACGCACATTGATATTGCACATCCAACGGAACATGCTTGCCTCATTTCTCTCCAGCCGTCGCATATTCTCTGCAGTTGCTGCCCATGTCTCACTACCATGCAGCATCACGCACCTCACACAGGCATCATATAACCGGCCTTTCATATGCAGGGAGAAACCGTTCTTTGTCAACAGAGGAAGCAGCTCCCTAAACTTCTTCCAACCCGTCCTTATTCTAGATACTATGGCTACAGAACCCCCTTCTCCCCTTCACCTCCATGCTAATCTGACCAGCTAGGTACCGGAAGCTATCAACCACTTCTATAGCACACACCTGCATTTGAAAAATGTGTCTATCAATGCGACTTCTACTGTCAAATTTCCCTGTACATCTACTGCATACGTATTTCTCCCTACCTGTTAATTTGCCTGCTAACCCACTACATCTCTTGTTACGCAAGATCTGCATTGTGTACATTTTATAGAATTTATGCCAGTTCTTTTTCTGCATATTGAACATGGCCATTTCCCTGACGAAATCAGAGTTTTGTCCTCTTTTCTACTCATCAACACTTTTATCTTAGCTCGTTTCACTCTCAGTCCTCTTGCTTCTAACTGCTGTTTCCATAGCCAGAATTTATTCTCCAGCTCCTCTACTGATTCTGTTATAAGAACCAGATCATCAGCACAGAGAAGTTTCCATGGTCAGCCAGTCTTAAACTCCTTTGTTATGGCTTGGAGGACTATAATGAACAAGAGCAGGCTGAGGACTGAATCCTGATGTACTCCTACTTCTATCTGGAATTCCTCACTAAACTCCATTCCTACCTTCACTTTACTGACAGCACCTCTGTACATAGCTTTCACTGTCCTCACAAGCCATTCCTCAACACCCAGCTTCCTTAGGGACCACCAGATGACAGATCGGGGTACCCTATCAAAGGCCTTCTCTAGGTCAACAAAAGCTAAGTATAGTAGCTTATTCTTCTCTAAGAACCTCTCTTGTCTCACTAAGATGAGGGCATCCATTGTACTTTTCCCAGGCACAAAACCAAACTGCATCTCATCTAGTTTGACCCTTTCTCTAATTAGTTGTTCTAATATCCTTTCTGCTACTTTCATGACTTGATCCATCAGTTTTATGCCCCTATAATTGCTCCTCTCCAGAGCATCCCCTTTACCTTTGTAGCAATTTATGAGAATACTGCTGCACCAGTCTTTGGGTATGACACCACCATATATAGCCTGATTGATAATGCATGCAACTAGTTTAGTGCCTATGTTGCCTGACGCCTTCAACATCTCAGCAACTATCCCCGACGGTCCAGCGACCTTACCATTTTTCATTTCCTTAGTCGACTCTTGGACCCTATATTTATCAATCTCAATAGCTGGTCCCTCTGTTGGATCTACTGAAGGTAATTTCTCTCTCTCCCATTTGTTCTCCACATTCATCAGTCCCTCATAATGACATTTCCAGGCCTCCTTTTTCTGATCATTCATGACATTAAGTACACCGGCATCATTCCGGACACATTTATCTCCAACAACATCCTGATTTGCACTGACACACTGCCTTGCAATGCGGAACACCGCACGTCTCTGATCTTCCCGCCGCAGAACATTGGCAAACCTCCTACTCTCAGCCTGCCTGCGTGCTAAGTACACCTGACATCTAGCCTCTCTTTTTCCCAAGCATTCCATTCTAGTCTTTTGTCTCCAATGGTCCTATCTACCATGCTGTTCCACCACCAGGTTACCCTCTGTCTGGCTGGAGCAGAGCTCCAGCCACAAGTTTCTTCAGTAGCCTGCAGTAAGTTGTCACGTAAGAAATTCCAGTTATCATCTATGTCATACGACTCTAAATCGTCTTCTTTTTCGTCATACATATCTTGAAGGGCTTTCCTAAATTTGTATTTTATTGAAAGGTCTTTTAATTTCCAGACCTTTCTTCTCCACACCTTCCTGTATATCTCATTCCATCTCTTGCTTACTGCGATATCATTAACGACTAACCTATGCTGTGGGGTACATTCTTCCCCGGGGTATGCCTTGGTATTTGACACCATCTGTCTATCCCGCTGCCTAACTAGTAAGAAGTCAATCTGGCTTATGTGCTCACCTGATTTGTCGGTTATTAGGTGGTTGGCAGGTGTCTGGAAGTTAGTGTTGCAAATGGTTAGTGCACTTGCATCACAAAATTCAAGAAGTCTCACTCCTTCTTCATTTCTTGAGCCGTAACCGTGCCCACCATGTACCCCAGTGTAACCATCCTGGAGCTGTCCAACATGACCATTGAAGTCCCCTGCTAGCATAACGATGTCTCCGTTCTCTGTCGTTGCGGCTGTTTGTAAAAGTTGCTCGTAAAAGCAGTCTTTCTCTTCTTTACCTAAGCCTGCCTGGGGAGCATAGGCAGAGATGATTGTTAGTAGCCTCTTGCCTACAACTAATCGAAGCTTACTTAATCTATTACTAACTTGAACTACCTGTATTGTCTTATAGATCCATCTCTCAGCCAGGAAAATGCCTACTCCCCCTAACCCATCATCATTACCCACCCAGAAAAGCTTATATATATATATATCATCATCGTTGTTTAATGTCCATCTTCCAAGCTAGCATGGGTTAGACGGTTTTGTTCTGTTTGATGCGGGAATGGTTGGGAGACCATGTCTTTCTTGTACAGAATAATAAAATAAATAGAGATGATATAAAGTATATATCTTTCGTTTATTATTATCATTATTATAATAATATTCCCTGATAAATATATACAGTTGAGTGCTTGGCATCTGTTATATATAAGAATCAGTTGATTATAGATCAACTAACTCTTTTTTCATTGATTAATCTTTTGCTCCTTCATTTGTTGAGTACTTTATTATATACCAGGTACAAATAAAGGATGGAATATCTCCTCATCACTTAAGGTTGTGCCCATACCTGGCAAAAGGTAACTAAACAGTTAATCGAAAAAACGGACTTTTTTATAAGAAGAATGCACTTATCATTTTGATATGAAAATGAATGAAAGAATTTATAACTCAACTAACAATCTCGACCTTATTTTTAAATCCAAGAAAAACCCACCATACAACAAACATTTAGCGGAATTTGTGATGAACTAACTAATATTATACAAAGCATTAAATTTAAGAAAAACCCATATAGAGTATTTCAAAAAGCTTAGAATCAAAATTGATGAACAAACAAATTCTAGTTAAATCTGATAAAACTAATAACCTTTAAGGTCTTGATAAAGATGATTATAACAAATTAATATTAAGGGAACTTAGGGAAAAGTACCGAAAAACTATGTATGAGAACCTTGAAACTATTAATAAGGAAGCTTTTGAAATTGGTTCTAAACTTGGGATTGAACACAGAACTGAACCTTTCATACCTAGAACATCAAAGTTTAATATGAAAGATCATAAGGACAATTTTGAATTTGAACTACCTGTCAGACTTATAGCTCCATTGAAATCTGACTTAGTAAAAACATCTTGGACAGAATCATACCATTCTAAAGTTTCGATCTCAACTAAAATTATTGAATGGTACCAATGAGGTTATCGACTGGTTCACTGAGCTTAAAATAAAAGCAAGACCAAATTTATTTATTTGGATATAACCAATTATTATTATTCTGGTGGATTGGCAGTATCGGTAGAGGGTCGGACGCCATGCTTTCCAGCATAGTTACGTCCCTTTACGATCTGAGTTCAAATCCCGTCGAGGTTGACTTTGCCTTTCATCCTTACGGGGTCGATAAAATAAAGTACCAGTAATGCACTGGATAATTGCTGGCCTTGTGCCTAAAGTAGAAACAATTCTTCTATTTCTCCAGCATTACTTAACAAAGCCTTATCATATGCAACAAAATTTACAGATCTTTTGAATGATGAAATTGATATTATCCTTACTGCTAGAAAGACTATTATTGATTTCAATGGTGATCTATGGACTAGAGCTGATAGACCTGGAAAGTTCGACATTTCTATGGGATCTACAGCTTTGTGTCAGGTCACTGACCTCGTTGGAATTTTCATCCTTAACCTAATTCACAGAAGATTTCCTGAGTTTGGCAGAGGTTCATATCATGATGATGCTCTTTTTGTAGTAATTAACCATAATAATAGTGCCCTTAATAGAAAGAAGAAAATTATAACTGACTCTTTTTAACAATTATGGCCTTAAACTCGAAATTGAAAATAATAATATAGTTAATTTCCTAGATATAACATTAAACCTTAATTCTGGCCTTTACTATTCATTCCATAAATTAAATGAAAACTTTAATTATGTTAGCTTCCATTCAAACCACCTGAGAACTATTAAAAGGGCTATAGTTAACAGCATTCAGCAAAGAATCTCTAGACTCTCGGCCAATAAGGACATAAGCCCCAGAACTAGGCCAAATCAGTCATATAATAGATAGAACCAATAAATAAAACCAATAGATAAAACCAATAAGAAGCCTTGTAAAATCACCACCACACGTTCAAAAGAGAAGACAAGAGACTTAGTGGTATAATCACCACCACACGTTCAAAAGAGAAGACAAGAGACTTAGTACTGCTTTCATCATCATCATCATCATCATTTCATTTTACGTCCGCTTTTTCCCTGCTTGCAAGGGTGGGACGGGAACTGATTCTGGCTTGATTTCTACAGCTGGATGCCCTTCCTAACACCAACCTCATTTACAGTGAGTGCTGGGTGCTTTTTTTTTTGTCGTGGCACCTCCACGACCACTTTGCAGTGGAATGATAAGGACCTCAGTCCCTATCATCTCATTTCTATAGTTGAGTAAACTGGAGCAATGTGAAATAAAGTGTCTTGCTCAAGGAAACAACGCATCAACCGGTTTGAGAATTGAACTCACAACCTTTCGATTGCAAGGCCAATGCTCTAATCACTAAGCCATGTGCCTCTATTTAAAAGAAAGAACGGGGCCCCGGGACGATGGATTTCCGGGGCCGCAATGTGCGTTCGAGGTGTCGATGTTCACTGACTCCTGCAATTCGCATCAGTTCACGCGGATAGCCGCGCACTTCATCGACGGACGAGCCGAGTGATTCCCCCGTCCATTGAATTAATTTGGTCGCTTAAAAATAATAATATAGAATATTCTCTTTCATGTCATAAACCTTTCAATGCTTTACCTTATAAAAATTCTTCCATTTCTAAGAGTTGTAACCTATGTACCCCTGAAATTCTTTATATTCTTAAGAATAGAAAACTAATTATTAATAAACGATCTAAGATCTTCAGCTCGTGCCTGCAATGATTTTCGAAAACATTTCATAGAGTTTTTAGTTAAACTTTAAAATAGATAACATAATAGTGAATATTCCTTTATATATAGTTTTTAATTCTCACCTCCACCTATTCTCAAATACATTTAGAGTTTTTAATTAAGCTTTATATATAAAAAAAATAATAAGATAGGTGTTACTCCTTTATATATAATTTTAAAGTGATTTTGTTATCTTTATTTTAATAATCTAGATTATACGACAAAATAGGTTAACTAATTTTTTCCTCCGTCATTTTTCTTCGTTATAATCTTCCTCCGTTACAATTTTTCATCTACTTTAACTTTAGGTTGTATCTAAATAAATTAAATTTAATATAATTTGATAAATTTGGCTATGATGCATACATTTTTTCTTTCTAAATACACAAAGTATTAATAGTCTTTCCTATACATATATTAACTACTTAAATAAGATTGTAATTGATAAATTTGACATTGATAATCATTTCCCTTCTTTTAAAATAAATAATTTACCTTGTAGCATTATAACCTACTCAGCTATATATTTAAAAAAAACCCATATCAATTATTAAATACTTTTCTACTCATATATTTTCAAAATCTCATTATACATGAACAAAGATACCTGTAATCCAAATTCTTTCCCACTTTATTATTATATTTTCATAATACTACTTTTGTTTCCTAGAATATTTTTTCATTTTGTTCCTTTGATATAATATATACTTTTAATTTAATACCTATTTTTAATTGATTATAAGCAGCATATAGACTGAATAATGATCAATTTTTGTTTTGTTTTTTGACCAATCTAATTACACTATATTTTAAATAATTTATCAAACGATTAGACCAACTGTAATTATTCTCCCAGTCATGTAACCTCCTATGTGTTGAGTTATTTCTAGTCATATGCTTGGTGGTCACCGATCTGTCCAGCATATCATGAAAAAAATTATACATCTCATTTGTATTTTGTCTGAAGAGGACTTGTTTTGGTTTATGTTATACATAAAATTTGCATCTTCGAAATATATATATAATAAAATAAACAGAGATGATATAAAGTATATATCTTTCATTTATTACTATCATTATTATTAGGGCGGCGGTGAATTGGCAGTATCAGTAGAGGGTCGGACGCCATGCTTTCCAGCATAGTTACGTCCCTTTACGATCTGAGTTCAAATCCCGCCGAGGTTGACTTTGCCTTTCATCCTTACGGGGTCGATAAAATAAAGTACCAGTAATGCACTGGGTAATTGCTGGCCTTGCGCCTAAAGTAGAAACAATTATTATTATTATTATATATATATATATATATATATATATATAAGTTAACAAGATATCGTTTAAAGTAATCCAAGTAGAGGTTATGAGTACTCTGTATTGAGGATAGTTTTAATGTTCGGTATTATTTGACTGAACAAGAAGTTTCCTTCATTATCATCATCATCCAGTGGCCTCAGCCGAAATGGACTCAACAATTGATCTCCACGTGAGTCTGTCGTTCATTGCCATTGTCAAATCCTGGATTTCAATACCAGAATCTCTGGAGATGACATGGGGATAGGAGAGCTTGCACCCTCTATTATTAGTGACTACTTGTGGTTTCAAAAGTACTAATGGGGAAACAGCCTCATAGGTGACACGATGGCAGTGGCCAGCAAATCTAACTCTCCTTTTACGTACAATGACAGATATGCATGGGAGGCCGGCATAGATTTCTTTCAAAGTCAGATGTTGCCAGCTTATGTTCTGAATGCGTTGAAACAGGCGAGTCTAGGTGCCATCAAGGCGCTTTTGTTGTTTGGATGAAAGCATCCATGTTTCACTTCCATATAGCAAGATTGGTTGAATTGTTACTTGGAAGAGTCTGATCTTGGTGTGGTTGGAAAGATTTGAGCGCCAAACTCGATTCAACTTGTTGCAAGCTGATCATGCTTGGGGCTTTCTGGTGGCAAAATCCTTCTCAGAGTCCATGATCCAGGACCCAAGATACCTGAAATCTTCGACTTGCTTGATATCACTGCAATTGATTGCTTTGATGCTGTTGCCTGTATAGTTTGGTATGTACTCTGTTTTATCCTCTTTGAGATGAAGGCCAGCAAGGGCGGCTGCTTCCTGGAGAGATGTCAAAAGTTGTTCATTTTCTAGGCAATCTGCAAGTAGTGCAATGTCATCTGCAAAGTCAAGGTCAGTGAGATGTTTAGCGGGGTGCCTAGAGATCATGCGGAGTTTGATGGTTATACCTTTGTTATTGATTTTGTCAATTGAGAGTCTCAGGGTGTAGTCTAGTGTAATGATAAAGAGGAATGGGGCAAGAGTGTCACCCTGCAGCACTCTTGCTGAGATTTCAAAGAACTCTGTTGGGCCATCAGGAGTGATGATAGTGGCACTTGTGTTGAGATACAGAACCTTAATTACTTCCACAAGTCTTGCTGGTAAGCCATACAAGGGTAGAATTTCAAACAGAATGTCTCTGTTTATGCTCTCAAAAGCTTTGCTAAAGTCAACAAAAATTAGATTCATTTGTCTGTTGGAGTTTCTCATTTCTTCCACTCCTCTTCTCAAGGCCAAAATCTGTGCAAGTGTAGATCTACCATGCTTAAAACTGTTTCTGTTGATGCGAAAGATTGGATCAACATACGGAACTATACGGTTGAGAATTAGTTTGTTGTAGATCTTGGCAGCAATGGGCATAAGTGATATTCCTTGGTAGTTTTTGAGGGATGAGAGGTCACCTTTTTGGGGAACAGGGACTATGTCTGCTTTTAGCCAACTTGTTGGAGAATTTTGTTGCTTAACGTGTCGTTGCAGATTGATAATAGGACCGAAGTAAGGTTTAGGTCTTTCCAAATTATACTGGGTATGTTGTCAAGATCGGATGATTTTTTTGTTTTCAAGTGTTTTGATCACCAGGTTGATCTCACTCTAGGTGAAGAGTCTAGTGGAGATGTCAAGTTCAGATGATACCTCAGACTTTTGGAGATCGCCTTCTACAGGGGATGGTTCGCCTAGTAGACCCTTGAAGTGGTCAGTCCAGCTCTTTTTCTTAGCTTCTTGAGAACCTCCTTTGATGATGGGTGAAAGCTTTTCTTTTCTGCCAGTTATTTCATTGATTAAAGCCCATGCAGCTGCATGCTGTTTGTTTATATGAAGGGTCTTAAGTTTGTTTATTTTTCCTTCTACACTCTGCAAGAGTATGCCTCATTTCACTTTTCAGTAAACTGGTTGGATTTGAGTTCTACTGAGAATTTGCCTTAGTTGAGTGGCCAGTTTAAGAAAGTTCCTAGGCAGGCAGTTCTTGGAATAATAGTAGTAAAAGAGTGAAGAATAATGTGGTTGACTGTATAAAAGGGTTTATTTAAAGTATTAACAATTGTTTCATTAGTCCGGTGTGTCTAAAAATCGCTGATCGTTAGAAGCCACGTCACTCAATTTTAATTGCAGTCAATACTCGACTAAATCATCAGAATACTGATCTGTGTACATGACTTAGTGCACTAGTATTTATAGATACATGGGAGAATAACATAAATGAAAACAATAATAATAACAATAATGATGATGATAATAATAGTAGTAGTAGTAATAGTAGTAGTAATGGTTGCAGTGATGAGGTGTGATAGAAGCGTAAAATAGTAATGACAATAATAACATGGAAAAAGTGAGGGAAGTGGTATGAAGAGATGATATGATAAGGTAGATAATTGGCAGTGTAATTAAATGGGATGAGGGGTGATAGTGGCGACATTTAAATACATTGTGTTGAGATGAGTTAAATAGATGAAGTGGCGAAATATGAAATAAAGAGATGATAACAGACGGGTGATTAAGTTTGGGGTATTTTGAAAAGTATTATCTTAATGGAGGTGAAGATTGATGGTACTGCTGTGTGTGAGAGGGTGTGTCTGTAAAAAAGCTGAGGAATCATCGATTAATCTTATGTCCGATTGGTCAAGAGTACATAACTGTGCTTACTATTGGCAGATGTGTGAAGTTTTTGCCTGTACATGGCTGACAGTCAATCGTAGTAAGGAGGTGTAAAATTGGTTTGTTGGCACCAGTGATGCAGACGTTTTAAATCCGGGGGGTTTTGTATGGATAGTGAGATTGCTGGATCGAATCTTGCTCATCTCGGTTTGTTGTTAGAGAATTTAGTAGCGGCTTTGTGCCTACAGAAATTTGTCTGCCCGATCTTGCTATTGAGCAGCATTTTGTTATATTGTAGAATATGGAGTAGTTCCATATTGCAGAGTTCACAATGGGACATCCTGTTTGTGTAGACTTTTGCATTTGATAACTTCGACCAGCTAATTTCATATTTTTCATTATTGTCCTTAAGTTGCCAGATTTTATTGGCCAGCGTTGTTGTGTTACTGAGTTTTCAGCTTTTTATGGAGTGTCAATGCACATACCATCGTTTGTTGAAGTCACCAGCCGTAGAATCTATGTAGTACCATGCCAGATTGCCAGACTTAATAGTGCATAGGTATACCATACTGGACTCCAGGCATCTATTCCGTAGTGGGCATTTATCTGGCAGGTAGCAATATTTGGAGGCTTTCCTTTGTGCAGGTTCCTATGTGCCTAGTATCTACCTTATCATATCATCTCTTCATACCACTTCCCTCACTTTTTCCATGTTATTATTATTGTCATTATGAGGGCGGTGGATTGGCAGTATCGGTAGAGAGTTGGACACCATGCTTTGCAGCATAGAGTTACGGCCCTTTGCGGTCTGAGTTCAAATCCCGCCGAGGTTAACTTTGCCTTTCATCCTTAAGGGGTCGATAAAATAAAGTACCAGTAACGTACTGGGGTTGATTTAATCGACTTTCCCCTCCCCCCAAATTACTGGCCTTGTGCCTATACTAGAAATCATTATTATTGTCATTACTATTTTACGCTTCTATCAACTCATCACTGCACCCACCCCCTACTACTATTATTTATATTAACAATTGTTAATACTTTAAATGAATCCTTTTGTACAGCCGACCACGTTATTCTTCACTCTTTTACTATATATATATCACATTGCTCCAGTTAACTCAGCTGTAGAAATGAGATGATAGGACTGGGGTCCCTATCATTCCACTGCAAAGTGTTCATGGAGGTTCCACAGCAAAAAAGCACCCAGTACTCACTGTAAATGAGGTTGGTGTTAGGAAGGGCATCCAGCTGTAGAAATCAAGCCACAATCAGTTCCCGTATGAGCAAGACAAGATCAGCCGACCGGACACTGCCCACACAGGACAACCCGTCTAACCCATGCTAGCATGAAAGAACGGACGTAAACTGGTAATGATGATGATGAGGATATATTAAAGAGTGTAAAACACATAGTTACAGATGGAACATATCAACAATTTAGCGGGAACTTTATATAAATATATATATATACATATAGGAACAAGTATGACCCCGACGGCAGAGCTCAAGCCGTTTCGACGGCTATTTCTGGACAATAGCCGTGGAAACGGCTTGAGCTCTGCCGTCGGGGTCATACTTGTTCATATTACCCACTCTACTACCCTAAGTATTGAGTACTTTGGTGCGTTATGGTCCATCTGGTTCCTTACCACAATTCCTTCGTTATATATACATATATATATATATATATATATATATATAAGAAAAGAGTCAGAACCCCAACGGCTGAGCTCTGGCTGTTTCGACACACACACACACACACATACATACATACATGCATATATATATATATATATATATATATATATACATATATATATATATATATATATATATATATATATATATATATATATATATATATATATATATATATATATATATATATATATATATATATATATATATATATATATATATGTGGGGGCACATGGCTTAGTGGTTAGAGCATTGGCCTTGCAATCAAAAGGTTGTGAGTTCAATTCTCAGACCGGGTGATGTGTTGTTTCCTTGAGCAAGACACTTTATTTCACATTGCTCCAGTTTACTCAGCTGTAGAAATAAGATGCAAAGTGGTCGTGGAGGTGCCACGGCGAAAAAGCACCCACCACTCACTGTAAATCAGGTTGGTGTTAGGAAGGGCATCCAACTGTAGAAATCAAGCCAGAATCAGTTCCCGTGCCACCCTTGCAAGCAGGGAAAAGCGGACATAAAAATGATGATGATATATATATATATATATATATATATTGTTATACTTGGGGAGGGTCATATCGTTGTAATAATATTACCAGAATTAATAACAGAATACACTCACTGTTTGGTTGGCTTTCCTTTCTGTATCTTTTATATCAGTTATTTTTATTTATTCGGTCCTCAATGTTACCATTGACTGACCAACAGTAAAAAATATAATATAATATAGACACAAACGCATATATATAGTCTCACAAAGTTCTTTCGTTGCACATCTGCAACATCGTCAGTGGTGCTATTATGTTTCCTCCTGTTGTATTGTATATCTACGCCATCTTTATTTAATCTGTTTATTTATTTATTTACTTTTGTCTTCTTCTCTGCGCATGCGTTTGCGTGTGTGTATAGTGTTTGGTGTGTGTTCGTGTTTGGGTGACTGTGTTTTGGTTATTGTATTCTATCTTAGTTTACTAGTGTGTGTTTATATGTGTATGTTGTTATTGTGCTTGTGTATGGATTTGTTTATCTATACTTCTCTTAGGTCAGTATTGTTTGTTTGGGTGTTGTTATTCCATTCATTCTTTCTGTTTAGCTTTGGCCTTCTAAGTTCTATTTCGCTGGCCTCTCTGATTTGCCTATCTGCTGGGTCATTTCTATGTTTAGATATTATTCTAATTTCTATGTTGTCTATGTTACCGTCGTGTTGTTGTCTGGCGTGTTTGTATAGTACTGAACCGTTTTTTCATCCTTTTAGTTCCCCCCAGTGTTGGTCTATCCTTTCACCTATGCTACGAGCTGTCTCGCCTATGTATGTTGTTGTCATGTTTCTGCAAGCACCCTCTGTACATCTTATGCTATAGACTACGTTTCTAGTTTTACAGTTTATCCGGGGGTTTACTTTAGATATAATACATTTTCTATTAGTACAGTGGGTTTTCTTAAAAGGGTAGGTTTTGCTCATCAGGGATTTTATGGTTGTTCCTGGCTTTTCTACCACCTTAATCTTTAAGCGGGTCTTTCTCAGGGCCTTTCTACACTGGTTAGCTAATTTCCCTCCGGGGGTAGCGTCCACGAACATGACACTCTGGTATCTCTGGTTGTCATACTATGAAGTGGCTTTCCCTATCTTATGTTTAGTCCTATCTAAGCTATTCCATGATTTGCTCCTATATAATGGGCACATTCCTTTCATTTCCAGTTCTATGAGGGTCTTATACTTCTCCGTGGCTCCTTCGTATACTCTGATTCTGTCTCATTGGTTGTAGCCAGAGAACTGCATGCGGTTGATGAAGTGTTGGATGTGTTTTTCCATTTCTGTTGGGTCGCACATGTGGGACACGTTCTTCATCACTCGTACCAAGTCTGCGAATTAATCTGTTATTAATTCTGGCAATATTATTACACAAATATGACCCTCCCCAAGTATAACAATATTTGTTTCAACACACGATTTCATATCAAAAACCACGCAAAACTAATTATATATATATAGCTGTCGAAACAGCCAGAGCTCAGCCATTGGGGTCCTGACTCTTTTCCTATATATATATTTATATAAAGTTCTTGCTAAATTTTTGATATGTTCCATCCGTAACTATGTGTCTTTACACTCTACAAATTATCTCCTGTCAATGTTTGATATGTTTATTTTATATATATATGTCAATCGACTTTTAGCCTAAATTTTATATATTTATATATATAAATATATAAAATTAATAAATATATATATATATATATAAATTTAAATGTAATTTGAATTTTTCGAATATTAATAATAATATTCGATTCGTTTGCAATTATGCAGACAAGCCTCATTTTTAAAGCCATGTTAGTAGAATGAACAACTTCATTCTTGCCCTTGTATTGGCATGTAAACAGAACTGCAGACACTAATGTTTCTGGGTATCACCCTTCATCAGTACAGCTCACTGTTCACCTGCCAACTGTCAGAGCTAGTGAAAATATATGTTATTTTCTAAAATATACAGTGACTGATTGGCCTGATTTGCATATTAGCAGACTGGCTGGTTAGTCATATCTGCATATTAGCAGATCCACTGATCAGCCAGATTTGCATATCAGCAGACTGGCTAGTCAGTTTCCTGTATACGAGCGATAAATGGCCGGCTTTGCCACATTCAAATAAAAAAATTTTTTTGCTCTACATGGCTGAATACAATAAATGTAATCTGAGTTTTTCGAATATTAATTATAACATTCGATTCGTTTACAATTATGAAAACAAGCCACATTTTTCAAGCCATGTCAGTAAAATGAACAACTTCATTCTTGCTCTTGTGTTGGCATGTAAACAGAACTGCAGACACTAATGTTTCTGGGTATCACCCTTCATCAGTACAGCTCATTGTTCACCTGCCAATTTTTTATTTTTTTTATTTGAATGTGGCAAAGTTGGCCATTTATTGCTCGTATACGGGTTTGAACTTGGACACTGACCAAGAAACTCACTCAGATGGTGGATGGGTGCTACACAAGAATGTTGAGGATGGCTCTGAACATTAATCAGTATACACCGAGGATGAAAAACTCAGAGTTATATGGAGCCTCCCAAAAGTCAGCTCAAAAGTGACACAGGGGAGACTGAGGTTAGCTGGACATGCTCACCAACATCCAGAGTTGACATTGCACTCAGTGCTCCTGTGGGAGCCCCTGCATGGACACACTGGAAGAGGTAGACCGAGGTTAACATATGTTGATGCCCTAAGGACAGACACTGGTCTGTTGAAGACGCAGGACATGGCAGCAATAATGAGGGACAGAGACTGCTGGAGAGAACTCGTCCATGGATCTCGGGAATTTTACCCGCCCTAAAAAATACAGGAAACTGACTGGCCAGTCTGCTGATATGTAAATCTAGCTGATCAGTGGATCTGCTAATATGCAGATCTGAGTGATCAGCCAGTCTGCTAATATGCAAATCAGGCTGATATATATATATATATATATATATATATATATATATATATATATATTTCGTTTCTGAATTTGTTTAGCAAGATTCTTTATCTGAAATCGTGTGTTGAAACCGATATTGTTACACTTTGGGAGGGTCATGCTGCCAATAAGAAACACACGCACCAGTTGCTTTCACTTCAATTTAATTTATTAAATATTTATAAATTTACAAATTTATAAATTTCTGGTTGGTTGGTTGGTTCCACAACCAGATAGTTGTTTATATATATATAGTCATAGTTCTTTCGTCACACACTCTGTGACCTCTTCAGTGACTGGGGATTTCTTTCTTCGTTTCTGTGCCTTTCCTTTCTTCTATCCTACGCCATTTTGTTTGTGTGTCACACAAACAAAATGGCGTAGGATAGAAGAAAGGAAAGGCACAGAAACGAAGAAAGAAATCCCCAGTCACTGAAGAGGTCACAGAGTGTGTGACGAAAGAACTATGACTATATATATATAAACAACTATCTGGTTGTGGAACCAACCAACCAACCAGAAATTTATAAATTTGTAAATTTATAAATATTTAATAAATTAAATTGAAGTGAAAGCAACTGGTGCGTGTGTTTCTTATTGGCAGCATGACCCTCCCAAAGTGTAACAATATATATATATATATATATATATATATATATATATATATATATATATCATCATCATCATCGTAATCGTTTAACGTCTATCTTCCACGCTAGCGTGGGTTAGACCGGGAGTTGTCCCACTTGAGGCAAGATTTGTCAGGTGACCGTGTCTCGCTTGTATAGGACTATCTGGCAGGTTTTCTATTGCTGGATGCCCTTCCTAACACCAACCACATTTACAGTGTGGACTGGGAGCTTTTTACCGTGTTACCTACATGACCACATTACAGCGTGGACTGTTTGTTTTTTTGTCATGAAACCTACACAACCTCATTTGTTTGGACTGGATGTTGTGGTACCAATATAACTTTATAGAGAAAGGGTGGTGTTGGCAGGAGTGGGAGGATGAAGTGGGGTGTATGTTTGGTTTGAAGGGGCCTACTGATTGTAGGTTAACTTTGCACGTAGGAAAGGCAGGTCTTCTGTGTTACTGCGTGGCACCAAAGATCTCGATCTAGTGACATTGTCTTAGAGAGGTGGAAGTGTGCAAGGTCGGACTTTATCATGTCGTCCCAGGTTTTTCTGAGTCTACCTACGTCTACCTACTCTGTAACTTCCATCAATTTTGATCGCCCTGCACTTTTTTTATACAGTCTTTCATGCGCATCACCTGACCATACCAACGTAATCTTCTCTCAAGTAAACAGCATCTGATCCCTTTTATTCCTAATTTCTCACTTAGTTCATATATGTTTGGTCGTTCGTGTATATTACTATTATAGACCCTGATCCTATAAGGTGAAGGTCAGGTTTGGGGTAATTACCGCATGTAAAAAATTTATAATTAGAAAGTAGGAAATATTTAGACTTTTGTTTAAATTTTTCAAAAGTATACCTACTTTTAAAAAAATATGTTGATTATGAAGCACAGAAATAAATTGGTAAGTAGTCTTATTTTTATTATACATTTTTCATTATGTATTTTTATTATGCTGTCATTCTTCTGCTAAAGGAATACAAAAACACGATATTGGAATTTCACAGATTTGTGATCAAGGAAGAAAATGCAGAAACTTTGAACTATGTCATTTTGCAAATATGGACGAGGTGCCACTAACAGTTAATGTTCCTTCGAACAGGACTGTGGATGTTAAAGGTACCAAAACCAACTTTAGAACGACTGGTCATGAAAAAAGACACAACACTGTTGTATTATTGTCTTGTGCAGATGGCACAAAACTGCTGCCACTTTAAATATTTTTATTCCATCAGGAGTTGTTATTCATGTCCACTCCAAGGGGTGGATGGAGGAAAATGGCATTAAGTTATGGTTAGATAAAGTATGGTCACAGCACCATGATGCTTTATTCAAAAGATCATCACTTCCTTTTTAGGACCAATTTCATGCACATATGGCTGAGAATACAGATGTATGTGCATGAAATTGGTCATGATGTCACAGGTGTGTGATAAAAGAACTTTGATAGACTATATATATATATTTATTTATTTATATCTAAGTTTTTAACTGTTGGTCAATCAATGATAAACATTGATCGCCAGCTAAATTAACTATAGTGATATAAAATATATGGAAGCGAAAACCAACCCAAACCAAACAGTTTGTTTCATCACACAATTTCATATCAAAAACCTTGCAAAACAAATTAATTACCGTCCTGTTGATGAAGTGGCAGCCTTGTTTGATCATTATACCAAAAGCTTAATATGGAAGCAGCCAGTATAATTGATTTAGGTGTCGCAGAAACCTTTCACTGGATTATACCATCAATTCCAAGGGTCCAGGTAAATTCTTTCGTTTGACCTGTTTAGCTTGGTTCGTTTTTTTGGCTTCGGTGGACGATGGCTCCATGACCACCGTTTTCAGTTTGTTTGGCCTCTATAACCTATGTTTATTGCTCTGGTTTCTTTTAGTCCATTGAGTGCTTGCTGCATATCTCGAAAATTGCGTTTCGCTTTGTTTTTGACCACTGCTGAAATTCGATCTCGCTGAAATTATATTTATATATATATATATATATATATAAAATATAAATATAAATACATGTATATAATGTGCAGGAAAGGAATAGGTAGAAATTCCATTCTTTGTCCCAAATGCAAACTATGAGTACATAAAAGATGTAGTGGGATCACAGGCAGGCTATCAAAGAATGTAGGTTTTTATATGTGGTCAATGCTCAGGTACAGTAAGTAGCAAGTGCCCACTGGATACTAGCTCCTTCCGTCAACTGCCCAGATAGTTCTACAGAAATAGTAGATACTTTCCGTTACCTGGGTGACAAAATCAGCAGTGGAGGAGGATGTTCTGAAAGTACAGTAGCCAGAGTCAGAACGGGATGGAAAAAGTTCAGAAAGCTAATAACGCTGTTGGCCACATCTATGATATTAATAAATGGAAACTATATTTATAAAACCATATTTATTCTATTATATATATTACAAGTGTACCAAAACTTTGGTACGCTCTCATCAGATAAAATACAAAGTTTGTTTTATAAATATTGACATATCCAGGAAGGAGATCTTAACGGTTCAAGTTTTTCCAGGAAAAACTTGAACCGTTAAGATCCAGGAAAAACATTGTAAGAATCTGTGATTCTCTTCAGGGGAGTATTCTTTGGTACAAGAGGATATATTGATCATAAAATATACGGACTGTTTTATTGTCGAAACGGCATGCTATCCAAATAAGTTGTATTGTTGAGCTACTAAATGAACAAATCTCTCTTAAGATATCAGGACTATTCTACAGACTTATAATGACGCTAGAAATAGCAGCCAAAAAGAACGTCTGAAACATCTCAACAAATTAAGGAAATTTTACAATTAAAATTTGATTTTTTGCTGGCTCTTATAAATATGGATATTACAAATTTTTGTTGTTCTTTTTGTCATTCCATAATAAATTTTATTTGTTTACACAGCCTTGAGCTATAACAAATTACCTTTAATAATTGCCCCCAGGAAAATAGTTTCTTCATTCTCTTATGTGTGAATATTGTATGGATGATGTGAAAGGTCAACATCTTGAAATATATCAGAACAAACAGCTCTAAAAAATATGAGAAATATTTATTATGATATTAAATCATTTTAATAGAAATTGTTTGAGTGTAATATAAACAATTTCTAATATGAAAAATGTATTATTAAAGTTGTAATTTCTATCTTGGCCATCACTCACAATTGTGTATGACTTGTTAACAGAAAATGTACCCTCCCTTTATTCCTGTTTTAAGTGCCTAATTAGTCTAGTCATGAGCACACACCTCAAAGATTGCAATCTTCATCCAGTGGAACATAAAAGACTTGGCAAGGTTTGTAAAAAGGCAACTGTCATTCACATTGCTAGAGGAGGTCTATCACAGACTCTCTCTCTCTCTCTCTCTCTCTCTATCTCTCTCTCTCTCTCTCTCTCTCTCTCTCTCTCTCTCTATATGTATATATAGACCATTAGAACCAAGTCCAACCTGTCCCAGTGGGAGAACGGCGACTCCGTCATTAAGTGGTTTAACTCCTTCAACTCCAAAAATGCGAAGTTCATGCAATTTGACATTGTAGATTTTCACCCGTCGATCTCAGAGACCCTGTTAAACAAAGCATTGGACTTGCTACCACTTACACTACCGTCCATGTTTTAGACAGGGAGATCATCGCACACCGCTGGAAAACCCTCCTTCAACAACGGAGTAGCCTGGGCAAAGAATTCAACCACCTCAGAACTATTCGATGTCTCCATGGGATCGTTTGACAATGCTGACGTTTGCGACTTCATTGGCTTATTTATTTTAGACATATTACGTGTTAGATTCCCGGACTTCCCCACGGGAATATACTGCGACGATTGCCTGACCTTATCGAGCCATAAAAGTGTTCACGACCTGGACCAGTTTAAAAAAGACTTAACTTCTACCGTTAATGAGTTAGGACTTAGGATAACAGTAGCTACCAACCTCTCTAGCGTAGATTTCTTAGACATTAATTTAGACCTTTGCGCACATACCTTCAGACCCTTCCATAAGCTAAATGAAAAACTTAATTACATACACAAGGACTCATGCCACCTTCCTACTGTTTTTAGAAACTTCGTAAATAATATCAGTACTAGAATCTCTAACCTAATAAGGCTATCTTTGACAGAGCGGCACCCTACTATAACACGGCGTTAGCTAACAGGGGCTTCTCGCAACCAATTACTCCCCCCACACAGACACACACTAACAACAACAGCAATAAGAAAAGAAATCGTAACAATAGACAAACTATCTGGTTTTCTCCTCC
>OZ024740.1:75758608-75798608 GCA_964016885.1 Eledone cirrhosa
ACTTTCCAGTCGAGAGATAACCACACTGTTGTCCTTCTCTTCTCCACTTTTGCCCGACCCCACCTTGAATACTGTTGTCCACTGTGGTCACCCCACACGAAACAAAATATCATGAAAGTTGAAGCACCCCAAAGGTCAATTACAAAAAAGATAGTTGGCATGACAGATGGGATGTCCTGTTGTGGGCAGTGTCCAGTCGGCTGACCTTGTCTTGCTCATACAGGAACTGATTCTGGCTTGATTTCTACAGCTGGATGCCCTTCCTAACACCAACTTCATTTATAGTGAGTGTTGGGTGCTATTTTTCCATGCCGCCTACACGTCCACTTTGCAGTGTGGGCTGGGTGCTTTTTTTGCCGTGGCACCTCCACAACCACTTTGCAGTAGAATGATATGGACCCCAGCCCTATCATCTCATTTCTACAGCTGAGTAAACTGGATCAATGTGAAATAAAGTGTCTTGCTCAAGGAAACAACACAGTCTGAGAATTGAACTCACAACCTTTCGATTGCAAGGCCAATGCTCTAACCACTAAGCCATGTGCCTATATATATATATATATGTATATATATATATATGTATATGTATATATATGTATATATATACATATATATATATGTATATTTACAGGGTGAGGATGATATTTGTTAGCAAGATTACTGTCTAGGAAAAAATAACACTAGTTTTATTTTTTAAGATATATTTATCAAACTTGGGTCAGTTTGTCTTCATGACTTGTTCTTTCGATCTCACTCGATAAACCCGCCATTGGCTTTGATGACAGCCTCAAGGTGGCCTTGGAACTGGCTACAGGCCTTCGTCACTGTCCCCCGACTTAGGCCCCTAAAGGCACTTGTGATCCTGGCCTTCAGATCGTCTTTTGTATTGCAGCTAGATCTGTTGGTGTCTCGTTCCACTGCGCCTCACACAAAGAAGTCGAGGGGGTTGCAGTCAGGCGAGCTGGGAGGTCAGATGTCAGGTGAAGTGTTGTCGACGAAGTTCTCTGAGAGCCAGGCTTTCAGCTGGTATGGCAGGGCGCTGAGTCTTGCTGCCACACATACGGCCTACCTGCAGCTACCTGGTCGATCCAGGGCTTTACAAGCTCTCTCAGAACACGGATGTAGCCATCGGTGTTCAGCTTGACGCCCTCAGGGAAGAAGTGAGGTGACATGACGTCAACTTGACTGCTGACGACACCTAAGACCAATGTTGTCGCTGGAAACTTTGTCTGCATGGTTCTGGGCACATCTTTGGATGAGACAGCGAGCCACCTGTTGTTCTGGGAGTTGATCTTCTGGTCTTGGCAGAAGTTTTTCTCGTCGGAGAAAAACCACAGCATGACTGTCTCCAGTGGGTGTTTCAACTTGTTGATCAGCTTCTTTGCGAGCTTCAGTCGCTTTTCTTGCATCGCCTTTGACAGAAATTGTCCTTTCCTCATCTTGTAAGAAACATAGCGAATGTCTTCATGTATCACCAGCCTAATGAGCTTTTCATCCATGCCTTTCTCCCCTGCAATGGCACGCATCGACTTGCTAGGTTCATGAACTTCAGCGACGAACTCGGGCGTTCTGAAGGCGTCAGATCGTCGATCATGTGTTTTCATCTCTGATGTTGCTTCGTAGTCGAATCCTAAATCTTCCAATTCCTTTCTGACCTTTTCCACCATTCTCCTGTTGACGCTGAGAAAGTCTGAAATTTCCTTATTTGTCCTCCCGGCGCAGATTCCAAGAAGAACTCCGTGTCTCTTCCACAAATTTGGAGGTTCAAAATTATTCATAATCAATTATTCTGAAAATAAATAATGGAAATATACTCACTGTTTTTATGAAGACAAGAGTGACAACGTAAGTAAAAAAAAATTGCATAAAATTAGCAGTTGAAAATTGCAAACAAATATCTTCAACACCATGTATATATGTGTATATATGTATGTATATATATGTATATATATATATATATATATATATATATATGTATATATGTATATATGTATGTATATATGTACAAGAGATGTAGCGGGATCTCAGTAAGCTTAATTAAGAATGTAGGCTTCACATGTAGCAGCTGTGCTGGGACAGCCAGCAGCAAACAGCCACAGGAAACAAGTACCACCAATCTCTGGGAGGGCTCTGTAGAAACAGTAAACAGCTTCTGCTACCTAGGTGACCGAATTAGCAGCGGAGGTGGGTGCTCAGAAAGTACAATAACTAGGGTAAGAACGGGATGGAAGAAGTTCAGGGAACTACTGCCACTGCTTGCTGCAAAAGGCTTCTCCCTCAAAATAAAAGGCAGACTGTATGATGCGTGTATCCGAACAGCAATGTTACATGGTAGTGAGACCTGGGCGCTGAAGGTGGAAGACTTACGTAGATTAGAAAGAAACAAAGCCTGCATGCTCCGATGGATGTGTAATAGTAATATACGCGAATGACAAAGCATATATGAATTGAGAGAGAGACTGAGCATAAGAGGAATCAAATGCTGTGTGCAGGAGAGGCGGTTGCGTTGGTATGGACATGTGATGCGTATAAAGGATGACAGCTGCATAAAAAGGTGCAGAGCACTAGAAGTCAATGGAAACCGCGGAGTGGGGAGACTCAAGAAAACCTGGGATGAGGTGATAAAAGCCGACCTTACCCAATTACACCTCTCAAAGGCGATTACACACAACTGTGACCTCTGGCGTCACGCAGTAATACAGAGTACCCGACCTCCCATGGGTACAAGCTGAAGCATATAGACAATATGCCCCACACCCTCCCACTGCAAAGTGGCCGTGGAGGTGCCACGGCAAAAAAGCACCCAGCCCACACTGTAAAGTGGACGTGTAGGCACCACGGAAAAAAGCACCCAGCACTCACTGTAAATGAGGTTGGTGTTAGGAAGGGTATCCAGCTGTAGAAATCAAGCCAAAATCAGTTCCTGTATGAGCAAGGCATGGTCAGCCGACCAGACACTGCCCACAACAGGACAACCCGTTTAACCCATGCTAGCATGGAAGAACGGACGTAAAACGGTGATGATGATGATGTATATATATGTATATATGTACAAAGAAGTTCCAGGAAGTCCCAGTGGAGGGAAGATGCAGTAGAGGTAGACCACAAAAAACATGGGCGGAGGTGGCGGGAGCAGACCTCAGATTGCTGAAACTCACCGAGGAGATGACGAAGGACCGTGACAAGTGGAAGAAACCGTCTAACCCATGCTAGCGTGGAAGATGGACATTAAACGATGATGATGATGATGCTATATATATATATATATATATATATATATATATATATATAAACTTTATTAGCATGTTACAATTGTTTCAATATCGATCAGCTCAGGGTACCATCGTAATGACTGGGGCCCATCTCTGAGTTTGGATGTGCCTTTGCACATAACTTGCATATCTGTTGAGGTGTTGAGGAAGAGCCAGGCCTTGGTCATTATGATGGTACCCTGAGCTGATCGATATTGAAAATATTGTAATATGCCAGTAAAGTTTATATATATGCTACAACAATGACTTTGATCCTGCTTACCTTATTTACTTTCTGCACACTACAGCCTTCTTAACTTTGGAATGCAACCCTACATGAGATGGACCTCGTAACAACATCAATGTACTTTGAATGGTATATCACCTGTAACTGTAGTTACACATTTAACTAACACACACACACACACATAAATATATATATATATATATATATGCTAGCGTGGAAAATGGACGTTAAACGAAGATGATGATGATGATATATATATATTTGCTCTTGGGTCTCAACTAATAGGGTGTAGGAATATGTGGGGGGGGGGGGGATTGGTAAGTTTTCTAGGTTGTCACCATTGATTTTTTTACAAACCAGAATTAGTAATTTATTTTGCATATTGAGACCCTAACACTTCCTATTTATTTTATAACATATGGGATTTCTAGTAATGTTTTTTTTTGTCATGTATAATGTTTTTATTGTCTAAAGAAAATTGTCATGGGAATGCTATCACTTAAGATAAAATTTCACCAGAGATAGATCAGCATAATTTAATAAGTAGGGGGACGACAACGACAATGATTCGAGACTCGAGAGTCTCTCTCTCTCTCTATATATATATATATATTGTTATATATATATATATTGTTATACTTTGAGGGGGTCATGCTGCCAATAAAAAACACATGCACCTGTTGGTTTTCACTTTAATTTATTATCAATTTTTGGTTAGTTGGTTTAATAACCAGATGGTTGTTTATTTCTTGCCAAAGATCTTTCGTCACACATTCTGTGACTCCTCAGTGACTAATTTGTTATTTTGTATCTCTCTTTTGTTCTAATAATAATGAAATTATTGTGTAAAGTGTTCAGGTGCGCTACAACTCGTCAAAGGTGTATGTATAGTACATAGAATAATATACAAATGTCAGGGAAGTGAATAGTGTATGAGTCATGATATACATGTGTGTATGTGTATGGAGAGGGAACATTAGGTGTAGTGTTGGCGGATCTCGGGAAGCATGGAGGTTTTAAAGGATGCAGTGTCTCGACAGCTAACAACTGATGCAGGTAGTTTGTTCCATGCTTCAGCAACTCTGAGCGTGAAAAAATGCACCATCTATCTTACACCATCTTGTTTTTATGTGTTCTATATATATATATGTGTATATTTTGAATAAAGTTGGGCATTGGGTTCTATCAGCATTATATATATATCATCATCATCATCATCATCATCATTTTACGTCCACTTTTCCCTGCTTGCAAGGGTGGGACGGGAACTGATTCTGATATATATATATTTACATACATCTTTTTATGGATTCAATAGAGCTATGTTTTATATCATTGCACAGTTGATTCACAAGTGTTTATTAGTCACAAAGCTGGATTATTCACAGCTGTCTCAAGGCTGATCTACTAACTACGACTTGTGGATACATGTAGGAGTACAGACTACAAAGAATATTTATAATTTTTTAGGCATGACTGTTTGGGTAAGACGAGTTGTCCTGTTGTGGGCAATGCTAGGTCAGGTGACCATGTCTTGCTCGTACAGAACTGATTTTGGCTTGGTTTTTACAACTGGATGCCCCTCCTAATGCCAACCTCATTTACAGTGATGCCTACACGACTACTTCACAGTGTAGACTGGGTGTTTTTTGTTGTGACACCTACACAATCACTCTACAGTGGGAGGGTGGAGGGTAGGGTTGGGGTGGCATACTATGTATGTATGTGCTTCAGCCTCTGCCTGTGGAAAGTCGGGTCATCTGTATTACTGTGTAACACCAGAGATCTCAGTCCTGTGTCATCGCCTTTGAGAGGTGCAAGTGGGCAAGGTCAAATTTTATTGCCTCATCCCAAGTCTTCCTGAGTCTCCCCACTCCAAGGATTCCATCGCCTTTGAGCGCTCTGCACCTTTTTATACAGCTGTCATCCTTCATATGCATCACATGCCCATACCAACGTTATCTCCTCTCCTGTACATAGCCTTTGATTCCTCTTATGTCTAGTTTCTCTCTCAGTTTGTCTATGCTTTACCGTTGATGTATATTACTATTAAACATCCATCAGAGCATGCAAGCTTCATTTCTTTTCAATCTAGTAAGTCTTCTGCACACAGCGCCCAGGTCTCACTACCATGCAACATTGCCGTTTGTATGCATCATACAGTCTGCCTTTCATTTTGAGGGAAAAGCCTTTTGTAGCTAGCAGTGGTAGTAACTCCCTGAACTTATTCCATCCTGTTCTTTCTCTGGCTACTGTACTTTCAGAACACCCACATATGCTGCTAATTGGGTCACCCATGTAGCAGAAGCTGTCTACTATTTTTATTGAACCCTCCTAGAATTTGGTAGCGCTTGTTTCCTGTGGTCGTTTGCTACTTACTCTCCTGTTGCGGCTGCTACATGTACAGCCTACATTCTTAACTAAACTTCCTGAGATCCCACTACATCTGTTGAGTACCCATAGTTTGTATTTAGGGCAGAGGATGGAATTTCTACCTACACCTCTCCTACATACTGAGCAAGGCCATTTCTCTGAGGGGATCTGGGTTCTGTTTTCTCTTGTACTTACTAGGACCTTAGTTTTTGTCAGGTTGACTTTAAGACCACTTATTTCTAGGCCCTGCTTCCATGTTTGGAATTTCTTCTCTAGTTCTACCATAGATTCAGTTATAAGTGTGAGATCATCCATGTATAGAAGTTTACTAAGAAGAGATAATCTGTTGTACTTTTCCCAGGCACAAAACCAAACTACATCTCATCTAATTTGACTCTTTCCCTAATTAGTTGCGCTAATGTTCTTTCTGCCACTTTCATAACCTGATTCATCAGTTTTATGCCCCTATAATTGCTCCTCTTCAGAGCATCCCCTTTACCTTTGTAGCAATTTATAAGAATACTGCTGCACCAGTCTTTGGGTATGACTGCACCATATATAGCTTGATTGACTATGTGTACAACCAATTTAGTTCCTACTTCTCCTGATGCCTTCAGCAACTATCCTCAACGGTCCAGCGGCCTTACCACTTTTCATTTCCTTAATTGCCTCTTTGACCCTATAGTCGTTAACCTCAATAGCTGGTCCATCTGTTGGGGGTAGTTTCTCTCTCTCCCATTCATTCTCAACATTCATCAGTCTCTCATAATGACATTTCCAAGCCTGCTTTTTCTGAGCATCAGTGACACTAAGTGCACCAGCATCATTTTGGACACGCTTATCTCCAACAACAGCCTGATTTACACTGATACACTGCCTTGCAATGTGGAACACCTCACATCTCTCATCGCAGAACATTGGCAAACCTCCTACTCTCAGCTTCCCTGCATGTTAAGTATTACTGCCTCTCTTTTAGTAGCTGAGTATTGATTTCTACTCCCACCATTTTTCCAATACTTCCATGCTTGTCTTTTGTCTTTAATGGCTTTATCTACCATGCTGTTCCACCACCAAGTCCCCTACCTTCTGTCTGGTTGGAGCTTTGCTCCAGCCACAAGTCTCTTCAGTAGCCTGCAGTAGGTTGTCACGTAAGAACTTCCAGTTATCTTCAATGTCATACAATTCTAATTCGTCTCCTTTTTCGTCATACACATCTTGAAGAGCTTTCCTAAATTTATATTTAAGTGAAAGGTCCTTTAGCTTCCAGACCTTCCTTTTCCATACCTTCTGTGTATCTCATTTTGTTTCTTGCTAATTGAGATGTCACTAATCACTAACCTGTGTTGGTGGTACATTCTTCCCCAGGGTATGCCTTAGTATTCGAAACCATCTGTCTGTCTCGTTGCCTAACTAGCGAGAAGTCAATTTGACTTATGTGCTCACCTGATTGGTAGGTTATTAGGTGATTGGCAGGTTTCCTGAAGTTAATGTTGCAAATGGTTAGTTCACTTGCATCACAAAATTCAAGAAGCCTCACTCCTTCGTTTCTTGAGCCCTAACCATAATGACAATGCACCCCAATGTATCCATTCTGGAGTTGTCCAACATGACCATTGAAGTCACCTGCTAGTATGACTAGGTCTCTGTCCTCTGTCACTATGGTTGTCTCTAGAAGTTGCTCATAAAAGCAGTCCTTTTCTTCATTACCTAGGCCCACTTAGGGGGCATAGGTAGAGATAATTGTCAACAGTCTATTGCCTACAACTAATCTAATCTTAATTATTCTATTACTTACTCTAACTACCTCTATTGTCTTGTTAATCCACTTTTCTGCCAGTAAAATGCCTACCTCACAAAACCCATCAACGTTTCCTACCCAGAAAAGCTTCAATTAGTCTTGCCTTCAATTAGTCTTGCTGAGGCACCTCTCTATCTCACCTCTTACATGCAGCACACATCCACTATCTCACCAGACCTACCTCTCAGAGTGGCAACATTAAGTGTGGCAACCCTGAGATGTGTCATCTTTCATTAATTTTTTCCTTTTTCTCTGCAATGAAAAATGTTTAAAATCATTATCATCACTAGCAGAAAAACTGCCATCCAGGCGGTTTTCTGCTAGCATATGTTGTATGCATATTCGTATTATATGGTTTTGCCTGTAAAATCTGTCCAACGGTTATTTACTGAGACATTATAACCACATGCCCATAGTATCGGAGTTGTGATCTCTCAATTCAGAGAACTAGTGGCTTTACCAGGAGTGACTCTCTGGTCTCTGAGCTATGCACTTTATCGAGTAACGTTACTCCAAAGACCCTTTGGAGGAACCCCATTTCTGCCGCTTTTATTTGCAATTGTATTCTTTTGGTCATTACCCAAGTTTCATAATCCTTGGCAAGAGTTGGCAGGAAGACAGTGAGTTAGGCTTTTACACCTACCCTCCTTCTTCTGATTGCTGAATACCGAGGCTGGCGCTTTACTGCATCAGCTTTTGCAATTCTTGCACTTAATTCACCCTCCTGCATTCCATCACTCATGAACACGGCCCCAAGATACTTGAACTTCTCTACCTGCTTCAGTAGAACTCCATTCACATGTGAGTGTGTGTGTATAATGTACTTTATATATATATATATATGTAGGAAAATGGGAAACTCAGTGTAAAGAAGCTGTTAAAACAGCAAAATGCCGTCGAAGTGGCATTGGGTAAAGCATTACTTCGAAGGATAGAAATTAGCAGCTAGCAGTGAGTTGGCATGAAGAATTGATAGGAAGAAAGGAATAAAATGGATGAGAGTAGATCACAAACTTTTAAATACACTTATCAGCTTTCATACTGCCTACAATTTCAACGATCATCGAAACTGCAGGTGATCTGAAAGCTGATAAATGTATTTAAATGTATATGATCTCCTCTCATCCATTTTATTCCTTTCTTCCTATCAATTCTTCATGCCAACTCACTTCTAGCTGCTGATTTCTATCCTTCACAGCATTTTGCTGTTTTAACAGCTTCCTTACACCCAGTTTTTCCATTTTCCTACAAATTTTAATGCACTCGTGTCTCAAAACTCTATTTTGAGTTAATTTTGTTTATAATATATATATATGCAAGTGGTTAGTGCATTGGCCTTGCAATCGAAAGGTTGTGAGTTCAATTCTCAGACCGGGTGATGTGTTGTTTCCTTGAGCAAGACACTTTATTTCACATTGCTCCAGTTACCTCAGCTGTAGAAATGAGATGATAGAGACTGGGGTCCCTATTATTCCACTGTAAAGTGGACGTGGAGATGCCACGGCAAAAAAGCACCCAGTATTCACTGTAAATGAGGTTGGTGTTAGGAAGGGCATCCAGCTGTAGAAATCAAACCAGAATCAGTTCCCGTCCCACCCTTGCAAGCAGGGAAAAGCGGACGTAAAATGATGATGATGATGATATACATATACAGTTAATACAAAGCATTGTGAGATATGTAATAAATGAGCAATATGTTAAAAAAAAACTGGTACAATATAATAGAAATATATAAAGGGCAAAGAATGACAAATAAAACTAAACATAGTAATGTTTTACCCAGTATATTTCATCATGATATTTCTGGACTAATACCCCTCTTTTCAAATGTGAAACAGAAATTGTTCAGAAACTCAATAAGTTGATCACATTGCGAGGGCCGAATAAGACTGTGAGAGTTCCAGAAGTTCCAAAGTGTTTCTCTGACACAGGATTCCATCAGTTTGGAAATGCTGGATGATAGTTCACTGGTGATGTGCGGTCACCCTTTTTGAACAGAGGAATGACGCTGGCAGTTTTCCACTGTTCTGGAGTAGCACCATTGTTCAGACATTGGAAGAAGCGTGATAGCTGGTGCAGAAGGATGTACCCACCACGTTTGAGAAGCAGGTGCGTAACACCATCAACACCAGGAGAGGCATAGTTGCGTTTATTTTGAAGGTGACGTTGCAGCATTGCAGGTTTAAATTCCATAGTTGTAATAGAATCTGATGTCAGAGGAGGTGGAGATATTACACTCTGGTCTTCAATAGTGAAAATGCCTGCATAGCATTCAGCAATGAGTTCTGCGCATTCCTTGGGGTCGTCAGTAACCTGGCTTGTGTGGGGATTACGAAAAGGACCAACTGGAGAGTGAGGCTTCTGCTTTGAGTGAACATATTTCCAGAACACCTTACTGCCAGGGTTGGTTGCTATGTGCTGCTCAAATTCAAGCACTGCCTTTTTTGTCACATGTTTGAGATGGTTGGATGATTTATTTCGCTTTTTCCTATTAATATCTGATTTATGCAGTTTGTACTCGTGTTCAGCATTACGACATTCTTTCCTGGCAAGACGGACTGCTGCAGTCTTCCAAATTGCACTTTTGGGATGTTTTTTGTGCTTATGTGGCACCAATGCTGTACATGCTGTCCATATTGAGTTCAGGATCTTCTGGAGTACAGTGTTGACATCTCCAGAGTCGTAAAACTCAAGCCAGTTTGGACGTTGCAGCTCGGTGCAGTAACAGTTCCAGTCTGCTTTATTCCAATCAAAGTGAGCAGTTTGGAGATGGTTGTGGTTTTTGTTACTGCCCATGAGGAACAGATTGGCAATGATCATAGCATGATCAGAGTCACCTAAAGGTTCCTCAGTAGTAACACTAATAACCGTTTCAGGAGTAGTGGTGAAGAGTAGATCCAAAGTGTTGTCACCTCTTGTTGGGGAGGTGACTATTTGGGACCAGTTCGAGTCCAGCACTAGCTCAAGGAAATCATTTTCACTTTGCGGCCAACGAAAGGTTTCCCAGTCAATCTCAGGGTGATTGAAGTCCCCTGCAATAAAAACATAAGTGGCTGTTTTCCTAGCAGCATCTCTGAGGATATCACAAAGTTGAGTGTCCTGATGGTAATTTGGGAGACGGTAAATGACTCCAAGTAGCAGTGTTGACATGGTCATACGTATATCACAGAAAAATACTTCTTGCTGCAATTGGTTCAAATCAACACAAGGAATTCCTGAAAAATGTGACTGAATCTAGACCATTACACCACCACCACAGCGATTAATGCAGTCTTTACGAAACATGTTGTAGCCAGTTATGCTGAAAACCCCATCACAGAGTAAGGAATGTGCCCATGTTTCCATGACTGTAATGAAGTCAGGGTTGATACTTTTGACGTAGTAGTCAAAAAGATGTATCTTATTGCATAGACTACGTGTATTTAAGGACAACAATTTGTACCTTGATTCCAGTCTATGATTATGTGCAGGGGATGACAGGTTGTTCTGATTTAGCTTCCCAGAGTTTTTCAGTTTTTTTTATTGTCAGTTGTTGTGGGTAGTGTTTTCAGACCACCTGGTATCTCTTTTCCATGTTTCACCAGCGTTAATAAACTTCCAAATCTGCCCATCACCACATAGGCTGAAGCTTTCACGTTCTGCCGAGTTGCGGTTTAAGGAAGCTGCAGCATGCAGCTTTGGGTGGACATCAAGCGGAAGACCAGGGCATGTTCAGAAGGCAATCTGACTTTCACGCCTAGCTTTATCAGAGGCCAAAAGATATGAACATGCCTCAGTTGAGTTTGAAAAAGACAGTCTAATTAGCCTGGGTGTCACGACAAAAATAAAAACACACAGTCCACGCTGTAATGTGACTGTGTAGGTAACAAGGTAAAAACCTCCCAGTCCACACTGTAAACGTGGTTGGTGTTAGGAAGGGCATCCAGCCATAGAAAACCTGCCAGACAGTCCTATATGAGCAAGACAACCAATCTTGCCTCAAGTGGGACAATTCCCATCTAAACCCATGCTAGCGTGGAAGATAGACATTAAACGATGATGATGATGATGATATATATATATCATCATCATCCTTTTGCGTCCGTTCTTCCATGCTAGCATGGGTTAGACGGGTTGTCCTGTTGTGGGCAGTGTCCAGTCGGTTGATCTTGTCTTGCTCATACAGGAACTGATTCTGGCTTGATTTCTACAGCTGGATGCCCTACCTAACACCAACCTATTTACAGTGAGTGCTGGGTGCTTTTTTCTGTGGTGCCTACACGTCCACTTTACAGTGGGAGGGTGTGGGGGCATAATGGCCATATGTTTCAGCTTCGGCTTGTTCCTATGGGGGAGTCGGGTCTTCTGTATTACTGCGTGACGCCAGTGGTCACGGTCATGTGTCATTGCTCTTGAGAGGTGCAATTGGGTAAGGTTGGCCTTTATCAGCTCATCCCAGGTCTTTTTGGGTCTCCCCACTCTGCGGCTTCCATTGACTTCTAGTGTTCTGCACCTTTTTATGCAGCTGTCATCCTTCATACACATCACATGTCCATACCAACGCAACCGCCTCACCTGCATACAGCATTTGATTCCTCTGATGCACAGTCTCTCTCAATTCGTTTATACTTTGCCGTTCACGTATATTACTATTACACATCCATCGGAGCATGCAGGCTTCGTTTCTTTCTAATCTGCGCAAGTCTTCTACAGACAGCGCCCAGGTTTCACTTCCATGTAACACGCATCATACAGTCTGCCTTTCATTTTGAAGGAAAAGCCTTTTGCAGCTAGCAGTGGCAGTAGTTCCCTGAACTTCTTCCATCCCGTTCTTACCCTAGTTATTGTACTTTCCGAACACCCACCTCCGCTACTAATTTGGTCACCTAGGTAGCAGAAGCTGTCTACTGTTTCTACAGAGCCCTCCCAGAGTTTGGTGGTGCTTGTTTCCTGTGGTCGTTTGCTGCTTGCTGTCCCAGCACAGTTGCTACATGTGAAGCCTACATTCTTAGTTAAACTTCCTGAGATCCCACTACATCTCTTGTGTATCCATTGTTTGCATTGGGGAAGAGGATGGAGTTCCTACCTACATTTTTCCTACATATTGAGCAAAGCCATTTCCCTGAGGGAATCTGGGTTCTGTTTTCTTGTATACTTACAAGAACCTTAAACTTTGTCAGCTTGACTTTGAGACCCTTTCTTTCTAGTCCCTGCTTCCATGTTTGAAATTTCTTCTCTAATTCCACCATGGATTCAGCTATAAGTGCGAGATCATCCGCATACAGGAGTTCCCATGGGCATCCGGTCTTAAACTCCTCCGTTGTTGCCTGCAGGACTATGATGAACAGGAGAGGGCTAAGAACAGAGCCCTGGTGGACACCGACCTGTACGCTAAATTCCTCGCTATACTCATTGCTAATCCTAACTTTGCTGACTACTCCCCTATACATGGCTTGTACAGCTTTCACAAGCCATTCATCTACTCCTAGTTTTCTAAGAGCCCACCAGATTATAGCACGAGGAACTCTGTCAAAGGCTTTCTCGAG
Organism: Eledone cirrhosa; assembly: GCA_964016885.1. Lineage (NCBI taxonomy): Eukaryota > Metazoa > Mollusca > Cephalopoda > Octopoda > Eledonidae > Eledone > Eledone cirrhosa. Next base: position 75,771,803 of record OZ024740.1, read on the forward strand.
ATCGACGAATGCCAGGTAGAGTGGCTTACTTTTAGCTAGATACTTTTCCTGTAACTGCCTCACAAGGAAGAGGGCATCAGTGGTGCCTCTTCCTGGTACAAACCCAAATTGCATCTCATCTAGTTTCACCCGGTCCCTAATCAACTGTGCTATAACTCTTTCTGTTACTTTCATGACCTGGTCCATCAGCTTTATACCTCTATAGTTTCCTCTATCTAGTGCATCATCTTTACCCTTGTAGCAGTTGACAATGATGCTGCTGTACCAATCCTTTGGTATGACACTCTCTAATATTACCTGGTTAACAATACGTGTGGTTATGGTGTGACCTACCGACCCAGATGCCTTCAGAATCTCGGCAGCTATACTCGATGGACCGGTTGCCTTCCTGTCTTCATATCTTTGATTGCCTTATTTACTACGCTGCTGCTGACTTGTACTGCTGGCCCCTCTATAGGGTCCACTTGGCGTAGGGTCTCTTTTTCCCATGCATTCTCCTCATTTAGTAATCTTTCATAATGGCTCTTCCACGCATCTTTCTTCTTGGCACTTGTGAGGGCAAGCTCACCTTTATCATTCCGGATACACTTCTCTCCAATGACATCACAACTATCTCTGACACACTGCCTCGCAATCTTGAACACCTGTTTCTGGTCCTCACGTTGCAAAACATGCTTGAATTTTCTATCCTCTGCTTCCCTTCTAGCTAAGTATACTTGTCGCCTAGCTTCCCTCCTGGTCTCTATATGATGTACCCTGCTACCCCCGTTCTTCCATTCTTTCCATGCCTGTCTCTTAGTCTTAACTGCCTCATCTACCTTATTGTTCCACCACCATATATATATATAAAACATTTTAAAAATTACGAAATTGAAATTAAAGACTTATCTGTATGCTGTCATAATTCAAGTGAGTGATCATTTATAAAAAACCCTGTTTTTCAGGTCTCAGCATTTACAAACATTTAAAACTCATCTTTTCCAAACCCTACCTGAACATATATATACACATATATGTACATATATATATTCATATCATCATCATCATCACCGTTTTACGTCCGTTCTTCCATGTTAGCATGGGTTAGACGGGTTGTCCTGTTGTGGGCAGTGTCTGGTCAGCTGACCATGCCTTGCTCATACAGGAACTGATTTTGGCTTGATTTCTACAGCTGGATGCCCTTCCTAACACCAACCCCATTTACAGTGAGTGCTGGGTGCTTTTTTCCGTGGCGCCTATTCATCCACTTTACAGTGTGGGCTGGGTGCTTTTTTGCTGTGGCACCTCCACGACCACCTTGCAGTGGGCGGGTGTGGGGGCATATTTTCTATATGCTTCAGCTTGTACCCATGGGAGGTCGGGTACTCTGTATTATTGCGTGAGAGGTGTAATTGGGTAAGGTCCGCTTTTATCACCTCATCCCAGGTCTTCTTGGGTCTCCCCACTCCGCGGTTTCGATTGACTTCTAGTGCTCTGCACCTTTTTATGCAGCTGTCATCCTTCATACGCATCACATGTCCATACCAACGCAACCGCCTCTCCTGCACACAGCATTTGATTCCTCTTATGCTCAGTCTCTCTCTCAATTCATATATGCTTTGTCGTTCGCGTATTTTACTATTACACATCCATCGGCGCATGCAGGCTTCGTTTCTTTCTAATCAACGCAAGTCTTCCACCTTCAGCGCCCAGGTCTCACTACCATGTAACCTTGCTGTTCGGATACACGCATCATACAGTCTGCCTTTCATTTTGAGGGAGAAGCCTTTTGCAGCTAGCAGTGGCAGTAGTTCCCTGAACTTCTTCCATCCCGTTCTTACCCTAGTTATTGTACTTTCTGAACACCCACCTCCGCTGCTAATTCGGTCACCTAGGTAGCAGAAGCTGTCTACTGTTTCTACAGAGCCCTCCCAGAGATTGGTGGTACTTGTTTCCTGTGGCTGTTTGCTGCTTGCTGTCCCAACACAGCTGCTACATGTGAAGCCTACATTCTTAATTAAGTTTCCTGAGATCCCGCTACATCTCTTGTGTACCCATTGTTTGCATTTGGGGCAGAGAATGGAGTTCCTACTTACACCTTTCCTACATACTGAGCAAGGCCATTTCCCTGAGGAGATCTGGGTTCTGTTTTCTCGTCTACTTACAAGGACCTTAGTCTTTATCATGTTGACTTTGAGACTCTTTCTTTATAGTCCCTGCTTCCAAGTTTATATACACATATACATATATATGTATACATATACAAACACATATACACATATATAGATATACACATCAATGTAGGCTCAATGAAAGGAAGAGCAGGAGAAATCGTAGAAATGCTAGAGCGAAAGGAAGTTGATGTATGCTGTGTGCAAGAGACTAGATGGAGAGGAGGGTCTGCTAGAGTCCTTGTAGGAAAAAGCCAGTGCTACAAATTTTTCTGGGTGGGAAACGACGATGGGATGGGTGGTGTAGGTATACTATTAGCTGACAAGTGGGTAGATAAAGTAATCTCAGTGTACAGGGTAAATGCAAGAATCATTAAACTCAGACTAGTCCTGAATAAGACAATTACCACAATAATATCAGCTTACGCACCCCAATCGGGGCTGCCAGACGAACTTAAGGATAGGTTTTACGAGTCCCTAATACACACTACTGCTCTAACAGACGACAAGGACTTCCTAATCATTGCAGGAGATTTTAACGGACACGTAGGTAAACACTGCGACGGCTTCAATAGAGTACATGGAGGCCATGGAGTTGGCACAAGGAATGAGGAAGGATTCAGACTTCTAGAATTCTGCGACGCCAATGACATGTCGATATGTAACACAAACTTTAAAAAACCCGACAACCACCTGATCACCTATAGATCAGGGGAGCACTCTAGTCAGTTAGATTTTATTCTCATCAGAGGACGTGACAGATGGACGGTCGTAAACACAAAAGCCTTCCCTAGTGAGGAATGTACATCCCAACATAGCTTAGTTGTCAGCGACCTCACGGTCAGAACTAGACGAGCCCTGAAACAGAGGCCAACCTGGAGAAGAAAGATCTGGAAGCTGAAAGTCCCCTCAACCAGTAACAGATTTAAAGATATTTTACTCAACGCCTACGACAGTAAAGAAGAACAGATAGAGACATTTAACGTAGAAGAGAACTGGGAGTTCCTAAAAAATAACTTACTAGAGGCGACGGATGAGGTTTGTGGCTGGAGTAAGACCTCAAGCAGGAGGAGAGTGACTTGGTGGTGGAACAATAAAGTAGATGAAGCAGTCAAGGCCAAGAGACAGGCATGGAAAGAATGGAAGAACGGGGGGAGCAGGGTACATTACATAGAGACCAAGAGGGAAGCTAGGCGACAAGTATACTTAGCTAGGAGGGAAGCAGAGGATAGAAAATTCAAGCATGTTTTACAACGTGAGGACCAGAAACAGGAGGTATTCAAGATTGCGAGGCAGTGTGTCAGAGATAGTTGTGATGTCATTGGAGAGAAGTGTATCCGGAATGATAAAGGTGAGCTTGCCCTCACAAGTGCTGAGAAGAAAGATGCATGGAAGAGTCATTATGATAGATTACTAAATGAGGAGAATGCATGGGAAGAAGAGACCCTACCCCACGTAGACCCTATAGAGGGACCAGCAGTACAAGTCAGCGGCAGCGTAGTAAGTAAGGCAATCAGAGATATGAAGATAGGGAAGGCAACCGGTCCATCGGGTATAGCTGCCGAGATGCTGAAGGCATCTGGGTCTGTAGGTCACACTATAACCACACGTATCGTTAACCAGGTAATACTAGAGGGGGCCATACCAAAAGATTGGTGCAGTAGCATCATTGTCAACTGCTACAAAGGTAAAGGCGATGCACTAGATAGAGGAAACTATAGAGGTATAAAGTTGATGGACCAGGTCATGAAAGTAACAGAAAGAGTTATAGCACAGCTGATTAGGGACCGGGTGAATATAGACGAGATGCAATTTGGGTTTGTTCCAGGGAAAGGCACCACTGATGCGCTCTTCCTTGTGAGGCAATTACAGGAAAAGTACCTAGCTAAAAGTAAGCCACTCTACTTGGCATTTGTCGACCTTGAGAAAGCCTTTGACAGAGTTCCACGTGCAGTAATCTGGTGGGCTCTTAGAAAACTAGGAGTAGATGAATGGCTTGTGAAAGCGGTACAAGCCATGTATAGGGGAGCAGTCAGCAAAGTTAGGATTGGCAATGAGTATAGCGAGGAATTTAGCGTACAGGTTGGGGTCCACCAGGGCTCTGTTCTTAGCCCTCTCCTGTTCATCATAGTCCTGCAGGCAATAACGGAGGAGTTTAAGACCGGATGCCCATGGGAACTCCTGTATGCTGATGACCTCGCACTCATAGCTGAATCTATGGTAGAACTAGAGAATAAATTCCAAACCTGGAAGCAGGGACTAGAGAGAAAGGGGCTCAAAGTCAACATGACAAAGACTAAGGTCCTTATAAGTAGACGAGAAAACAGAACCCAGATCCCCTCAGGGAAATGGCCTTGCTCAGTATGTAGGAAAGGTGTAGGTAGGAACTCCATTCTTTGCCCCAAATGCAAACAATGGGTACACAAGAGATGTAGCGGGATCTCAGGAAGCTTAATTAAGAATGTAGGATTCACATGCAGCAGCTGTGCTGAAACAGCAAGCAAACAGCCACAGGAAACAAGTACCACCAATCTCTGGGAGGGCCCTGTAGAAACAGTAGACAGCTTCTGCTACCTAGGTGACCGAATTAGCAACGGAGGTGGGTGCTCAGAAAGTACAATAACTAGGGTAAGAACGGGATGGAAGAAGTTTAGGGAACTACTACCACTGCTAGCTGCAAAAGGCTTCTCCCTCAGAATGAAAGGCAGACTGTATGATGCGTGTATCCGAACAGCGATGTTGCATGGTAGTGAGACCTGGGCGCTGAAGGTGGAAGACTTACGTAGATTAGAGAGAAACGAAGCCTGCATGCTCCGATGGATGTGTAACAGTAATATACGTGAACGACAAAGCATAAATGAATTGAGAGAGAGACTGAGCATAAGAGGAATCAAATGCTGCGTGCAGGAGAGGCGGTTACGCTGGTATGGACATGTGATGCGTATGAAGGATGACAGCTGCATAAAAAGGTGCAGAGCACTAGAAGTTGATGGAAACCGCGGAGTGGGGAGACCCAAGATGACTTGGGATGAGGTGATAAAAGCCGACCTTACCCAACTACACCTCTCAAAGTCAATGACACACGACCGTGACTTCTGGCGTCACGCAGTAATACAGGGTACCCGACCTCCCATGGGTACATGCTGAAGCATATAAACAATATGCCCCCCCCCCCCCCACCGCAAGGTGGTCGTGGAGGTGCCACGGCAAAAAAGCACCCAGCCCACACTGTAAAGTGGACGTGTAGGCGCCACGAAAAAGCACCCAGCACTCACTGTAAATGAGGTTGGTGTTAGGAAGGGCATCCAGCTGTAGAAATCAAGCCAGATCAGTTCCTGTATGAGCAAGGCATGGTCAGCCGACCAGACACTGCCCACAACAGGACAACCCGTCTAACCCATGCTAGCGTGGAAGAACGGACGTAAAACGGTGATGATGATGATGATGATGACATATACACATATATAAATATACACATAAAAATATATGTATATACACACACACACACACACACACACACACACACACACACACACACACACACATATATATATATATATATATATATATATATATATGCATACATACACACACACATATATATATATATGTGTATCTGTGTATATATATATCATCATCATCATCATCATCAACGTTTAACGTCCGTGTTCCACGCTTGCATGGGTTTGGACGGGGGTAGTCCCACTTGAGGCAAGAGTGATTGTCTTGCTCGCATAGGACTGTCTGGCAGGTTTTCTACAGTTGGATGCCCTTCCTAACACCAACCACATTTACAGTGTGGGTCTGGGAGGTTTTTACCGTGTTGCCTACACGGCCACATTACAGCGTGGACTGTGTGTTTTTTTGTCGTGACACCTACACGATCTCATTTGTTTCGGCCTCGATGGCGCGGCACCAACATAACTTTACATAGAACGGGGTGGTGTGGATGGGGTGGTGGTGGTGGGACGGGGTGTATTTTGTTAGAGATGCCTACTGGCTGGAGTAGGTTTTACTATATATTTAGGTAAGGCGGGTCTTCTCTGTTACTGAGTACCGCCAAAGGTCTCGGTCCAGTGACATTGTCTTGGAGAGGTGTAAGTGTGTGATGTCGGAGTTTATCAGCTCGTCCCAGGTTTTTCTAGGTCTGCCTATTCCGTGACTACCGTCTATCTTTATTGCCCTGCACTTTGTTATACAGCTATCGACTTTCATGCGCATCACGTGTCCATACCAACGTAGCCTTCTCTCGAGTAAACAACATCTGATCCCTCTTATCTCTAATTTTTTCCTTAGTTCGTTTATGCTTTGCCGTTCACGTATATTACTGTTACACATCCAGCGGAGCATGCAAGCTTCGTTCCTCTCTAGTCTGCGTATATCCTCTGCACACAATGCCCAGGTCTCACTGCCATGCAGCATTGCTGTTCGTATGCAGGCATCGTACAACCTGCCTTTCATTTTTAGGGAGAACCCTTTAGCAGCTAATAGTGGTATAAGCTCTCTGAACTTTTTCCAACCAGTTCTGACTCTATATATATATATACAGATATATTGTAGCTTGCATTAACCCGTCTTTTATTATTCAAAAAACTTCTTGCCAATAAACATTAACCCTTTGTGCGCCATTCATCTAACTGTAGACCAACAAATACCAAAAAACAGAGCGTTGACAAGAACGATGGCGAATGAATGTTCGAGATAAGCAGTTTCCTCCCGAGCTGTTAGTTGACACGGGATTCTCTGCTCCACCTTTTCATAATAATACCGAACAACGTACTGCTGGTCACTCCTTCCTCCAAAAGCCGTACAAAGCATCTTTCTCTCTCTCCCTATATATATATATTTTTTACATATTTGTTATAAGAACAGATTAAAGTTTAAGCAAAGAATCGCTGCTTTCAACATTAACGGGATCTTCTGAAACAAAAAAATTTAATCTGTGAACGCAGAAGTAAATATTTCGAGAAACGTTGCAACAAACGTGGCAATGAACGGGAAAAAAGCGAGGATAATACGTCATGTGGAGCGAGAAGAACAATTTCATGCAAAGACAAGACCAAGTTTATGGTATAAATGGAGTCGTTAGACTAATATTCTATTTAAAATAACAGAATGATTTCCAGCCCCGGAGTTTAAGAATGATGTAAATAAAATTGAAAACGAAAATGACAGAGGTTATTAAAATAGTAAAAGTAAATAGTGAAGATTTAGGCCAGTGCATACGTATGTGCCGACGGACATATACACACACACACATGCACACACACATGCACACACACGCACACGCACACACACTCACACACACGTGTGTGTGTAATCCTTATGCATTTCTACAGTATTTTCACCAAACTTAAGACATAGGTTACTTATGTACTCCGGATGGTCATAGGCACTTTCATTTTTCCAGATATTGATTATAGGGCCTCCCGGCAGATAACCCCCTTCAACTGCTTCCTTGGAGTCAACTGAAGCACTGCAGTGCAATGCAACAAAACGTCATAACTTCTGGAGTTCGCAACCGATTTTCACAAAACTTGACACATGGGCTACGTTTGTTCTGCAGATGAATGTGAATTGGCACATATTGAGTAGGGGACTATAAAAGTATAGTTTTCGAAGCAGCACTGAAGTATTGACATAAATGGTATACATAATTGCTATTTAATACCTCTGCTTGTATATATATATATGTATATTAGGAATAAGAGGGATCAGATGCTGTTTACTTGAGAGAAGACTACGTTGGTATGGTCACGTAATGAGCATGAAAGATGACCCTATCCTCCCACTCTCACCAACACCACCCTCTCTCTGTAAAGTTGGTACCACATCATCCAGTCCAAATGAATGAGATAATGAGATCAAGATCGTGTAGGTATCACGACAAAAAAAACAAAAAACACAGTCCACGCTGCGATGCGGCCGTGTAGGCAACACGGCAAAAAGTTCCCAGTTCCACACTGCAAATGTGGTTGGTGTTAGGAAGGGCATCCAGACACACACACATATATATATATCATCATCATCATCATCATCAACGTTTAACGTCCGTGTTCCACGCTTGCATGGGTTTGGACGGGGGTTTTCCCACTTGAGGCAAGAGTGATTGTCTTGCTCGCATAGGAGTGTATGGCAGGTTTTCTACAGTTGGATGCCCTTCCTAACACCAACCACATTTACAGTGTGGGTCTGGGAGATTTTTACCGTGTTGCCTACACGGCCACATTACAGCGTGGACTGTGTGTTTTTTTTGTCGTGACACCTACACGATCTCATTTGTTTCGGCCTGGATGGTGTGGCACCAACTTAACTTTACATAGAAGGGGGCGGTGTGGATGGGGTGGGGTGGGTGGGACGGGGGTGTATTTTGTTAGAGATGCCTACTGACTGTAGTGGGTTTTACTTTGTATTTAGGTAAGGCGGGTCTTCTCTATTACTGAGTACCGCCAAAGGTCTCAGTCCAGTGACATTGTCTTGGTGAGGTGTAAGTGTGTGAGGTCGGAGTTTATCAGCTCGTCCCAGGTTTTTCTGGGTCTGCCTATTCCGTGGCTACCGTCTATCTTTATTGCCCTGCACTTTGTTATACAGTTATCGTCCTTCATGTGCATCACGTGACCATACCAACGTAGCCTTCTCTCTAGTAAACAACATCTGATCCCTCTTATTTCTAATTTTTTCCTTAGTTCGTTTATGCTTTGTCGTTCACGTATATTACTATTACACATCCAGCGGAGCATGCAAGCTTCGTTTCTCTCTAGTCTGTGTATATCCTCTGCACACAATGCCCAGGTCTCACTGCCATGCAACATTGCTGTTCGTATGCAGGCATCGTACAACCTGCCTTTCATTTTTAGGGAGAACCCTTTAGCGGCTAATAGTGGTATAAGCTCTCTGAACTTTTTCCACTCAGTTCTGACTCTAGCTACTGTACTTTCAGAGCACCCTCCCCCACTGCTGATTTTGTCACCCAGGTAACGGAAGCTGTCCACTATTTCTATAGAACCCTCTGCGCAGTTGAAAGAGCTAGTATTTTGTGGGCACTTGCTGCTACTTATTGCCCCAGAACACCGGCCACATGTAAAATCTATGTTCTTAGTTAGCTTACCTGTGATCCCACTACATCTTTTATGCACCCAAACTTTGCATTTGGGACACAAAATGGAGTTTCTACCTACGCCTTTCCTACACTCTGCGCATGGCCACTTCCCGGAGGGGACCGACGCCTTATTTTCTTTCTTACAAACTAGAACTTTAGTCTTAGCCAGGTTAATTTTAAGGCCTTTTGATTCTAGCCCGTGCTTCCATGTTTGGAATTTCTTCTCTAGCTCGGCCATTGATTCAGCTATGCGCGTTAGATCATCTGCGTATAGGCGTTCCCATGGGCAGCCGGTCTTGAACTCCACTGTTATAGCCTGGAGGGCAATAATAAATAGTAGGGGGCTAAGAACAGAGCCCTGATGAACACCAACTTTTACACTAAACTCTTCACTATATTCGTTGTTAATTCTAACCTTGCTGACTGTTTCTTTATACATGGCTTGTATAACTCTCACAAGCCATTCATCAACACCTAGTTTTCTAAGAGCCCACCAGATAATGGAACGAGGGACTCTGTCGAAGGCCTTCTCCAAGTCGACGAAAGCTAAGTATAGGGGTTTACTTTTAGCTAGGTACTTCTCCTGTAGTTGTCGTACAATGAAAAGAGCGTCTGTGGTACTTTTTCCGGACACAAACCCGAACTGCATTTCATCTAGATCAATTCGCTCTCTGATTAGTTGCGCTATTACTTTTTCCGTGACCTTCATGACCTGGTCGATTAATTTAATGCCTCTATAGTTACTCCTATCTAGGGCATCTCCTTTACCCTTATAACAGTTAACGATGATGCTGCTACGCCAGTCCTTCGGAACAACCCCATTCTGTATGACTTGGTTGACTATCCGGGTGACCACCTACTGTTCCTTTTTCTCCAGGTACATGGATAATATCCTTATACTTCATCATGCGCAAAAACATAAAATGAGGACATGTGCCCCTAGAGATAATATTTCAATGAGAAGATGACAGCTGCCATTAGACAAGCCATCTGTACAGAAGGGGTGAATATACAGCTGACACACTCAGGACCCTCATTGAGGAGACTGCTCCACAGACACCAACCCACATAGAGCAATATATGAACACTTCCTAATTGTCCTATCAACAATGCAGAAGTGTGCATGAGAGCATAAGCTTCATATTAGCCACGCACGCACGCACACACGCACACACACACACACACACACACACACATATAGATACATAGATATTAAAAATATAGAGCACTCCACCAGTTAAGACGGCCTGCTCATGAAATTTTCGCAGCTGAGCATTCCACAGACACACATTCCATTAAAGTAATTCTCAAGGAGATTCAGTGTGACACAGAATGTGACAAGGCTGGCCCTTCTAATTACAAGTACAACTCATTTTTGTCAGCTTAGTGAATAGGAGCAATGTGAAATAAAGTGTCTCGCTCAAGGAAACAATGTGCTACCGGGAATCGAACTCACAACCTTAGGATTGTGAACTGAATACCCTAACCACAAAGCCATGCATCTTCACATAGATACATATGTGTACATATGTACATGCATACATACACACACATACACACATACTTACATACATACCTACATACATATATACCTACATACATACCAACATACATACATAGAGAGAGAGAGAGAGAGAAAAAGTTGTCACTTCAGTGCCATGACAAAAAATCCTTAGATCACTCTAAAGTGGCCATTTTGGTGTCGCGATAAAAACACAATCCTCATTGTAAAGTGGTCATGTAGGTGACATGACAAAAAGTACCCAGTCCACACTGTATAGTGGTCATGTAGATGTCACAACAAAAGAAACACCTGTTCCACACTGTAAACATGGTTTGTGTTCGGAAGGGCTTCCACCAGCTGTAAAACCCCCTCCAAAACATGGTCCTGGTTTGAGCAAGATATGGTGCAGCCAACTGGCCAGACCCTACTTACAATGAGACCACTCACTTCCCAAGATACAGTTCCACTATGAGCTAGATATGGCACAAGCAACTGACCAGTCCCTCCTCATAAAGGGGCCACTCAGTTCTACACAGTAAATACGGTTGGTATTAGGAAGGGCATCCAACTGTAAAACCCTCCCACCCAAAATACAGTTCCTTTTGAACAAGGTGCAGCACAGCCAACTGGCCAGACTTGTCTCATAATGTGGATGACCCATCTAAGGTACCTCTCAAGGGTGATGACATACGACTGTGACCTCTGGTGCCACGCAATAATACAGAAGACCCGACTTCCCACGGGTTCAAGCTGAAGCCGAAGCATATAGACAATATGCCCCACCCGCTCCCACTGCAAAGTGGTCGTGGAGGTGCCACGGCAAAAAAGCACCCAACCCACACTGTAAAGTGGACGTGTAGGCGCCACGGCAAAAAAGCACCCAGCACTCACTGTAAATGAGGTTGGTGTTAGGAAGGGCATCCAGCTGTAGAAATCAAGCCAGAATCAGTTCCCATATGAGCAAGACAAGGTCAGCCAACTGGGCACGGCCCACAACAGGACAACCCACCTAGCCCATGCTAGCGTGGAAGAACAAACATAAAATGGTGATGATGATGATGATAGATAGATTTAAAGGAGTCAAAGTCTGTGTTACAAACTTTATTTACATATTACAATTGTTTCGCTATCAATCAGCTCAAGATTCAATCAAGGTGATGGGGCTTGACTTTTTTTTGATATCTCATCAGATATATGTGCAAAGACACATCTAAACACTCTGCACACTACAGACATAATACTGGAATACAACCCAAACTAAACGGACCTCATGACAGCATTGAGTGCTTCGAACGGCATGCTGCCTGTAACTGCTGATACACATTTATCTAACATCTATGTATAGCTATGTTTTTTGTTTTCTACCATTTATTTCACTAGCCCTGTATAAATTTGAAATATAAAGTATATATAGTAATAATGAATACTTCTCTTCTTCTTTGCCTACTTATTCCTGAAAGGGTCTTGGGGGCAGAGTTCTCAAACACTCCTTCCAGTAGGTCTTGTCAGAAGCAACCATTTCCATCTGATCCGGCTGGATCCCCAAGCGAGACCAGCAAAGTTGGAGAAGTAGCAGCTCTACCTCGAGTGACTCTCTGATCTCCGAGCTATGGACTCTATCGAGTTACATTACTCCACACACTCTTCAGAGGAACCCCATTTTAGTCGCTTGTATTCACGATTAAATTCTTTCTGTCATTACCCAAGATTCAGGATTGGCATGAATACCAAATTGAAGATGGCGAGTTTGGCTTTTACACCTGATTACTGAATTCTAAAGCAGGCACATTACTGTACCAACACCTGCAATTATTGCACTGTTTGTGTCCTTGTAGCATCATTTGTGTGATAATTGATTGTAAAATGTGTGTATTATCAAATTTTGCATCAGGTGCCAGGTTGACACTCAGCATGATTTGGAAAGAAGCAGAACTCAAAGGAAGTTTCAAATAATAATAATAATAATAATAATAATAATAACCACCCTGGAAGATAAACATTGAGAAGAAATTGAAATGATGTGGAGAGAAATCTTGGATGAAATATGTGCTGGGAAATCTGTCAAATCAAGAAAAAGAAGGAAAGTGATTAAGGAATACTAAGTAACTTCAAGACCTAATATTCCATTGATCAAAGAAACTTTGAAACAGAAAGTTCAGCTAAAAGCTCAAGGAATCAGAAGATTTGAAAAGTGAAATAGGTTTTACAGGCAAAATAAGCTGTTTATGTCAGATGCAAAAAGGTTTTACAGGGTAATTGGGACACAAACAATTGAAGTAAAGGAACCTCCTTCAATTCATGAGGTTAAAGAATTTTGAAAAACAGTGGCTTTGTTGTTATGCCTTGCCTCTGCCACTTGGGGCCCATTGAATGGCTTTCATCCCCTTGTGTCTAAGAGCATGCCCTTTAGCTCTGACAATCCAGCCTTCATGCTTAGCATTGAAAAATTGGTTCAGGGCCAATCTCTTTGCAAGCACATTGGCTATAATGCCTTTAGTAAGTGCCTCTTTGATGGGTATTTGCACCACAGATATAAGATCGTGGCCTCCTACCTTCCATGGCTACAAACAGCTGTGTACAATTTGGCCGTTCAATATCAGGAATCCTTTATAGCTTTTCCTGATTTATTTGGAGTAAAAGCTCCATCCTAAATCCACTCCCTGACATGATTTTTGGATTTGGAGGACATTTTTGTTATCTTTTTCATCATCCAAGATGGTTGATACTAGCCAGGAGATCTTTATCTCAGGTGGCACATTTTTTACAGTATCTTCATTATGTATTTCCCCATGTAATTTGGGATTAGCAAAAATTTTTCACTCTTTAAGGTGATGATAGAGTGAGCCCTTGCTTCATTTTTTTATGCAAATCTCACTTCTATTGTCCCATATTCTCTCTCTTTTTTTTGTCCATACCTCCTTTAAGACCTGTTCAGCTTCTAGAATAGAGGGTTGCTCCCAGTGTTTATTGTGGAGATTTATACATTTATTAATGATTGTATATTTCTGTACATTTGAAATAACATCTTCCGACCCTACTATTAGGACTTTCTCTGTATGAGATGCTTTGCTTCACTGAAGTTAGCTAAAGCTACCTTGCTATTTGTTGCTGCCTTTGCCGTGACACTATATTTGTTTTCTACTTTGGCATTGGTAGTAGTGTTATTGGCAACCATGGTGATGCTGGACAAAGTAGGGAAACTTTCAAATTCTTTAATCATGTTTTGTTTGTTGCTGCTGTTGTTTTTGTTGTTGCCTTTGTTCTGTTTGTAGGTACAATTATTGCTAGCTATGTTTGCTGCCATGAAAACTGCTGAATCATTCTCTAATGATTCCATTCGACAGTCAAAGGACTGGCCATTTTTGAATTTTGGAGAAGACGGGAACAAAATCCCACTTTGGAACGGGCATATTTGGAAAGATATTTCTTCAGCAGATAGAGCACAATCTTATGTAATCCATTGTAACAGCATTTTGTGACAATTGTTGACAAAAATATAAAATTTAAAAACTCACCAGTGGCGAAAACAGCATGGCGTGATCCCTCATGTTTAATAATGATGATAATGATAATAATGATGATGATAATAATGATGATGATGATGATGATGATGATGATAATAATAAGAATAACGATGATAATGTTTTTGTTTTTACTTAACCAGGCAATCTTCACTTCTCATACTTAAGGAAACGTAAGCTTATTTCATACTGCCAAATTTCTTGCTATGAAATTTAATTTAATTTTATTTTATTTTGTTTACTTAATCTTTTTGCTAAAATCTAATTCACCATGTGGTGGTTTGACTCTCTCCCACCTCTAGCCCGCTTTCTCTCGCTACCTTCTCTTTCTGGGTTGCTGGGCTCCCCCCTCTCATTACTTTCTCTTTCTGATGTTTTTATTTTCACTTAACCAGACAGTCTTGACTGATAAAATGTAAGCTTATTTCATACTGCAAAATTTAATTCAATTTTATTTTATCTTATTTTATCTTGTTTACTTAATCTTTTTACCAAAATCTAATTCACCATGTGGTGGTTTGATTCTCTCTCCCCTCTATCTCTCTTGCTACCTTCTCGTTTTGGGGTGTTGGGCTCCCTTCTCTCTCTTTCATTATCTTCTTTTTCTGATGTTTTTATTTTTACTTAACCAGGCAAATTTCTAATTCACCAAATGGTGGTCTGACTCTCCCCACCCTTTCTCTCACTGTCTTTTCTTTCTGAGCTGCTGGGCTCTCCCTCCCCCTCTCCCTCCATCACTACCTTCTCGTTCTGTTGTTTTTGTTTTTACTTTACCTACAATAGTATCTTAACCAAGCAGTCTTCACATCACCTCTCTCACCTGACGTCCATTTTACACGCAAGCATGGGTTAGGTGAGCTGTCTTGTTGAGATAAGCCAGGTGAGAGTATCATGTTTTTCTCACACAGAATTGATTTTGGATTGGTTTCTACAGCTGGATGCCCTTCCTAATGCCAACCACATTTACAGTGTGTACTGGTTGCTTGTTTTCCTGATATCTACGTGACCACTCTACAGTGTGGACTGGGTGCTTTAGTCATGATACCTACATGATCACTTTACAGTGTGGACTAGGTGCTTTTTATCGTGACTCCTACATAACTACTTTACAGTGTAAACTGGGTGCTTATTGTTGTGGCACCAAGATGACCACTTTATATTGCGGATTGGGGACTTGGGTGGGGGAGATGCATGGGGAATTGGGCAAGTAGATCTAGGGGTGGGGTGATTATGTGGGAGGTGTATGGGAGGGAAGATGGCGTATATTAGATGTATGCTTCAGCCCCTGTATATGGGAGGGCGAGTCTTCTGTATTACTGCATAGCGCCAGAGATCACTGTCCTTTGTCATCGCCTTTGTGAAGCGTAATTGTGCAAGGTCAGCTTTTATCACCTCATCCCAAGTCTTCTTAGGTTTTCCCACTCCATAGCTCCTATCAACTTTGAGCGCTCTGTACCATTTTATACAGCTGTCATCCTTCATATGCATCGCATGTCCATACCAATGCAATCTCCTCTCCTGCACACTGCATCTGATCCCTTGTATGCCTAGTTTCTCTCTCAGTACATTTATGCTTTGCCATTCATGTATATTACTATTACACATCCATCAAAGCATGGAAGCTTCATTTCTTTCCAATCTTCGCAGGTTCTCTGCACACAGTCCCCAGGTCTCACTACCATGCAACATTGCTGTTCATATGCATCATACAGCCTGCCTTTCATTTTGAGAGAAAAATCTTTTGTAGTTAGCAGTGATAGTAACTCTCTGAACTTTCTCGTTCATGCATTTAGGATCACATCATACTCCCTGCTGGAAATTTTGGTTAGCGTCATGGTGTAGATCAGTGCATCCTTAAGCAGGGGTTCAGTGATAGAGGCTTAATAATCCTCTATATCAGAATATGATATTCATTAAACAGAACCAAGCTTAGCATCACTACAGAAGTCTCGGGGTATTAAACTCTGTCAGTAGACATTGGCTGAAAACCAGCATAGCATAACAGTGAACAATTAAAGGATTATCATTGCTGTAAAAGTGTAGAAGATTATAGAAATTGTATAAAATAATGGTATCAAGTTGTAGGAATCAGGTGTTTCTCTTCTCGGGTAATTCCTGGAACCAAGTGATTACCTTGGATGTTCTGCTCCATAGTGGGAGTGGTGAGACTTCTTGGAGTGATAGAATGATTCTGTCAAGGATCTTTTTGCTAATGGATCCAATGTCCAAGCATATGGGATTAATTACCTGGACCATTGGCTTTCTGTGGAAGTTTGGTTTGTGGTCCTTAATTGGATCCATTAATAAAAAGATTCTTGACAGAATCATTCCATCACTCCAAGAAGTCTCACCACTCCCACTATGGAGCAGAACATCCAAGGTAATCACTTGGTTCCAGGAATTACCCGAGAAGAGAAACACCTGATTCCTACAACTTGATACCATTATTTTATACAATTTCTATAATCTTCTACACTTTTACAGCAATGATAATCCTTTAATTGTTCACTGTTATGCTATGCTGGTTTTCAGCCAATGTCTACTGACAGAGTTTAATACCCCGAGACTTCTGTAGTGATGCTAAGCTTGGTTCTGTTTAATGAATGACATATTCGGAACACATTAGAATCATCTTTTCCCTATTAATGTGCATGTGGCTGAGCATTCTGCAGACATGTGTACCTTTAATGTATTTCTCAGGGAGCTTCAATGTGACAGATTTTCTGACAAGTTCAACCCTTTGAATTACAGGTACAACTCATTTTTACTATCTGAATGGGCCAAAGCAATGTGAAGTAATGTGTCTTGTTCAAGGACACAATGTTTTACCTGGAATTGAACTCATGGCCTTATGATTGTGAGCTAAACACCCAAACTACTAAGCAAGACACCTTTACAATGTAGAGTAGAGAATACTTTTCAGTCTGGCTGAGTGTATGACAACCTTTCTAGTGCTGGTACCATGATAAAATGTACTCAGTACATTCAGTAATGTGTAAGTGCTGGTCCCATTCTGTAAAGTATTGGCATTAGGAAGGGCTTCCAACCATAGAAACTATGTTAAATATGGAATAACCTGTCCAGACCATGTTAGCATGAAAAGTGAACATAAAATAATGATGATGATTGATTTATTTTTTATTTTTCTAATACAAAAATATTGCTACAATAGATTGTTTCCAGTTCTTTAAATTCTAGCAAAACATTAACTATTTCTATAGCAATAATGTATTATTTTGGTAACATTTTATGAAGATGTTTCTCTTATTTTTCTCTTGTAGAAGAATAAAAATCTATTCTGCTCCACCAACACCATCTTTAACATTTGAGAAGCAACAGTTTTATTTGAAAGGGAAGAAAATTCGCATATTAGCTGGATCTGTCCATTACTTCCGGATTGTTCCGCAATATTGGATGTCTGTTCTGAAAAAACTAAAAGGATGTGGTCTCAACACAGTGGTTACGTGAGTACATTAGTACATATTTTACTGAAGTTATGTTGTTGGGTGTATTGTGGAGGTGATGCAGGTATGTTTTGCAGTGGTATACTGTAGTACTGGTAGATGGTATGTGGTGGGGATGTGTGGAAGTAAGGGTGAGTATGTTCTGTGGTGGTGGAAGTGTGTTGTGTAGTGTGTTATAAAAGTGTGTTGTGTGATAGTGTTATGTAGCAATGGTGTATGATAGTGTAGTGTGACAGTGATGGACTATGTTGTGTGTTATTGGGGCACATTGTGTAGTGGTGTAGTGTTGCAATGAGAGTTATGTTGAGTGGATAGGGTCGTGTGTTAATTGAGAACATATGACTGAGGGTATGGTGTGTAAAATGTCAGTGGTACTGTGTGGTAGTAATGATTAACCCTTTAGCATTTACATTACCCTTTCAAATGTCATGTCTATTTATTTACATTATTTTATGTTAATCATACTCAAGAGGGTTATCAATTATATTTGTTAGTAACTTTGTTAATTTTCTATGTGCAGACATGAAATTTTGTCATGCAAATACAAGCAGCTGAAATGGGGTTCCACCAAAGGGTCTTTGGAGTAATGTTACTCGATAGAATGTGAAGCTTGGAGCTCAGAGAGTCACTCCTGGTAGAGCCATTACTTCTCCGAATTGAGAGATCACAACTTCAGTACTATGGACATGTGGTTTGACTGCCTAAGGAAAAAATCGCTGGACAGATTTTACAGACAAAACCTGCAGGAGACCTAGGGGTAGACCCTGAGCAAGATGGTTAGATAACATCTATTAGCTTAGCTGGTCTTGCTTGGGGATCCAGCCAGATCAGTTGGAGATGGTTGCTTCTAATAGGACCTGCTGGAAGGAGTGTTTGAGGACTCTGCCTCACAAAACTCTCAGGAATAAGTAGGCGAAGAAGATATATATATTATACGACCGTGACCTCTGGCGTCACGCAGTAATACAGAGTACTCGACCTCCCATGGGTACAAGCTGAAACATATAGACAATATGCCTCCACACCCTCCCACTGCAAGGTGGTCGTGGAGGTGCCATGACAAAAAAGCACCCAGCCCACACTGTAAAGTGGACGTGTAGGCGCCACGGAAAAAGCACCCAGCAGTCACTGTAAATGAGGTTGGTGTTAGGAAGAGCATCCAGCTGTAGAAATCAAGCCAAAATCAGTTCCTGTATGAGCAAGACATGGTCAGCCGACCAGACACGGCCCACAACAGGACAACCCGTCTAACCCATGCTAGCATGGAAGAACGGACGTAAAACGGTGATGATGATTTATGTTAAACGGTGATGATGATGTATATTATCATTATCATCATCATAACCGTTTTACGGTAGCATGGGTTTATATATATATATAGGTGGTCATGCTGGTGACATGCAAAAAGCACCCAGCCCACACTGTAACATGTTTAGTATTAGGGAGGGCATCTAGCCATAGAAACCAAACCAAAATACAGATTAATATGAGCTAGACGTGGTCACTGGACCTGACTTGTCTCATAACATGACAACCTATCTAACCCATGCAAGCATGGAAAATGGACATTAAATGATGATCATGTTAATGATATATGTATATATATATATGTATATCATCATCATGCAAGCATTAAATGGACATTAAATGATGATCATGTTAATGATATATGTATATATATATATGTATATCATCATCATCATCATCATCATCAGTCCGTGTTCCACGCTTGCATGGGTTTGGATGGGGGTTTTCCCACTTGAGGCAAGAGTGGTTGTCTTGCTCGCATAGGACTGTCTGGCGGGTTTTCTACAGTTGGATGCCCTTCCTAACACCAACCACATTTACAGTGTGGGGCTGGGAGGTTTTTACCGTGTTGCCTACACGGCCACATTACAGCGTGGACTGTCTGGCGGGTTTTCTACAGCTGGATGCCCTTCCTAACACCAACCACATTTACAGTGTGGGGCTGGGAGGTTTTTACCGTGTTGCCTACACGGCCACATTTACAGCGTGGACTGTGTGTTTTTTGTCGTGACACCTACACGATCTCATTTGTTTCGGCCTGGATGTTGTGGGACCAACATAACTTTACATTGAAAGGGGCGGTGTGGGTGGGGTGGAGGTGGTGGGACGGGGGTGTGTTTTGATAGAGATGCCTACTGACTGTAGTAGGTTTTTACTTTGTATTTAGGTAAGGCGGGTCTTCTCTATTACTGAGTACCGCCAAAGGTCTCGGTCCAGTGACATTGTCTTGGAGAGGTGTAAGCGTGTGAGGTCGGAATTTATCAGCTCGTCCCATGTTTTTCTGGGTCTGCCTACTCCGTGGCTACCGTCTATCTTTATTGCCCTGCACTTTGTTATACAGCTGTCGTCTTTCATGCGCATCACGTGACCGTACCAACGTAGCCTTCTCTCGAGTAAACAACATCTGATCCCTCTTATTTCTAATTTTTTCCTTAGTTCGTTTATGCTTTGCCGTTCACGTATATTACTATTGCACATCCAGCGGAGCATGCAAGCTTCGTTCCTCTCTAGTCTGCGTATATCCTCTGCACACAATGCCCAGGTCTCACTGCCATGCAGCATTGCTGTTCGTATGCAGGCATCGTATAACCTGCCTTTCATTTTTAGGGAGAACCCTCTAGCGGCTAATAGTGGTATAAGCTCTCTGAACTTTTTCCATCCAGTTCTGACTCTAGCTACTGTACTTTCAGAGCACCCTCCCCCACTGCTGATTTTGTCACCCAGATAACGGAAGCTGTCCACTATTTCTATAGAACCCTCTGCGCAGTTGAAGGAGCTAGTATTTTGTGGGCACTTGCTGCTACTTATTGCACCAGAGCACCGGCCACATATAAAATCTATGTTCTTAGTTAGTTTACCTGTGATCCCACTACATCTTTTATGCACCCATACTTTGCATTTGGGACATAAAATGGAGTTTCTACCTACGCCTTTCCTACACACTGAGCATGGCCATTTCCCAGAAGGGACCGCCGCCTTATTTTCTTTCCTACAAACTAGAAATTTAGTCTTAGCCAGATTAATTTTAAGGCCTTTTGATTCTAGGCCGTGCTTCCATATTTGGAATTTCTTCTCTAGTTCGGTCATTGATTCAGCTATGAGCGTTAGATCATCTGCGTATAGGAGTTCCCATGGGCAGCCGGTCTTGAACTCCTCTGTTATAGCCTGAAGGGCAATAATAAATAGTAGGGGGCTAAGAACAGAGCCCTGATGGACACCAACTTTTACGCTAAACTCTTCACTATATTCGTTGTTAATTCTAACCTTACTGACTGTTTCTTTATACATGGCTTGTATAGCTCTCACAAGCCATTCGTCAACACCTAGTTTTCTAAGAGACCACCAGATAATGGAACGGGGGACTCTGTCGAAGGCTTTCTCCAAGTCGACGAAAGCTAAGTATAGGGGTTTACTTTTAGCTAGGTACTTCTCCTGTAGTTGTCGTACAATGAAAAGAGCGTCTGTGGTACTTTTGCCTGACACAAACCCGAACTGCATTTCATCTAGATCAATTCTCTCTCTGATTAGTTGCGCTATATATATATATATGTATATATATATATATATATATATATATATATATATATATATATATATATATATATATAAATTTTAGTACAGCATTGACGAAGCTTTAGAATACGGCCAAGCTAGCGTATATGCATAATCGGTCTGTAGCTTGAGCACTCAGATGAGGAAAGACCCCAGAGTAATAACATTACGTTCAGACAGCTTAGCAAATCAGATATAGTGGTCGGCAGTCCAGCCGCATCACTAGAGCAACGAAAATACAGGACCCAGGAAAAGATATTATACTGACCCGGACATAGTGGTGAGGCCGAGTGCAAAATATATAACTTACATCGTATATCAACAATATACAGCACATATAGCATCCAACATCAGCGCTAAGTGTCTGCAAATCCAAGATCCGACAAATTCCTATTGCAGGAGTCTGCAATATAATGGTTTTTGACGACAGAACATAGGATTTACTTCTTCAGCAAGTCTTTCGTTCTCAGCCTGAGCGGGTATGTTGTAGCTTTAAATGTCGCCACAGACACGTGGATATATATATATATATATCATTAACATGAAAGGTTGTGAGTTCAATTCTCGGACCGAGGGATGTGTTGTTTCCTTGAACAAGACACTTTATTTCACATTGCTCCAGTTTACTCAGCTGTAGAAATAAGATGATAAGACTGGAGTCCCTATCATTCCACTGCAAAGTGGTCGTGGAGGGGCCACGGTAAAAAAGCACCCAGCACTCACTGTAAATGAGGTTGGTGTTAGGAAGGGCATCCAGCTGCAGAAATCAAGCCAGAATCAGTTCCTGTATGAGCAAGACAAAGTCAGCCGACCGGACACTGCCCACAACAGGATAACCCGTCTAACCCATGCTAGCATGGAAGAATGGACGTAAAACGGTGATGATGATGATCATCATCATTGTTTAACGTCTATCTTCCACGCTAGCATGGTTAGACGGGAATTGTCCCACGTGAGGCAAGATTGGTTGTCTTGCTCGTATAGGACTGTCTGGCAGGTTTTCTACAGCTGGATGCCCTTCCTAACACCAACCACGTTTACAGTGTGGACTGGGAGGTTTTTACCGTGTTACCTACACGGCCACATTACAGCGTGGACTGTGTGTTTTTTTGTTGTGACACCTACACAACCTCATTTATTTAGGACTGGATGTTGTGGTTCCAACATAACTTTACAGAGAAAGGAGTGGTGTAGATGTGGGTGGGGGTAGTGGGATGGGGTTGTATTTTTGGTTAAGAGGTGCCTACTGACTGTAGGTATCGCTTTGTACTTAGGCAAGGCAGGTATTCTGTATTACTACATAGCGCCAAAGATCTCAGTCCAGTGACATTGTCTTGGAGAGGTGTAAGTGTGTAAGGTCGGAATTTATCAAATCGTCCCAGGTTTTTCTGGGTCTGCCTACTCCGTAGCTTCCATCTATTTTGATCGCCCTGCACTTTTTTATACAGCTGTTGTCTTTCATGCGCATCACGTGACCATACCAACGTAGTCTTCTCTTGAGTAAACAGCATCTGATCCCTCTTATTCCTAATTTCTCACTTAGTTCATTTATGCTTTGCCGTTCACGTATATTAATATTACACATCCAACGGAGCATGCATGCTTCGTTCCTCTCCAGTCTGCATATATCCTCTGCACACAATGCCCATGTCTCACTGCCATGTAACATTGTTGTTCTTATACAGGCATCATACAGTCTGCCTTTCATTTTTAGAGAGAAGCCTTTAGCGGCCAATATATATATATATATATATATATATATATATATATATATATATATATATATATATATATATATACACATCATCATCATCATCATCATCATCATCAATATATATATATATATATATATATATGCAAAGTTTTATTTAAATTGTTGGGTTATAACGAGTAAATATTTATAACTGATATAAAAGCACTCAACAAGTATTTGGAGTATATTTACGATATTAAATAAATGGAAACTATCTCTCTCTGTTTACGATATTTACGATATTAAATAAATGGAAACTATCTCTCTCTGTTTTTTCTTTACATGAATTTCTTCTCTCTATCTATCTCTCTCTGTTTTTTCTTTACATGAATTTCTTCTCTCTATCTATCTCTCTATATCTATCTCTCTCTGTTTTTCGTTGCATGCATTTCTTCTTTTTCTTCGCTTTCTTTCCTTCTTTCTTTTTATAACTGTCCCTAACATTTTTCACTACCAAATCAACTTTTTAAATGGAAGTTGAAGTTGTAAGGTATGTCAAATCTATCTATTTATAAGACTGTTTATATTGTATTTTGTCTGAAGAAGGCATACCATATTTTTAATAGGATATCCCTGAAATATATATAATGAAATAAATATGGTTTTATAAATATAGTTTCCATTTATTTAATATCGTATATATATATATATATATATATATACATCATCATCATCATCAGCATCTATATATACATATATATATATATACATCATCATCATCATCTATATATATATATATATACACATCATCATCATCTTTATATATATATATATACACATCATCATCATCATCATCATCTATATATATACATACATACATCAGGATTAAACCAGTATTAAACTATTTGGACCATTACTCAACAGAATACTTGATACTTGGGATAGTAGAGTGTAACTATATTAGAAAGAGTTGGAGCCTGACAGATGAGTTGTTGCCGTTTCTGCAGCTAGTTCCAGACAGTCTGGAACAAGCTTTCAAAATGGCGAGAGCTCAGCCGTCAGGTCCCGACTCTTTCTAATATGTACACACACACAAATATATATATAAAACACTACTATAATTCTCTTTACAAATTTAACACCTAAAGTATTGGTCTACCTGAGTCTATAAAGACACTTGCTCAAGATTCCACACATTTTGAAGATTTCTGACATGGAGGGCATTCAGAAAAGTGAAGAAAGATGTAAAGGAATGGATAGATAGATAGATATATTTCTTTATTTGCCACAAGGGCGCACAAGAAAAGGGGACAAAACAAGGACACATGCCGGGGATTTTACATACAATCGTGTAAAAATATGAAACAAACAAATATTACAATCGAAATCCCCAATAGTGGGGAGGCGTTACAAATGGGTTGTTTAATACCCCGTAGATAGAACAACCCTGAACTTCAGGAGCATGTTGTGCAAGTGCTCCTTTCTTCCTTTTGCTCTCTTCTTTAACCTACAGGCTTATAAACAGAGAAGGCCCAATCACTCAGCCCATTTTTGCTACATTCACCCACCTTTCAGTAAAGTTACCTACCTTTCAGTAAAGTGGTACCTAAAGAAGGGAATGAGTTGTTGTCCGGAGAGATAGATAGAGAGGTGGATGATAGGAGGACAGTCAGGCAGATAGATAGGTGGGTGGAAGACAGGGATACATGCAGACAGATAGAGAGTTAGATTGTGTGTGAAGGCGAGAGGAGAAAAGAGAAAAAGAAGTTTTGTACTGATCTTCCTTGATTGACCTTAAGTAAAAGATTACTAGTAAAGGTTTGTTAACTGTTTAGTGCATCTCTCTTTAAGTACACTGTATGTTTTCTTCTGATAAAATTGTAATTAACTGGTCCGTTGGGAACCATCAATTAGTCAACAGACATATTGTACTATGCCTTTGTCTTTTATTATATATATATATATATATATATATATATATACACACACACACACTTGTGTCTGTGTGTGTGTGTGTTTGTTTGTATGTATGTATATGATATATATGTATGATATATATACACACACGTTTGTATGTATATATATATAAAGTATGATGTATGTATATATATCATCATCATCATTGTTTCACGTCTATCTACCACGCTAACATATACATATATATATATATATAATGTATATATCATCATCATCATCGTTAAACGTCTATCTTCCTTGCTAGCATGTGTCTTACTCGTATAGGACTAACTAGCAGGTTTTCTACGACTGGATGCCCTTCCTAGCACCAACCACATTTACTGTGTGGACTGATATATATATATATATATATATATATATAAATATATATGCAGAGGTTAGATTTAATTTGTTGGAATTCAACAATATATCATCATCATCATCATCATCATCATTTTACATCCGCTTTTCCCTGCTTGCAAGGGTGGGACGGGAACTGATTCTGGCTTGATTTCTATGTGTATATATATATATATATATATATATATATATATATATATATATATATATATATGTATATACATATATATATATATGTATATACATATATATATCTATCTATCATCATCATCATCATCATCAACGTTTAACGTCCGTGTTCCACGCTTGCATGGGTTTGGACGGGGGTAGTCCCACTTGAGGCAAGAGTGATTGTCTTGCTCGCATAGGACTGTCTGGCAGGTTTTCTACAGTTGGATGCCCTTCCTAACACCAACCACATTTACAGTGTGGGTCTGGGAGGTTTTTACCGTGTTGCCTACACGGCCACATTACAGCGTGGACTGTGTGTTTTTTTGTCGTGACACCTACACGATCTCATTTGTTTCGGCCTGGATGGCGCGGCACCAACATAACTTTACATAGAACGGGGTGGTGTGGATGGGGTGGGGGTGGTGGCGGGACGGGGTGTAGTTTGTTAGAGATGCCTACTGGCAAGGCGGGTCTTCTCTGTTACTGAGTACCGCCAAAGGTCACGGTCCAGTGACATTGTCTTGGAGAGGTGTAAGTGTGTGAGGTCGGAGTTTATCAGCTCATCCCATGTTTTTCTAGGTCTGCCTATTCCGTGGCTACCGTCTATCTTTATTGCCCTGCACTTTGTAATACAGCTATCGACTTTCATGCGCATCACGTGTCCATACCAACGCAGCCTTCTCTCGAGTAAACAACATCTGATCCCTCTTATCTCTAATTTTTTCCTTAGTTCGTTTATGCTTTGCCGTTCACGTATATTACTGTTACACATCCAGCGGAGCATGCAAGCTTCGTTCCTCTCTAGTCTGCGTATATCCTCTGCACACAATGCCCAGGTCTCACTACCATGCAACATTGCTGTTCGTATGCAGGCATCGTACAACCTGCCTTTCATTTTTAGGGAGAACCCTTTAGCAGCTAATAGTGGTATAAGCTCTCTGAACTTTTTCCAACCAGTTCTGACTCTAGCTACAGTACTTTCAGAGCACCCTCCCCCACTGCTGATTTTATCGCCCAGGTAACGGAAGCTGTCCACTATTTCTATAGAACCCTCTGCGCAATTGAAAGAGCTAGTATTTTGTGGGCACTTGCTGCTACTTATTGCACCAGAACACCGGCCACATGTAAAGTCTATGTTCTTAGTTAGCTTACCTGTGATCCCACTACATCTTTTATGCACCCATACTTTGCATTTAGGACATAAGATGGAGTTTCTACCTACGCCTTTCCTACATACCGAGCACGACCATTTCCCAGAAGGGACCGCCGCCTTGTTTTCTTTCCTACAAACTAGAACTTTGGTCTTAGC
>OZ024740.1:75815995-75823495 GCA_964016885.1 Eledone cirrhosa
AAATAATCTCCCTCATTGCTAACTACCCCATATCCCTCCCTCCCCCACTCTCCACCTTTACTATTTGGACCAATCACAAGTCAACGGCCTATGCTATCACTACTGCCTGCTTTTCGATATGATGGATGGACTAAGGAATTTCTGGAGAGTCTGAAGAATCTGGACACTCGATGACAATGCCAAAGATAACGACAAATTCACCTCATGCTGCCGGACGAAGGGGCAAGGCACCCCCCCTCTTTGTTTCTGCCACGGATGGCCAACATAACCCCAAACTCATTCCCCTCACCCTCCCTGCGCCCCATCCTCCAAACACAATCCAAAACTTCAGAGTTGGTACCATGAACGTAGGCACCTTAAAAGGCCGCTCTAACGAGGTTGTAGAATTGCTTGAACGTACGGAGGTTGATGTTTGCTGTATCCAAGAGACCAGGTGGAGGGGCGGGTCTGCTAGATTCATTGTGGGTAAAAAACGTTGCTATAAGCTTTTCTGGGTGGGGAATGACAATGGGATAGGTGGGGTAGGAATCATGTTAGCAGAAAAATGGGTGGATAAGATAATAGATGTAAATAGAGTGAATGACAGAATAATTAAAATAAGACTTTTTCTAAACAGAACTACTGTGACAGTAATATCTGCATACGCGCCCCAATCCGGACTGCCCGGCGCTATAAAAGACAGATTCTATGAGAGACTGATGCTCACTACCTCCCAAATAACCGATAGTGACTATATAATTATTGCTGGCGACCTAAATGGTCATGTTGGACAACATTGTGACGGCTATGACGGAATCCACGGAGGCTATGGGTTTGGTACTAGAAACGAGCAACGCTCCAGAATCCTGGAATTCTGTGATGCAAACAACCTAACTATCTGTAACACTAACTTCAAAAAACGAGACAATCACTTGATCACCTACAGATCAGGAGAACATACCAGCCAGGTAGATTATATCCTTACCAGAAGACGTGACAGAGTGTCTGTTGTAAACACTAAATCCCTCCCCCATGAAGAATGCACCTCCCAACATAGACTGATAATTAGCGACCTCATAGTCAGGACGAGACGTACTAGACAGCAGAAGAGGACTATCCTCAGGAGAAAAATATGGAAGCTAAAGGATCCCACAGCCAGAAATAAATTTCAAAGCATATTACTTGATGCTTTCGACAGTAAGGAAGAGCAATTAGAGTCGTACAAGGTAGAGGAACAGTGGGAATTCCTGAAAGCAAACCTGCTGATGGCGGCAGACGAAATCTGTGGCTGGAACAGGCCTGTAGGCAGGAGGAGAGTAACATGGTGGTGGAACAGTAAGGTGGAGGGGTCAATCAAGGCCAAAAAGCATGGCGGGATGGGGGAAGTAGAGAAGACTATCAAGTGGCCAGGAGGGAAGCTAGGAGACAAGTGTACTTCGCAAGAAGGGAAGCAGAGGAAAGAAAGTTCAAGCATGTTCTACAACGCGAGGACCAAAAACGTGAGGTGTTCAGGATTGCTAGGCAATGTGTCAAGGAAAACCGTGATATTGTCGGGGAGAAGTGTGTACTTAACGATGATGGCGTACTTGCCATCACTGACGCTGATAAGAAGGTAGCTTGGAAGTGTTACTACGAAAGGCTACTAAATGAGGAGAATAAATGGGAGAAAGACAGTCTCCCCCACATCGACCCAATAGAGGGACCAGTAGTGTTAGTCGAAGGTCGTATAATAAGTAAGGCAATCAAAGATATGAAGACGGGTAAGGCGGCTGGGCCTTCGGAAATAGTTGCTGAGATGCTGAAAGCCTCCGGTACGGTGGGACACACCATGGTCACCCGGATAGTAAACCAAGTCATACAGAATGGGGTTGTTCCGAAGGACTGGCGTAGCAGCATTATCGTTAACTGTTACAAGGGTAAAGGAGACGCCCTAGATAGGAGTAACTATAGAGGCATTAAATTAATCGACCAGGTCATGAAGGTCACGGAAAAAGTAATAGCGCAACTAATCAGAGAGAGAATTGATCTAGATGAAATGCAGTTGGGGTTTGTATCAGGCAAAAGTACCACAGATGCTCTTTTCATTGTACGACAACTACAGGAGAAGTACCTAACTAAAAGTAAACCCCTATACTTAGCTTTTGTCGACTTGGAGAAAGCCTTCGACAGAGTCCCCTGTTCCATTATCTGGTGGGCTCTTAGAAAACTAGGTGTTGACGAATGGCTTGTGAGAGCCATACAAGCCATGTATAAAGAAACAGTCAGCAAGGTTAGAATTAACAACGAATATAGTGAAGAGTTTAGCATAAAAGTTGGTGTCCATCAGGGCTCTGTTCTTAGCCCCCTACTATTTATTATTGCCCTTCAGGCTATAACAGAGGAATTCAAGACCGGCTGCCCATGGGAACTCCTATACGCACATGATCTAACGCTCATAGCTGAATCAATGGCCGAGCTAGAGAAGAAATTCCAAACATGGAAGCACGGCCTAGAATCAAAAGGCCTTAAAATTAACCTGGCTAAGACTAAAGTTCTAGTTTGTAGGAAAGAAAATAAGGCGGCGGTCCCCTCCGGGAAATGGCCATGCTCAGTGTGTAGGAAAGGCGTAGGTAGAAACTCCATTTTATGTCCCAAATGCAAAGTATGGGTGCATAAAAGATGTAGTGGGATCACAGGTAAGCTAACTAAGAACACAGATTTTACATGTGGCCGGTGCTCTGGTGCAATAAGTAGCAGCAAGTGCCCACAAAATACTAACTCTTTCAATTGCGCAGAGGGTTCTATAGAAATAGTGGATAGCTTCCGTTACCTGGGTGACAAAATCAGCAGTGGGGGAGGGTGCTCTGAAAGTACAGTAGCTAGAGTCAGAACTGGATGGAAAAAGTTCAGAGAGCTTATACCACTATTAGCCGCTAAAGGGTTCTCCCTAAAAATGAAAGGCAGGTTGTATGATGCCTGCATACGAACAGCAATGTTGCATGGCAGTGAGACCTGGGCATTGTGTGCAGAGGATATACGCAGACTAGAGAGGAACGAAGCTTGCATGCTCCGCTGGATGTGTAATAGTAATATACATGAACGGCAAAGCATAAACGAACTAAGGAAAAAATTAGAAATAAGAGGGATCAGATGTTGTTTACTCGAGAGAAGGCTACGTTGGTATGGTCACGTGATGCGCATGAAAGACGACAGCTGTATAACAAAGTGCAGGGCAATAAAGATAGATGGTAGCCACGGAGTAGGCAGACCCAGGAAAACCTGGGATGAGCTGATAAATTCCGACCTCACACGCTTACACCTCTCCAAGACAATGTCACTGGACCGAGACCTTTGGCGGTACTCAGTAACAGAGAAGACCCGCCTTACCTAAATACAAAGTAAAACCTACTACAGTCAGTAGGCATCTCTAACAAAACACATCCCCGTCCCACCCACCCTACCCCATCCACACCGCCCCTTCTATGTAAAGTTATGTTGGTGCCACAACATCCAGGCCGAAACAAATGAGATCGTGTAGGTGTCACGACAAAAAACACACAGTCCACGCTGTAATGTGGCCGTGTAGGCAACACGGTAAAAACCTCCCAGTCCCACACTGTAAATGTGGTTGGTGTTAGGAAGGGCATCCAGCTGTAGAAAACCCGCGTCCAAACCCATGCAAGCGTGGAACAGGGACGTTAAACGATGATGATGATGATACATATATATATATGCCTATATATGCATATATGTATGTATGTATATATATATATATATATATATGTGGAGGCACATGGCTTAGTGGTTAGAGCATTGGCCTTGCAATCGAAAGGTTGTGAGTTCAATTCTCAGACCGGGTGATGTGTTGTTTCCTTGAGCAAGACACTTTATTTCACATTGCTCCAGTTTACTCAGCTGTAGAAATGAGATGATAGGGACTGGGGTCCCTATCATTCCACTGCAAAGTGGTCGTGGAGGTGCCACGGCAAAAAAGCACCCAGCACTCACTGTAAATGAGGTTGGTGTTAGGAAGGGCATCCAGCTGTAGAAATCAAGCCAAAATCAGTTCCCGTCCCACCCTTGCAAGCAGGGAAAAGCGGACGTAAAATGAAATGATGATGAATGATGATACATATATATATGCCTATATATGCATATATGTATGTCTGTATATATATATATATATATATATATATATATATATATATATATATATTATATACACATATATATATGCCTATATATGTATGTATATATATATATATATATATATATATATATACATATATATATGCCTATATATGCATATATGTATGTATATATATATATATATATATACATATATATATGCCTATATATGTATGTATATATATATATATATATATATGTAGGAGGTGAGTTTTATTGTAGTACAATAAAGCAATGCAGATATCGGATAAGAAGCACTCTACAGTTTGTGGGACTGGAGTATGCATAATATAAGATCAAAAGATGGTTAAAGGAGTTCCATATATTTTATTATGCGCATTTCAAAAACAAACATCATCAAACAATAATATTTGCGTTTTCATCAGATAAAACAGGAGAACATGATATGAAGGCTAAAAAACACTTGTTGATAGTGCAGTTTTAAATCAACATATATGATATGTTGATTTAAAACTGCACTATCAACAAGTGTTTTTTAGCCTTCATATCATGTTCTCCTGTTTTATCTGATGAAAACGCAAATATTATTGTTTGATGATGTTTGTTTTTGAAATGCGCATAATAAAATATATGGAACTCCTTTAACCATCTTTTGATCTTATATATATATATATATATATATATACATATATATATGCCTATATATATATATATATATATATATATATATATATATATATATATATATATATATATATATATATATATATAACGAAGGAAATGTGGTAAGGAACCAGGTGGACCATAACGCACCAAAGTACTCAATACTTGAGGTAGTAGAGTGGGTAATAGGAACCAGTAAGACCCCGACAGCTGAGCTCAAGCCGTTTCGACGGCTAATTCTGGACTAAATGAACATTTATCCTGGTATTTAAATAGCCGATCTTCTCAAGGGGTAATTCCATATATGGTCAAAGTGATTGTCAAAAATCAGTAGTAATTCTGTGGTTGCAAATTAGTAGGGGAGATGGTGGCTAAACCTGCCAGTAGGAGAAAGAGGGGAGGGGGTGGAGTAGACCCAATCAAGCGTTGGTAGTGCCAGCTACAGCTGGGCATGAGGTCAAAGAAGATACAGGGGAGGGGGAGGGGGAGGAAGTCGGAACGGTAGGTAGAACAATGGGGGATAGAAATAGGAAAGAAAAAATACTGAGAGTGAAGAAAAGCAAATAAGTGTAAAGAAAAAAGTAAAGTAAATTAAATTCTACGACCTAGGTGTCAGGCTATTGTTAGGCGAGAATAAAATAAAGAAAGAAAGAAAGAAGTAAATAAATAAATAAATAAATAAATAAGGAAATAAGTAAAAGAACTAGGTGGGACGAATTAGGCAAGGACCCTTTTAAGAGGTATAAGTACGTAAATGATACGGTGACTGGTCAACAAAAGGGGCCAAAATACTAAAGAGACTACCACGAAATAAACAATAAAGGTTTCCATCCCGGGCCAGCAACGACCCAGTGCAGCAAAGTGAACTTGTACGACATAATAATTCAGAGTCCCGAGAAAAATATATACTAATGCTAACTCTAAAAGATCTAAAACAAGCTACATGAAAGTTCGTACGAAATAAAGGTAGAATACGGAGAAATAAATTCAGAATCCACCCCGCCCAGAAGAAAAGCGAAGCAAGAAATACTGAAACGAAAAAATAAGGCATAAGTGCCACTAAGAAATATAGAGGGCACAGAGAATAGTGGGAGCGGTCGGAAAAAGGGGGCAAGTATCCGGGGTCTAAGCCAACTGCTATAAAGGACGGAGTCCGCCAAATCTATCAAAGACTGGGGGAGGGGGGAGTGGGGGTACTAAGGCTACATGGGGCCAAAGGGCAGCCTCGGGTGGGCGAGAAAAGACGCCGACAAAGGAGAAGAGCTGGGGTAGAAGGACAAAGGAGAGAGGGGGGAAGGAAATAAAGGAAGCGATAAAAGAATACAAAGAAGATCTTACGTCTTCCTTGGCAAGCAGGGGTTACCCATTGCAAAATCGGCAACTGGGGTGTTATAGCCCTAGTCTACCCCCCCGGGTCATTATGGGGTTTGAGGGCGAGGTAAGTCCTACGCAATCTATGTTTACATGCAGTAACCAGTTCATCTTTCTTGTTTAGGAGTTGGTCCGTCGAAAACAGCATTTGTAAAGTTTCCTCCGAGCATAAATTGCACGGACGGCGTCCTCCCGTGTAAGAATTGGCTCTGGACAGTAATCTCCAAGTGAGATCATAGGTGATGTTGTTGTCCTTGAGGTCCCATATGTGGCCCGAAAGTGTAGTGGCGTGACGCCGGGCCGGGTTTCGGAAGGTATGTCTATGTTGGTATAGCCGGGTCTTGAAGTCACATGCGGTAAGTCCTATATAGGCTTTGTTGGAGGTATCCTATTCTTTAGGCTCATTGAAAAACACTTCCCATTACAACACCGCTACCACAACATAATTAACAAAAATACCATCAAACTCTCTTACAGCACTACACCAAACTTCGCACAAAACATCGTCTCCTCTAACAACAAAAAACTCAACCCCGATGGCAGAAATAACCTAAATAGCAGTGGAGAACCGACCAGGAGGTGTAACTGCCCGGATAGATCTATTTGCCCACTCGACAATAGATGCAGAGACCGTAATGTGATCTACCAGTGCAACGTGAGGACGGATACCTCCAACAAAGCCTATATAGGACTTACCGCATGTGACTTCAAGACCCGGCTATACCAACATAGACATACCTTCCGAAACCCGGCCCGGCGTCACGCCACTACACTTTCGGGCCACATATGGGACCTCAAGGACAACAACATCACCTATGATCTCACTTGGAGATTACTGTCCAGAGCCAATTCTTACACGGGAGGACGCCGTCCGTGCAATTTATGCTCGGAGGAAACTTTACAAATGCTGTTTTCGACGGACCAACTCCTAAACAAGAAAGATGAACTGGTTACTGCATGTAAACATAGATTGCGTAGGACTTACCTCGCCCTCAAACCCCATAATGACCCGGGGGGGTAGACTAGGGCTATAACACCCCAGTTGCCGATTTTGCAATGGGTAACCCCTGCTTGCCAAGGAAGACGTAAGATCTTCTTTGTATTCTTTTATCGCTTCCTTTATTTCCTTCCCCCCTCTCTCCTTTGTCCTTCTACCCCAGCTCTTCTCCTTTGTCGGCGTCTTTTCTCGCCCACCCGAGGCTGCCCTTTGGCCCCATGTAGCCTTAGTACCCCCACTCCCCCCTCCCCCAGTCTTTGATAGATTTGGCGGACTCCGTCCTTTATAGCAGTTGGCTTAGACCCCGGATACTTGCCCCCTTTTTCCGACCGCTCCCACTATTCTCTGTGCCCTCTATATTT
>OZ024740.1:75825995-75830995 GCA_964016885.1 Eledone cirrhosa
TTACTTATTTATATACATTTTCACATATATATACATACTTATGGACGTTTTTAGAAAAATTCAGGAAAAATTCAGCAATCTCCACGGCGGAATATACCGCGACGATGTTCTCCTCCTAGCTAAAAACCTTAATAACCAAAAACTAGAAAAACTACGCAAAGATATAAGAAAACTACTACTCGAAATAGGACTAACTATAACATATGAATACAACCTTAAAGTAGTTAACTTCCTGGATGTCACACTCAATTTAAACTCTGGTTTGATTAAACCGTTTCATAAATTGAATGAAAATCTCAAATACGTAAATGTTGGGTCTAACCACCCCATCTCTATAATTAAATCTATCCCTAAAAATATTTCCCTTAGAATCTCGGGTCTATCTTCTAACATACAAGTATTTAAGGAACACGCCGAGTACTACGATAACGCCCTTAGTAAAGCAGGCTACCTCAACAAAATAGAGTACATAGATGGGAACAATCAAAACACCCAAAATAAATCCCACATAGGTAGATATAATAACACAACACCAAACCACACTTACTACCATAGTATGCACACCAGTAAACCAACAAACAAAACTAATAGAAAGCGATGCAAAGAGTACTTATGGTATAACCCCGAATACAATAGCTCCATTAGTACAAATTTACCAGTACTCTTCTTTAAAATAATTAAAAGACATTTTCCCACATCACACAAATACCACAAAATCCTAAACCCTACCACTATAAGACTGTCATACTCTACAGCGTTAAACCTTGAACAACACATAAAAAAGATCAATACTAGAAGGTTAAACGAAAACACTAAGAACTTAAGTACAAAGAACCCCCCAAAAACAGTAGACAATACACTACAGAACATAAATAAACCACACCTAAGTTCGTCCGCAATACTACTCCAGAGAAAACCCAACGTACACAACTGTAACTGCACCTATCCTGACAACTGCCCCCTCGGCAATAACTGCCTGGAAAAAAATATTATTTATAAGTGTACCATTAAATCCGGAGGCAACGAGTGGTATTACGTGGGATCAACGGCAACATCGTTTAAATCTCGATTGTATAGGCATTCTTACTCAATAAAACACCAGAGCCAAAGAAATGTAACAACTTTAGCAGAGAAAGCTTGGACGCTCAGGGATAGCAATCAAAAGTTTACCCTAAAATGGGAAAAATTAGCTAAAACCCAAAGCTTTTCCAGGAGCCAAAATTTCTGCAAATTGTGTAATCTTGAGATTTATTACATAATCACACACAAGAAGAAACTGCTGAATAACAGAATTGAACGAACATTATTCTGCCGTCACAGAACTAAAACCCTTTTTTCCCACTACAAGCCGAATATTACATAAAAGAGGGACATCCCCCAACTATATAAACCTTAATCTAGTTAGAAAAATATAAAAACAATTTCTTCTCAACATATATTAATAACCTTAAATTACCATACTAATAATGAAAAGATATGCTGATGAGAATAGGTACAAATATGCGATAATGAATGTGTCTAAAAACGTCCATAAGTATGTATATATATGTGAAAATGTATATAAATAAGTAAATATATATATATATGTTTGATGTGTATAGTTAAATGTAAGTGTATTCATGTATTAAAGTGCTTATATATATATATATATATATATGTGTGTGTGTGTATATGTGTGTATATATGTATGTGTATATATATATATATATATATATATGTATATATATGTGTATGTATATATGTATATATATATATGTATGTATGTATGTGTATATGGATGTGTATGTATGTGTATGTGTGTACACATGGACTAGAGTATGTATGTATATATGTGTGTGTCTATACGTGTGTATATATAAAGATAAGTTGAGTATGAAAATGTATACACATGAGCGCGTATGTATGTACATGAATACATGTGTGTATATATATGTGTATGCATGTGTATATATATGTAAGTATGAATATGTGAATTGTGAGTATATGTATTTTGTAAAGGTGTGCAAATATATTTGTGTGTGAATGCGTGGGTGAAAGAATACGTACACTTGAAAGAAAAATTTAAGTCTGAATGTTAAGTGCAAACACAAAACCAACCACGCATATCTTTACTATCTCTAATCCTTCTATAGATTTAGAAAAATAACCAATAATATATTCTATAAAAAATGTCAAAACAACAGATGGGAATCTAATTACTCACTGCCACCAAGAATTCTCACTGCTATCGAAAAACCACTCCTTCAACTATTCTTCTAACAACTTCACCCCTTCCTCCTAATATTCTCTATAAAAACTAAATAGGTCCTCAGTAATATTATTCTGATGAAATGACAGTAAATAATAACATTGAAATATTGAATGTCTGCATAACTAAAAGTTTGTAGATAGCTGTTTTAGGTTATGTAACTGTTATAGAAACACGTGTCAATAAATTCCTTTCAACTAAACTGTATCCATTCAAATCTTTCTATTTTTCTCCGGATTACTTTTGGAACTACAACTGGAACCGTCGAGCAAACTCTACGTGAGCTGATAATCTACTGTGTGTAATATTTATATTACAACACAACGGAAAATACTGTATATTTACCTCCTGTAAAGTCGAGCAACCCACACAGCAAACGCAACCACAACAATGGAAAAACACTTCCTGGATATGTCACTCAAAAACATACCAACCCAAGGTAGAAAGGAATATTTATTGAGCATGATTCAAAAAACTAATGAATTCATTCGACGTGTCAGGTGGAAAACGCTCCACTATGATAGAAGCCGTATGAACTCAACATTAGAAAGTGGTGTAAACAACAAATTCGGTTTTAGGACTTGTAAAAACCCACCCACCAACCCACTATTAGATGCATTTGAGCAGGACCTTATGAACTTAATCCTTAAAATTAAATTCAAAGGACGCAACACCAACAGCAAATTACAGAAAGATATAAAAAAACTACTGGACGACCTTAAAAACACCAAAGGAATTGTAGTAAAAGCGGACAAAACATCAAACCTGTACACTATGGATTGCACTACATACAACAACTTCATTCGAAAAGAATTACATAAAAAATATAGAAAAACGAGTGAAGTAACCCTTAAGCACATCAATGATGAGGCATGCGAAATAGTGAAAAATCTCGGAATCGAAGATAGGACAGGACCACTCTTACCGGCGGTACCCACTTTCAATCTTAAGGACCACAAGGTAAACTTTGATAATGACCCTAAAATTAGATTAATCTGCCCCTCTAAATCAGATATAGGTAAAATAAGCAAATATATCTTAGATAGAATCATCCCCCAAATTAAGGCTAAGGTTAACATTAAACTCTGGGGGAAGACCCAAGAAGCAATAAGATGGTTTAATAGCATTAGCAATAAGAATAAATCTAAGTTTATCCAGTTTGATATCGATGAATATTACTCATCGATATCACCTGAAACTTTGAATAGAGCCATTAAGTTTGCTAAGGATAACTCCGACCTTACAAACGATGAAATTAAGATTATATTAGAAGCTATGAAAACTATAGTCAAATTTGAGAACAGTTATTGGGTACGTAAAGATAGACCCTCTAACTTTGACATAACAATGGGCTCTAACGATTCGGCGGAAATAACTGATATTGTGGGGTTATTTATCGCCTTTAGACTCCAGGAAAAATTCAGCAATCTCCACGGCGGAATATACCGCGACGATGTTCTCCTCCTAGCTAAAAACCTTAATAACCAAAAACTAGAAAAACTACGCAAAGATATAAGAAAACTACTACTCGAAATAGGACTAACTATAACATATGAATACAACCTTAAAGTAGTTAACTTCCTGGATGTCACACTCAATTTAAACTCTGGTTTGATTAAACCGTTTCATAAATTGAATGAAAATCTCAAATACGTAAATGTTGGGTCTAACCACCCCATCTCTATAATTAAATCTATCCCTAAAAATATTTCCCTTAGAATCTCGGGTCTATCTTCTAACATACAAGTATTTAAGGAACACGCCGAGTACTACGATAACGCCCTTAGTAAAGCAGGCTACCTCAACAAAATAGAGTACATAGATGGGAACAATCAAAACACCCAAAATAAATCCCACATAGGTAGATATAATAACACAACACCAAACCACACTTACTACCATAGTATGCACACCAGTAAACCAACAAACAAAACTAATAGAAAGCGATGCAAAGAGTACTTATGGTATAACCCCGAATACAATAGCTCCATTAGTACAAATTTACCAGTACTCTTCTTTAAAATAATTAAAAGACATTTTCCCACATCACACAAATACCACAAAATCCTAAACCCTACCACTATAAGACTGTCATACTCTACAGCGTTAAACCTTGAACAACACATAAAAAAGATCAATACTAGAAGGTTAAACGAAAACACTAAGAACTTAAGTACAAAGAACCCCCCAAAAACAGTAGACAATACACTACAGAACATAAATAAACCACACCTAAGTTCGTCCGCAATACTACTCCAGAGAAAACCCAACGTACACAACTGTAACTGCACCTATCCTGACAACTGCCCCCTCGGCAATAACTGCCTGGAAAAAAATATTATTTATAAGTGTACCATTAAATCCGGAGGCAACGAGTGGTATTACGTGGGATCAACGGCAACATCGTTTAAATCTCGATTGTATAGGCATTCTTACTCAATAAAACACCAGAGCCAAAGAAATGTAACAACTTTAGCAGAGAAAGCTTGGACGCTCAGGGATAGCAATCAAAAGTTTACCCTAAAATGGGAAAAATTAGCTAAAACCCAAAGCTTTTCCAGGAGCCAAAATTTCTGCAAATTGTGTAATCTTGAGATTTATTACATAATCACACACAAGAACGAACATTATTCTGCCGTCACAGAACTAAAACCCTTTTTTCCCACTACAAGCCGAATATTACATAAAAGAGGGACATCCCCCAACTATATAAACCTTAATCTAGTTAGAAAAATATAAAAACAATTTCTTC
>OZ024740.1:75838495-75878495 GCA_964016885.1 Eledone cirrhosa
GCCTTTACAACTCTCTCCTTCATTATTCCCTTGTCGGATGGAATGTACCTTTCATACAATCCTACCACTCAGTTTCGCCTACTACACTCATAATCACATACCTCTGTCCTCATTAACCACCTTTCTATTTTCTCTCTCAAATACATTTGCCTTATAGTGTTGGTGCCACTATAAAATGCACTTGATATAATCTGTAAATTAGTTGTTATTTGAACAGTGACAACATAGAATAGGGAGAATCCACCCAATACACCCTGTAAAGTGGTTGGTGTTGGGAAGCACATCTAACCATAAAAACTATGTTGAATAAGAGTAGGGAGGACTCTTTAGTCATGTCAAGGACATGACAACCACTCAAATGCTGGCGATGTGATAAAATGCACAGAGTGCACTCTGTAATTTAATTGGTATCAGGAAGGGCATCCAGCTGTGTAAACCATGCCAAAAATGGAAGATATTGAGCGAGACATGTTTCCTCAAATCTGTCTTGGGGGAACAATAGTTCCAATTAAGCCCTTACCTGTTCTGTAATGACCATATTACCATTGAAAAATAGATGTAAAATGGTGACACAATGATCCACTAAGGCCTCTAATGGTCTCTATCTCTATGTAGTTGCAATTAAAAGAGAGCTTATTGGTTGCTTACAGAATACCTTTCTATAGAAAACTATATCCAAACAAAGTTCATGGCTGCAACTATCCTATTTACTTTATAGTGCCAGTGTCCTTTGAAAAACCATAAATATCACAATTTACATGTCTTCAATCTTGTTTTTATAAAATGTGTTTTGAGTTTTCTATGGAATAACTCTTTAGTATATATGTTCTCGTTTACTGGTGCCATGATAAAATTCTCCCAGTACACTTTGTAATATGGTTGAGGCAAGAAAGGATATCCAGCTATAGAAACTATGCTAAAAATGGAATTTATGAGCAAGATGTTCTCCACCCCATTCAGGAAGACAGCAACTCTGAATAAGAACTAACTCAGATTATAGCCACATGTCCACCCCATGCCAATGTGGAAAACAAACTTAAATTGATAATGATGATAATGTCTCAATTCAAGTATCAAAGGCAGAGAAACCATGACAGGAATTGAACACATCATGCAAGGAGCTGGAATAAGTACAGCATGTCTTACATGTTGCTTGTTGCTTTTCCCTGTCTCAAATCGGTGGATATAATGATTTATATCATTAAATTTCT
The DNA here is from genome assembly GCA_964016885.1 of Eledone cirrhosa. NCBI lineage: Eukaryota > Metazoa > Mollusca > Cephalopoda > Octopoda > Eledonidae > Eledone > Eledone cirrhosa. Next base: position 75,839,707 of record OZ024740.1, read on the forward strand.
TTTATCTTCTATAAATACATTTCTACAATTTTCCTTATATATGAAATCAATATAATAAACTTATTTTTACAATGTTTTCATTTCTCTTTCTCTTATTTTTATGTAGGAAATTCCTTGTTTTTGCTCACAGTTTAGATCTCTATGTTATCCTGCGACCAGGACCCTATATCTGCTCTGAATGGGATTTTGGTGGAATCCCCAGGTAATCGATTTTACATTTCTTCCAGTTGTGCTTAACAGAACAATACTTTGATTTTTTTTTCACTTTTTCTAGCTTTAAAAAGTTTTCTGACTTTAGTGAATTTATTGAGCATTTGGGCATTTGGGAGGGCTCATTACTCACTAGTCTGGTGCTGCTAAAAAACTGGATGTAGACGAATGTCTTGTGAGAGCCACACAAAAAATGTAGAGAGATAATGCTAGAATGTTTGAGTTAACAATGAGTTTAACAATGAATTTAGTATGCAGGTAGGTGATCACCAAGGCTTGGTTCTCAATCTCTTCTTGTTTATTATAATTTACCAGGCTGTAACAGTAGTTCTAGATTGGCTATCCACAGGAACTCCTGTATGCCAATGATCTAGTTTTCATAGACAAATTTGTAAAAGAATTAGAAGAACTGTTTCAAACATGGCAGCATGGTCTAGAATAAAAGAGTTTAAAGAGAGACCTAGGAAATACAAACGTTTTAGGTAGCAAGAAAGGATTTTGGATTCTGTTACCATCTAGGAAGTGGCCATAGAGATTAAGGGACATAGTAGAATCACAAGCAAGTTGACAGAGGACTTCATACATAACAAAATTGAAATTCGAAGTAAGGCCACTGTAGATGTAGACAACAGCTTCTGTTATGTCAATGGCCTAATCAGCAATGAAAGCAGATTGTCCACAAACATACTAGCTAGTGTAAGAATGTGGTTGAAAAAGGTTCAGTGCTGCTAGCAAAACAATTAAATACCTGCAGTAGATTTGAAATTGGTAATCTGATACCTTATCTATTCTGCTATTTTATACCCCAAATCACTAACCTTTTGAATATCTTGTAAACAAACCTCAGGAGTTCCTCTTTTGTAATTCAAGTTTAATGTCAGTTCTGATGTATGTCTTTATTTTCTTCAGTTGGCTCCTTCGCACCCATGCACCTCTCCGTACTAATTCAGCACCCTACATGTATGCAGTCGAGAGATATTTTGCTAACATGATGCCACAAATTGTTAATTTCCAGGTAATTACATTTAAACTCCTACATCTGTTGTTACACTTTTGCAGAGTCATATTGCACATTTATTAACTCTTTAATGTTCAAACCGGCCAAAACCGGTCAGAGTTCTCTACCTTTATTCTGTTGAAACTGGCTGTAACTGGTCGCTCAAACTGATGTTAAGGTATTGTTTTCAAAATAAATACTTTCAAAATCTCATAGATTCGATATTATGTAAGATAATTAAGTGAGATAAAGCCTTTACCATGAAAATACAATAGTATATATAAAGTAATGTGAATGTTAAAGGGTTAAACCTATGCACTGGTAAATTTTGTTGGCATTGGCAATAAGATGGGTGCCCAAAAATGTGAGGATAGATAGGGTATTGAAGTTCCTATCAAACAACTAAAGCCATATAATAGAGTTTAGGCCCAAAATTCTACATATCCTACAGAATAAATTAATTTTCTGATGGTAACATATTAAACAGAGCTCACCATTATTATAATGTATTTAATTTTCATTAATCATCATTTTTATCGTCATCATTTTATATTCATTTTTCCCTGCTGGCTTGGCTTGGATAAAATCTTTTGCAGTAGGTTTTCTGTGGTCCAATCTTATTCAGCTATATGAACCATATAGCTATATGCTGCTGAGATTTGTTGAACCAATGCGCTGCAGGATATATTGTTTATAGGAGACATAAACAAATGTCACGGTCTGATTGTTTTTAAACAGCATCAAGATCATATTTAATGTGACAAGCATACACACAGCCATATCATCATCATCATCATCATCATTTCTGTTTAAGGTCAATTTTTCCACGCTTGCATGGGTTAGATGGGTTGTCTATGCTGGGAGGCAAGTCTGGCCGGCCAGAGTTGGCCATGGGACACACCTTGTTCCGACAAAGACTGTAAAGAGACACAAGGGCACAAGGAAGGAAGAAAAAAGGGTAGTTAGACAGTTAATTGAGGGGGGGACAACACAATATTGCTATAGATAAAAACAGAAGTTCTCTAATGATTGTTTATTAGAAAAGGGGAAAGAGACACAACAGAAACCTTCTCATTTCAACTCCTGTCAGAAATGTTCTGCCAATTGTGTTAACATTATTTTCATGGATTGGATTTGCAGTATCGGTAGAGGGTCGGACGCCATGCTTTCCAGCATAGTTACGTCCCTTTACGATCTGAGTTCAAATCCCGCCGAGGTTGACTTTGCCTTTCATCCTTACGGGGTCGATAAAATAAAGTACCAGTAATGCACTGGGTAATTGCTGGCCTTGTGCCAAAAGTAGAAACAATTATTTTCATGGATTGGCAGTATCGGTAGAGGGTCGGATGCCATGCTTTGATGCATAGAGTTATGGCCCTTGCCATTCTGAGTTCAAATCCCACCGAGGTTAACTTTGCCTTTCATCCTTACGGGGCCAATAAAATAAAGTACCAGTAATGCACTGGGTATTTGCTGGCCTTGTGCCAAAAGTAGAAACAATTATTTTCAGTAAATTCATCCACCTGCTTCTCATGGATACTACAGCAAATGTCAAAACACAATGCTTGAAAACAGTTTCTAAATTTAAAATTTAAATCAAATATCCAAGTGACAAGACCAGAACATTTTGATGGAGGGATTTTTAATTCTCGAAATATTAGGACAAAATAATTATAATGATTTCTACTTTTGGCACAAGGCCAGCAATTTATCCCAGTGCATTATGGTGCTTTATTTTACAAAGTTAACCTCGGCGGGATTTGAAATCAGACCATAAAGGGCCGTAACACTATGTTGCAAAGCATTGCGTCTGACCCTCGACCAATACTATCAATCAACCGCCCCATGACTGATGTTGTTTAGCCCCAAGAGTACACCTATGACCACCATGAGGTTCCCCTTGTTTAGCTGCTATTTCTAGCAAGACTATAGACCACCATAAAGTTTCTCCTATGTGCTGTTATTTCTAGCACACATATCTACCACCATAAGGTTTCCACTATTTTGCTGCTATTTCAAGCACACCTATGAACCACCGTAAGGTTCCCCCTGTTCAGCTGATGTAGCTGCTATTTCTAGCATACCTATGGACCACAATGAGGTTTCCCCCAATTTAGCTGCTATTTCCAGCAAACATATGGACCACCATGAGGTTCTTCTGTGTAGCTGCTATTTCTAGCAAACCTATAGACCACTCTTACGTTCCCCCTATTTACCTGCTATTTCTAGCACACCTATGGAGCTCCATGAGGTTCCCCCTAGTTAGCTGGTATATCTAGCACACCTATGGATCACCGTGAGGTTCTTCCTGTTTAGCTGATATAGCTGCTATTTCTAGCATACCTATGGACTACCATAAGGGTTCACCATATTTAGCTCCTATTTCTAGCATACCTATGGACCACCATGAGATTCCCACTAGTTAGCTGCTATTTATAGAACACCTATGGACCACCATAAAGTTCCCCCTATTTAGCTGCTATTTCTAGCACACCTATGTATTACCATAAGGTTGCCCCTATTCAGATGCTATTTCAAGCACACCTATAAACCACCATGAGGCCCCCTTTATTTTAATACTATTTCTAACACACCTATTGACCTCCATGACTTTCCCGGTATTTAGCTGCTATTTCTAGCACACCTATACACCACTATGAGGTTTCCCCTAATTAGCTACTATTTGTAGTAGACCTATGGACCACCACGAGGCTCCCCTTTTTTAGGTGATATAGCTGCTATTTCGAGAACACCTATGGACCACCATGAGGTTCCACTCTTTAGTTGATGTAGCCGCTATTTCTAGCACACCTATTGACCACCAGAAGTTTTCCCCTAATTAGCTGCAATTTCTAGAACACCTATGGACCACCATGAGGTTATTCCTGTTTAGCTAATGTAGCTGCTATTTCTAGCATACCTATGAATACTATAAGGGTTCACCATATTTAGCTCCTATTTCTAACACAGCTATGGATGACGATGAGCTTCTCCCTATTTAGTTGCTATTTCTAGCACACTTATGGTCCACAAACGTTCTCCAAATTTAGCTACTATTTCTAGCACACCTATGGACCAGATATGAGTTTACTCCTATTTAGCAGCTATTTCTAGCACACCTATAACCCACCACGAGGCTCCCTTTCTTGCTGCTTTTTCTAGCACACCTATTGACCACCACCAGTTTCTCCCTATTTAGCTGCTATTTCTAGCACACCTATATACCACCATGAAGTTTCTCCTGATGTGCTTCTATTTGTAGCAGACCTATGGATGACCATGAGGTTCCTCAATTCAGCTGCTTTTTCCAGCACACTTATAGACCACCAAGGTTTTCCAAATTTAGCTACTATTTCTAGCACACCTATGGACTATCATAAGGTTGCCCTATTCAGATGCTATTTCAAGCACACTTATAAAGCACAATGTGCTCCCTATATTTTGCTACTATTTCTAGCACACCTATTGACCACCATGAATTTACCCCCACTTAGCAGTTATTTCTAGCACTCATATTGACCACCTTGAAGTTTCCCCTAAATAGCTGCTATTTGTAGCAAACCTATGGACCACCATGGGGTTTCCCCTACTTAGCTGCTATTTCTAGCCCATTTATGGACCACCTTAATGTTTCTGCTATTCAATGCTCTTTCTAGCACACCTATGGACCACCATAAGGTTCTCCGTTTAGCTGATGTAGCTGCTATTTCTAGCACACTTATAGACCACCATGAGTTACTCCAAATTTAGCTACTATTTCTAGTCCACCTATGGACCAGATATGAATTTCATCCTATTAGTGGCTATTTCTAGCACACCTATAGACTACCATAAGGTTCTTCTTGTTTAGCTAATATATCTGTTATTTCTAGCATACCTATGGACTACCATATTTAGCTCCTATTTCTAACACAGCTATGAATGACAATGAGCTTCCCCCTATTTAGCTGCTATTTCTAGCACACTTATGGACTACCATGAGCTAGCTCCTATTTAGCTGCTATTTCTAACAAACCTATGGATCACCATGAGGTTCCCCCGGTTTAGCTGATGTAGCTGCTCTTTCAAGCACACCTATGGACCACCATAAGGTTCTCACTATCTAGCTGCCTATTTCTAGAAAACCTATGGATCACCATATGGTTCCCCAAATTTAGCTGATACTTCTAGCACATTTATGGACCATCGTTAGGTTACCACTATTTCTAGCCCATCTATAGACCACCATGAACTTCCTTTTTTTTTAGTGGCTATTTCTAGCCCATCTATTGATGACAATGAGGTTTCCCTATTTTGCTGCTATTTCTAGCACACCTATGGACCACCATATGGTTCCCCTATTTAGCTGCTATTTTTAGCACACCTACTGGCCACTATGAGGTTCCCAACATTTAGCTGCTATTTCTAGAAACCCTATGGACCACCATGTGGTTCCCCCTGTTAAGTTGGTGTAGCTGCTATTTCTAGCACCCCTTAGAACCATCATGAGGTTCCCCTAGTTTAGCTGATATAGCTGCTATTTCTCAGCCATTTATGAACCACCATGTCGGTTCCCCCTCTTTAGCTGCTATTTCTAGCACACCTATGTACCACCATACAGTTACACCTATTTAACTGTTATTTCCAGCACATCTATGAACCACCATGAGGTTCCCCCTATTTAGCCCCCATTTCTAGCACACCTATGGATCACCATGAGGTTCCTCCTATTTAGCTGCTATTTCTAGCATACGTGTGAACCACCTTGACGCTTCCCTTAAATGGCTGCTATTTGTAGCACACCTATGGAACACCATGTTGTTTCCCTTACATAGCTGCTATTTATAGCACACGTATGAACCACCTTGATGTTCCCACTATTTAGCTTTTTATTTTTAGCTCACTTGTACTACAATGAGGTTCTTCCTGTTTAGTTTATATAGCTGCTACTTCAAGCATACTTATGGACTACCATAAGGGTTCCCCATATTTAGCTCCTATTTCTAACACAGCTATGGACGACAATGAGCTTACCCCTATTTAGCTACTATTTCTAGTTCACCTATAGACTAACATAATGTTGCCCCTATTCAGCTGAAATTTCAAGCACACCCATAAACCACCATGAGGCTCCCTTTATTTTGCTGATATTTCTAGCACACCTATTGACCACCATTAGTTTCCCCCTATGTAGCTGCTATTTCTAGCACATCTATGGACCTCGATGAGGTTTCCCCTAATAGCTGCTATTTGAAGCACACCTATGTACCACAATGAGGTACCCCCTATTTAGTTGACGTAGTTACTATTTCTAGCACACCTATGGACCACTATGGAGTTCCCACTATTTAACTGATATAGCTGCTATTTCTAGCCCATTTATGGACCACCATGTGAGTTCCCCTTCTTTAGCTGCTATTTCTAGCACACCTATGTATCACCATACAGTTACACCTATTTAACTGGTATTTCTAGCACACCTATGGACCACCATGAGGTTCCCCCCTATTTAGCTGGTATTTCTAACAGACATGACAAACCATGAGGTTCCCCTTATTTAGCTGCTATTTCTAGCATATCTGTGGACCACCTTGACGTTTCCTCTAAATAGCTGCTATTTGTCGCAGACTTATGGAACACCATGTTGTTTCTCCTTACGTAGCTGCTATTTCTAGCACACGTATGGACTACTATTTAATGATTCTAGCATACCTATGTACAACTACAAAGTTCTCCCTGTTTAGCTGATATATCTGCTATTTTTAGGACACCTATAGACCACCATGAGTTATTTTAAATTTAGCTACTATTTCTACCACATCTATGGACCAGATATGAGTTTCATCCTATTTAGCGGCTATTTCTAGAACACATATGGACCACTATGTAGTTGCCCCTATTTAGCTTCTACTTCTAGCACACCTATGGACTACCGTGGGGTTCTTCCTGTTTAGCTGATATAGCTGCTATTTCTAGCTTACCTATGGACTACATAAGGTTTCACAATATTTACCTCCTGTTTCTCACACAGCTATGGACGACAATGAGCTTCTCCCTATTTAGCTTCTATTTCTAGCACAACTATGGCCCACCATAAGGTTCACCTATTTAGCTACTATTTCTAGCACATCTATGGACTACCATACGGTTGCCCCTATTCAGCTGCTATTTTAACCACACATATAAACCATCTGGCTCCCTTTATTTTGCTACTACTTCTAGCACATTATTGACCACCATGAGTTTCCCTCTATTTAGCTGCTATTTCTAGGACACCTATAAACCACAATGAGGCTTCTCCTAATTAGCTGGTATTTGTAGCAGACCTATGGACCACTATGAGGTTTTTCCTATTCAGCTGCTTTTCTAGCACACCTATAATGCACCATGAGGTTCCCCTTATTTAGCTGCTATTTGTAGCACACCTATGAACCACCATGAGATACCCCTTGTTTAGTTGATATAGCTGCAATTTGTAGCACACCTATGGGCGACTATGAGGTTTCCCCTACTTTCTATTTCTAGCACATCTATGGACCACCATGAGGTTCTCGTATTTAGCTGCTATTTCTAGACCACCTATTGACCAGCATGCGGTTCCACTTGTTTAGCTGATTTAGCTGCTATTTCTAGCCCATTTATGGACCACCATCTGGGTTTCCCCTATTTAGCTCCTATTTCTAGCACACCTATGGACCACCAGAAGGTTACACTTATTTAACTGCTATTTCTAGCACACTTGTGGACCACTATGAGGTTCCCACTATTTAGATGCTATTTCTAGAACACCTATGGACCACCATTACGTTCCCACATTTTAGCTGCTATTTCTAGCCTGCCTATTGACCACCATGAGGCTCGCCTGTTTAGTTGATGTATCTGCTATTTCTAGCACACCTAAGACCGCATGTGAGGCTCCTCCTATTTAGCTGCTATTTCTAGCACACTACTGGACCTCCATCAGGTTTCCCTTATTTTGCTTCTATTTTGACCACACCTTTTTGCCAACATGAATTTCCTACTCTTTTTGCTGCTATTTCTAGTACACCAATGGACTACCATGAGGTTTTCCCTGTTTAGCTGATATAGCTGCTATTTCTAGCATACCTATGGACAAGAGATCACCATATTCAACTCCTATGGAAGAAAATGAGCTACCCTCTATTTAGCTGCTATTTTTAGTACACCAATGGACCAACATAATTTTTCCCCTATTCACTTGCTCTTTCTAGCACACCTATAAACTGCCTTGAGGCTCCCATTATTTTGCTGCTATTTCTAGCATACCTATACACCATTAGGAGGTCTCTAAATTTAGCTAATATTTCTAGCACGCATATGGACCAACATGAGTTTTGTGCTATTTAGCTGCTATCTCTAGCACACCTATTGACCACCATGAATAACACCCCTGTTTAGTTCATGCTATTTCTAGTACACGTATGGACTACAATGAGGTTCTTCTTGTTTAGCTGATGTGACTGCTATTTCTAGCCCATTTATGGACCACCATGAGATTCCACCTATTTAGCTGCTATTTCTAGCACATGTATAGACCACCATCAGGTTATACCTATTTAGCTATTATTTCTAGCACTCCTATGGACCACCATGATGTTCCCCCCGTTTAGCTAATGTAAGTGCTTTTTCGAGCACACCCATGGACCACCATAGTTCCAACTATCTAGATGCAATTTCTAGAACACGTATAGACCACTATTAGGTTCTCACAATTTAGCTGCTATCTCTAGAATATCTATGGACCACCATGTGGTTCTTCCAATTTAGCTGATATTTCTAGACCACCATGGGCTTCCCCTATTTCTAGCACACATATGGTTCCCTATTTAGCTGCTACTTTTAGCACACCTATGGACCACCATGAGGTCCCCACTATTTAGCTGCTGTTCCTAGAAACCCTATGGATCACTATTAGGTTCCCCCTATTTAGCTGCTATTTCTAACACACCTATGGACCACCATGTGGTTCTTTCAATTTAGCTGATATTTCTCGACCACCATGAGCTTCCCCTATTTCTAGCACACATATGGTTCCCTATTTAGCTGCTACTTTTAGCACACCTGTGGACCACCATGAGGTCCCCACTATTTAGCTGCTGTTCCTAGAAACCCTATGGATCACCATGTAGTTCCCCCTATTTAGCTGCTATTTCTAGCACACCTATGGACCACCATGTGGTTCTTCCAATTTAGCTGATATTTCTAGACCACCATGGGCTTCCCCTATTTCTAGCACACATATGGTTCCCTATTTAGCTGCTACTTTTAGCACACCTATGGACCACCATGAGGTCCCCACTATTTAGCTGCTGTTCCTAGAAACCCTATGGATCACTATTAGGTTCCCCCTATTTAGCTGCTATTTCTAGCACACCTATGGACCACCATGTGGTTCTTCCAATTTAGCTGATATTTCTAGACCACCATGGGCTTCCCCTATTTCTAGCACACATATGGTTCCCTATTTAGCTGCTACTTTTAGCACACCTGTGGACCACCATGAGGTCCCCACTATTTAGCTGCTGTTCCTAGAAACCCTATGGATCACCATGTGGTTCCCCCTATTTAGCTGCTATTTCTAGCACACTTATGGATCACTATGAGCTTCGCCTTGTTTAGCTGATGTAGCTGCTATTTCTAGCACACCTATGGAAAACCCTTAGGTTACACTTATTTAGCTGCTATTTGTAGCACACCTATGGACAACCATGAGGTTCACCCTGTTTAGCTGATATAACTGCAATTTCTAGCACGCCTATGGACCACCATGAGTATCCTCCTATTTAGCTGCTATTCCTTGCAAACACATATGGACTACAATGTGGTTCCTCCTATTTAGCTGCTATTTCTAGCACATTTATGGACCACCATGATGTATGCATTGTTTAGCTGGTGTAGCTGCTCTTTCTAGCCCATCTATGAACCACAACATTCTTTCCCCTATTTAAATGTTATTTCTAGCACACCTTTGGACCACCATGAGTTTTTTCTTATTTAGCTGCTATTTCTAGCTCACTTATGAACCACCATGATGTTCCCACTATTTAGTTATTTCTAGTACATCATGAGTTCCCCCCATTTAGTTGCTATTTCTAGTACACTTATGGACCACCATGAGTTTCCCCCTATTCAGCTGCTTTTTCTAGCACACCTTTGGACGACCATGTGGTTCCACCCCTATAGTGGCTATTTCTAGCACACCTATGGATAAGCATGAGGTTTCCCTTGTTTAGCTGATGTAGCTGTTATTTCTAGCACATTTATGACCTCCATAAGGTCTCCCTTATTTAGCTGCTATTTCTAGCACACCTTTGCACCACCATTAGTTTCCTCCTATTTAGCTGCCATTTTTAGCACACCTATGGATTACCATGAGGTTCCCCTTATTCAGCTGCTATTTCTTGTTTACTCATGGACCACCATGTGATTCCCCCTGTTTAGCTGATGTAGCTGCTATTTCTAGCACACCATTATGAGGTTCCCCTGTTAGCTTATTTAGCTGCTATTTTTATATATACATCATCATCATCATTTTACATTCACTTTTCCTTGCTTGCAAGGGAAGGACGGGTCTTTTTCAGCACAGCATCTCTCCATTCGTCACGGTTCTTTGTCATCTTCTCTGTGAGCTTAAGCGATCTGAGGTCAGCTCTCAACACCTCCGCCCATGGTTTTCGTGGTCTTCCTCTACTGCGTCTTCCTTCCACTGTGATTTCTTAGCACTTCTTTACCCAGCGGTCATCCTCCATGCGCATCACATATCCATACCAACGCAGTCTTCTCTCCTGCACACTACAGCTTATCCCTCTTATACACAGTTTCTCTCTCAATTGTCTATGCTTGGTCATTCATACACATTGACATTGCACATCCAACGGAACATGCTTGCTTCATTTCTCTCCAGCTGTAGCATATCCTCCGCAGTTTCTTTTATTCTCAAATTGCCCACATTTTTCTATCTAGCTTCAATATTGACTGTTATGTTTTTGTTGGTGATTTTACATTTGTCTTTTTATGGTGAGATCGATAACATTGTAGGAATTCAATATGGCATTGAAAAGATGGTTTCAGCAAGATTAGGCAGTGAGTGCTATAGTTTTTGTAGTAGCTGCCCATTGTTTCTGAGGAACATGTTGTAATAGATCAGGGATTTCAAGACCAGAAACAGGTAGTGACATAACCACTACTTGCTTGTTCATGATCAACTAACCCTCTAAAATGATCATAAAACAATGAACTAATCATTTTTGTAAATATGACAACAATCTATCCAACTAACGACGTATTATCTTCACTTTTTTCCGTTTTTTCCAACTTCTTAAACACATTACATAAATTAAGAGCTTATCTCCAACTTTTATGTTTTTCTATTATTCAATACACACGCACATATATGTATGTAAATATTTGTCTATATTTACCTTTCTCTCACTTTCATTTTGGTGTTTGTATGTATGTACATATATGTGTGTATGTATGTAAATTTCTGTCTCCACTCTTTATCTCATACAACAACAACAACCTATACCACCACCACCACCACCACCATCACCATTATCATTACTACTACCACATTCACCCTGTACCATCATCACCACCACATTCATTACCACTCACTATTTCCAGCACACATTAACCTAGAACTCTGTCTTATGTTACAGTATTCGATCAATGGACCTATCATAGCTTTCCAACTGGAAAATGAATTTGGTTCCTTCAGCTATGATGCCCAACATCTGGAAAACCTACGTGAGGTTAGTCTTTGTTTTATTATCTATCCATTTTTGTAAAGTCTATGAAATATGTACAGTTGGTGTAATGATGCTTCATGGTAGTGAAACATCAATAGTTATGTGTTGGTTAAAGCTCAACACATGAATTACCACATATACCTCTATATATGTGTATGTATATATATATATATATATATATATATATAGGAATAAAAAAAGATGGTGGGGAGAGGTGCACACGAGACACATACATCATCATCTTCATCATTTGATGTCCATCCTCCACACTAGCATGGTACTGTCATTTGCTCACACAGAACTGATTTTGGCTTGGTTTCTATGGCTGGATGCGCTTCCTAATGCTAACCATTGGAAAAAAATTAACAGTCCCTTCCCTTCAGTCAACTTTTGGAAATATATATAGTTTTGGTGCATTCAAACTGAGAATGTTCATGCAAGTGCATAATGTGGATGATCCATCTAAGGTACCTCTCAAGGGCGATGACACATGACTGTGACCTCTGGCGCCACGCAGTAATACAGAAGACCCGACTTACCACGAGTACAAGCTGAAGCTGAAGCATATAGACAATATGCCCCCACCCCCGCCCACTGCAAATTGGTCGTGGAGGTGCCACGGCAAAAAAGCACCCAGCCCACACTGTAAAGTGGATGTGTAGGCGCCACGGAAAAAAAAGCACCCAGCATTCACTTTAAATGAGGTTGGTGTTAGGAAGGGCATCCAGCTGTAGAAATCAAGCTGTGTACCCAATTCGCTATACTCAGACACACACAGGTGTGACTTCCTCAGTCAATGTTATCACCCCTTCCTTCCTCAGTCGATGTTATCACCCTTTCCTTCCTCTGTTTGTCATCACCCCTTCCTTCCTCAGTCGTCTCTAGTGTGTGATGGACAAATACACAAGGGTATTATATATTAGTAGATAGCTGGAACTCATTGTTATTGTATGTTTAATATCTTTTCAGCTGTTTACGAGGAATGGTATCCATGAGTTATTGCTAATCTCAGATGGCTTAGCAGGAATCACGAGCACTTCAATTTCTGGTGGTAAGTATCGAGTCTTTCTACTTGCTTCTTTTGTTTCATAGAAATTTTCTGCCAACCACAATATCCCCACTAATATCTGATAACTCAAGCCAATGTTTTATTCATAAACTTACTTTCATTCAGGTGTTAATTAAATTAATTATAAAATATCATTATGATTTTTTTCACCTGCTTTCCATGTTAGCATAAGCTTGAGGAGTCATCATAGTCAGTGTTAGAAGTTATTTAGTATGACTATCCTAGATAGGATAAGCAGCACAATATGCTTGTATGATCCATTTTTAGTGTGGTTTCTATGGCTGGATACCTTACCTTACTCCTACTACTTTACAGAGTGTATTACATGTATTTTTTAAGGCACCAGCACTAGTGAGGTTGCATTGTATTCTACAAGGTTAAAGAGCTCTCACTACTTAAACTCTGTAGTTACACTCTCTTCGGGAGTATTCTTTTATTTGTTATTTTATTTCACAATTGATTAACAGTTGTATTTTTGATGGTAAGAATGACAAATATCTCAGGGAACTTGATTAAAAAACAATTTTTGTTCATATTTCTCACCGCTGTTTACATCTTTCACTGATATACATCAGTAAAAGATTTACATTCATATACATCCTCATCATTATCATCACCATCATTATCATTATCACCATTATCATCATCATTATCATTATCATTTTTTTTTGTGCTCATATGGACTGGATAGATTTTCTTAAGCACAACGTAGGCTTCACATGTAGCGGCTGCACTGGGACAGCAACAGCAAATGGCCACAGGAAACAAGCACCACCAAACTCTGGGAGGGCTCTGTAGAAACAGTAGTCAGCTTTTGCTACCTAGGTGACCGAATTAGCAGTGGAGGTGGGTGTTCGGAAAGTACAATAACTAGGGTAAGAACGGGATGGAAGAAGTTCAGGGAACTACTGCCACTGCTAGCTGCAAAAAGTTTTTCCCTCAAAATGAAAGGCAGACTGTATGATGCGTGTATCCGAACAGCAATGTTACATGGTAGTGAGACCTGGGCGCTGAAGGTGGAAGACTTACGTAGATTAGAAAGAAACGAAGCCTGCATGCTCCGATGGATGTGTAATAGTAATATACGCGATGAACGGCAAAGCATAAACAAATTGAGAGAGAGAGACTGAGCATAAGAGGAATCAAATGCTGTGTGCAGGAGAGGAGATTGCGCTGGTATGGACATGTGATGCGTATGAATGATGACAGCTGCATAAAAAGGTGCAGAGCATTAGAAGTCGATGGAAGCCGCGGAGTGGGGAGACCCAAGAAGACCTGGGATGAGGTGATAAAAGCCGACCTTACCCAATTACTCTCAAAGGTGATGACACACGACCGTGACCTCTGGCGTCACACAGTAATACAGAAGACCCGACCCCGCACGGGTACAAGCTGAAGCTGAAACATATAGACAATATGCCCCCACCCCCTCTCACTACAAAGTGGTCGTGGAGGTGCCACGGCAAAAAAGCACCCAGCCCACACTGTAAAGTGGACGTGTAGGCGCCACGGAAAAAAAGCACCCAGCACTCACTGTAAATGAGGTTGGTGTTAGGAAGGGCATCCAGCTGTAGAAATCAAGCCAGAATCAGTTCCTGTATGAGCAAAACAAGGTCAGCCGACCGGACACTGCCCACAACAGGACAACCCGTCTAACCCATGCTAGTGTGGAAGAACGGATGTAAAACGGTGATGATGATTACAACATCCTACCATTTGTTGCATCCTTCACCACATCTTCATGTCTTCTTCAGTTTTTATTTCCAGCGTGTTCCATCCATCTGGATCACCTGGCATTTCTTTACTCAACTGTCATCATCAATACATATTATATGTGCAAACATCTCTCCTGCATAATACAGGTTATTCTTCTTATGGTCAATTTTTTTTCAACAAATTTCAAAACTATGTTCATGCACTCTAACATTACCCATCCAGTGGATCATGCTCACCCCATTCTTTCCAGACTTTATACATCGTTTGCACTTTGTATAAGAAAATTAATTTTTTGACAATAGAGATAATAACCCTCTGAATGTTTCTCACCCAGTTCTTACTCTGGCTACTATGTTTTTGTAGCACTTCCACTGTTAATTAGGCTACCTAGGTAACTGAAGCTATCAACTACTTTGGAGAGCCTTCTGGACATTTGAAGGAATTCATGGGTGCTACTTGCAAAAATCTATATTCTCTATCAGTGGTGATCCCACTGCACTTCTTGTGTACTCATAGTTTATATTGGCTACACCAAATATAATTCCTACCTACTCTATTTCTGGATATTGAACATGGCTGTAGTGTTCTGTCTATAAAACATTTGTCTTTGCTAGGTTTAATTTGGACAGCTGGTCTTACTTTGGATAGCTGGTCTTACTTTGGATAGCAGGTCTTACTTTGGATAGCAGGTCTTACATTGTCTTTTCTAGGTTTACTTTGGACAGCTGGTCTTAAACTCTTGTTATAGCCTGTAGAACTATAATTAACAGAAGGGGTCTGAGAACTGAGTCCTTATAAATACCTATATGTACATAAGTTTCTCAATTACCAATTGCTAGCTCCCACTTTCCTGACAGCCTCCCTATATATGGCTTGCATGTATTTCACAAGCCTTTCATCTACATATAATTCTCTTAATGACCTATAGATTACAGAATGTGAAATTCTGTCAAAGTATTTCTCCAGGTCGATGAATGCTAAGTATAGTTTCTTGCTCTTAGCTAATAACTTCTCTTGCAATTGTTTCACTAGGAAACTGAACTACATCTCATCTAAATACATTCTCTTCCTAAGAGTTAGTTGTGCTACTTACATAACATGCTCTATAAAATTTGATGCCTTTGTAGTTGCTTTTTCATGTAATATACAATATATGGTGAGCTTCTGCATAGTTTTCATTTACCAAATTTTACACCAATATCATAAAGACTGTGGTACAGAAGCAAACTTCTCAATCACACAGCAATACCTACTATCAGGTTATTTAAGAATATTTACAGATTTTAATATGAAATTTTTCCCCTCTCTCTCTATATATAAATTCAGATTGATTTCTAAATTTGGCACAAAACCACATATTTGTACAGGCAGGGAAACAACATATCTTAAGGCCATTTTATATGCTAAAGCAGGGTTTAGTCCTGTGGGGGCCCCATGGAAGTTTTGTCATGTTTCTCTTTTTGATTAATTGTTTTATATTGATGCCAACCCTTTTAGTCACCTCTTAGGGCATGCAAGGATAGAGTTTACCTATTCTAAAACCACAATATACATGTGCCAACATAGAAATATAACTGTTATTGGCACACCACACTGCATTTAGTCTTGCTTTCTACTACTTCTACCATCTTATTATCATTTATGTATATGTAAACTGAGAAGATGGAAAGTAAAGTGCCTGCAAGAATCAGTAGGATTTCTACAAAATTTCTTGTAACCTTTTATGTCCCTTTACAGTCACACTTCATATTTCATTAGGGTCAAATTTATCTTTTTTATCCCTTGAGCATTGTTGTTATTCTTGTTGTTTATCCTCAGATTAATCCTGATCATGCAGGCCTATAATTAAAGAAAGACATTCCATCCATGGCCATCCTCTCTGTTTAGCAGTTTCTAGGACTTCATTATCCAATATGTTCTTTCTTTTCCCAAGATAACAGGATGTAATTTAAACGAGATTTGGCTGCCATTTCTAATAGATTGAGCAACTACATAGAGGCTCTCTCATTGTCTCAGCCCTCTTGGGTAAATGAAATAAGTACCAGTCAAGTATTATTCCCTTTTCACCGTCTTTTTTTAAAAATGTAGGCACATTTGGACATTTGGGAGATAGAGTAGAGTTATTTCTTGTGTTTCTAATTTTTTTATCCTTTTCCTTTCTTTTTTTTTTCTTGAACAGTTCTGCTGACAGCAAATTTTGGAGACAGTAAGAGAGGAGCAGAAATATTTAAAGTCATCTCAGACATAAACCCTGAAAATCCATTAATGGTTATGGAATTTTGGACTGGTTGGTTTGATCACTGGGGCGAGAAGTATCGTGGAATAAAATCTTCTTCATGTTAGTAGATTGTTTTTTCTTCTTTTTGCGTAACTTTATCAATCATTTTATGCTTTTCACAAACTGGATGTTGTAACAGCAAATGTCATGAGAATTATTGTAACATTTACATTGTCATTTCGCTATAACATTATTAGGCTTTTGAATATTAAGACTTTTGAATCTGTAGTTTTTTTAGAAGTCAGTATTCCTTTGTTACATATAATATGCGTGGCACACTGCTTTGTAAAATGCACCCTAGAAATTAGACTCTGATGAGCTATTCTTCCCAGAATGAACATTCTTTCATTCCTGGTTAGTCTAGTGAAGAGGTAGTAAGTCTATTAAATGTTTTAATAATAATCCTTGTTTTATATATCATCATCATCATTATCATCATCGTTTAACGTCTATCTTCCATGCTAGCATGGGTTTACACATATATATATCATCATTTAACATCCATTTTCTACACTAGCATGGGTTAAACGAGCTGTTCCGTTGTGAGACAAGCCAGGCTGGAGGACCATGTTTTGCTCACACAGAACCGATTTTGGCTTGGTTTCTATGGCTGGATGCCCTTCCTAATGCCAACCACATTTACAGTGTGTACTGGGTGCTTTTTGTCGTAATACCTACACGACCACTTTATAGTGTAGGCTGGATGCTTTTTGTCATGACCCCTACACGACCACTTTAAATTGGGTGCTCATTGTCATGGCACCAAAATGACCACTTTATAGTGTAGATTAGGGACAGATGGGGGAGATTCATGAGGATTAGGGAGGTAGATCTAGGGATGAAGTATTAAAACATGAGTGGGGTGATTACAATGTGGAAGGTGTATGGGAGGGGTGATGGGTGGGGATGTGGCGTATACAAGATGTATACCTCAGCCCCTACAAATGGACAGGCAGGTCTTTATTGCTGCATGACGCAAGAGATCACATTTGAGAGGTGCAATTGTGCTAGGTCAGCTTTTATCACCTCATTCCAATAATTTCTATAACTGGATGCTTTTCTTAACACCTACTGCTTTACAGAGTCTACTGGGAGCATTTATCATGGCATCAGCACTACAGAAGTTATGTTCTCAAGATTAGAGTCCTCTTTATTATACATTGTCTCGGGTCACTCAACAAACAGTTTACAGATGATGACCACTGAATAGGAAAAAAAGCCAGAGTGAGAGGATGAGAGAAAAAAAAGAGAGTAATAAAAGAGAACTATGAACAGAAGAGAGAGAGAGAGAGGCGTACATGGTGTTTTGTTGGGAAAGAGATTGAATAGAAACAGCGTGAGTGAAACTTAAGAGTAAATATCTCCAACAAATGTGTGTTTGAGTCAGAATTTGCTATGATGGGGAAGAAAGAATAATAAGAGAAGGAGTGAGTGTCATAAAAGAAAGAGTAATGAAAGAGAGATGGGGAAGGGAGAAAGTGATGAGGGAGGAAGAGAGTATAGATGTCAATAATGAATGATAGAAAAGGGAGTAATATATACACTAACAACTATCTTCAACACCACTACACCTCCTCATTACACACACCCCATGGCTCCTCCCCCACACACTCCTAGCTGCTTCCCCCATGTGAAGTCGTTGGTGATGGGAAGGGCATCCAACCTTAGAAAGCTTGCCAAACAAAGAGTTGGGAGGACCTTCAGTTATGTCAAAGACATGATAACCTCCCTGTGCACTTGGTAGAATGTGAGACTGTATGTAAGCGAGACGACAGATCCCTCAGCCTGTCTAGGAGATCAGTAGCCACTGATTTAGTAGTGACATGGTCTATGAAGACTTGGCCAACCATTGCTAGCAGGGAAAGTGGATGTTAAAATGATGATGATGATACAAGTTTAGAATAGGTACAACATTTCCCAGCATATCTTAAGAAGTAAGCAAAAGGGTTGGTATCAGAATGGGCATCTGGCTATATAACATTGCCTCAAAAAATCCCATCCATCCTAGGCTAGCATGGAAAAGTTGATTTAAAAATGATAATGATAATACCAACACATAATCGGGTCGCAAATGATAGGGGGTGGGGGTGGAAAATTGGTAATTTTTCTAGGTTGTCTCTATCGATTTAAAAAAAAAATAGAATTAGTCGTTTAGTTTACATATTGAGACCCCAACCCATCCTATTTATTTTAGAACATATGGGATTTCTAGTAGTGTACTTTTTTTGTCGTGTATAGTGTTTTTAAAGTATAAAGAAAATTAAATGTCGCAGGAATGCTACCACTTAAAATAAAATTTTGCAGAGAGATAGATTAACAAAATCTAATAAGTGAAGGGGTTGGAAAAAAAATCTGAAAAATTTATAAGCGGAGAGGAGGGGACGATTATTCAAGACCTGAGAGTACAAACAAAAGGAAAGCAAAATCAATAGAACGTGGATGTTGAGAATATTTATATTAAGATTGACTTATTTATATATTACCAGTTGTTTCATAGATGTGAACATGTCTATGCGTGTATATATCGATATCGATCTGCCTCTCTGTTTAATTATATCATCATCATCATTTAATGTCCGGTTTTCCTTGCTAGCAATGGTTGAACAAGGCAATACTCAAGCTAAGCGACTGACCTCTCAGATGGGCCAGGGTCCTGCGTCTCATATATTCCTGTACTCTACCGACTGCTCAGACGTTACTAAGACTAGATGAGACTAGTAAGATCATTATTCAGCTTTAAAGAAAGTAGAGTGAAAATATTATTTAAAGACATGAAAGCCTATGGTCAAACCATATATATATATATATTTATATATAATAGATGTGTATTAAGTGGTTGTGTTGGTGACATGAGAAAAAGTGCCCAGTCCACACTGTAAAGTGGTCAAGCACCTAGTCCACACTCTAAAGTAGTCATGTAGGAGTTACGATAAAAAGCGCCCAGTCCACACTGTAAAGTGGTCGTGTAAGTATCATGACAAAAAGCACCCAGCACACACTGTAAATGTAGTTGTCTTTATGAAGGGCATCTAGCCATAGAAGACAAGCCAAAATCAGTTCTCTGTGAGCAAAACAGGGTCCTCCAAAGTGGGTGTCTCACAACGGGACAGCACATCTAACCCATGATAGTATGGAAAATAGAGATTAAATGATGATGATGATGATATAATATGTTAATGTATAATTGTTTCTACTTTTGGCAGAAGGCCAACAATTATCCCAGTTCATTACTGGTACTTTATTTTATCGACCCCGTAAGGATGAAAGGCAAAGTTAACCTAGGCGGGATTTGAACTCAGATCATAAACGGCCGTAACTCTATGCTACAAAGTATGGTGTCCGACTCCCTACCAATACTGCCAATTCCATACAAGAGCTCACAATAAATTTTTTGAGAATGCCACATAGTTATTTCTGGATGTTTATCCTTCATTGGTGACATATACTCACTTTCTACTAAGACAAAATAGGTTAATGTCTATATGGTAATACTCATTTGCATATTGTGCAAACTTGACTGGCAAAAGGGGAATAATTAAGTTGCACTAACAGTATTTTTCATCAGGTTTGTATATGAAAGCATATATAATATGTTAACCCTTTAGCACTTACATTACTCTATATATACTGTTGTATTTTCACAGAAAAGGCTTCATCCCCCATAATTATCTCATATAATATTGAATCTATGAGATTTTGATATTATTTATTTTGAAAACAATACCTTAACATAAGTATGAGCAGCTGGTTACGGCTGGTTTGAACAGAAAGAGGTGAGAGAATCTGTCGGGATATGGCTGGTTTAAATGCTAATGGGTTAAGTTACTCTCTTAGAATAGTGAAATAGTTAATTTTCAGTAAGTTCCACAAAATAGATAATGAGCGGCTGGTTATGACCAGTTTGGACTGAAAGAGGTGAGAGAATTCTGGCCAGGTATGGCTGATTTAAAGGCTAAAGGGTTAATGTACTATAAACATTATGAATTTTTTATATATATATATATAAAACATCTTGGTCTTTTTGTAAGTCACATCCCTATTATTGCTCTTGTTACTTACATTACTTCTCCCCCCCCCCTCTCTCTCTCACACACACACACACACAATAAGTGTTACTTCATTTGTTTATTTTGCAGGGTTCCAGAAAAACTTCCAGTTCATTCTAAATCAAAATGCATCATTCAACTTCTACATGTTTATGGGAGGGACAAATTTTGGATTCATGGCAGGAGCAAATATTGATAAAAATGAAAATTATTTTCCAGATGTTACAAGTTATGGTAAGTCAGGCTGAATTGTATAATAGTTCCAGTTAAACATATCTGCGTGTATTGCTCTACAGATGTTCCAATTAGAAATAGTAGATATTGCTCTACAGATGTTCCAATTAGAAATAGTAGATATTGCTCTACAGATGTTCTAATTAGGGATAGTTGGACATGTTGCTCTACAGATGTTCCAATTAGAAATAGTAGATATTGCTCTAGAGATGTTCTAATTAGGAATAGTTGGACATGTTGCTCTACAGATGTTCCAATTAGAAATAGTAGATATTGCTCTAGAGATGTTCTAATTAGAGATAGTTGGACATGTTGCTCTACAGATGTTCCAATTAGAAATAGTAGATATTGCTCTACAGATGTTCTAATTAGGGATAGTTGGACATGTTGCTCTACAGATGTTCCAATTAGAAATAGTAGATATTGCTCTACAGATGTTCTAATTAGGGATAGTTGGACATGTTGCTCTACAGATGTTCCAATTAGAAATAGTAGATATTGCTCTACAGATGTTCTAATTAGGGATAGTTGGACATGTTGCTCTACAGATGTTCCAATTAGAAATAGTAGATATTGCTCTACAGATGTTCTAATTAGGAATAGTTGGACATGTTGCTCTACAGATGTTCCAATTAGAAATAGTAGATATTGCTCTACAGATGTTCTAATTAGGGATAGTTGGACATGTTGCTCTACAGATGTTCCAATTAGAAATAGTAGATATTGCTCTACAGATGTTCTAGTTAGGGATAGTTGGACATGTTGCTCTACAGATGTTCCAATTAGAAATAGTAGATATTGCTCTACAGATGTTCTAATTAGGAATAGTTGGACATGTTGCTCTACAGATGTTCCAATTAGAAATAGTAGATATTGCTCTACAGATGTTCTAATTAGGGATAGTTGGACATGTTGCTCTACAGATGTTCCAATTAGAAATAGTAGATATTGCTCTACAGATGTTCTAATTAGGGATAGTTGGACATGTTGCTCTACAGATGTTCCAATTAGAAATAGTAGATATTGCTCTACAGATGTTCTAATTAGGAATAGTTGGACATGTTGCTCTACAGATGTTCCAATTAGAAATAGTAGATATTGCTCTACAGATGTTCTAATTAGGGATAGTTGGACATGTTGCTCTACAGATGTTCCAATTAGAAATAGTATATATTGCTCTACAGATGTTCTAATTAGGAATAGTTGGACATGTTGCTCTACAGATGTTCCAATTAGAAATAGTAGATATTGCTCTACAGATGTTCTAATTAGAGATAGTTGGACATGTTGCTCTACAGATGTTCCAATTAGAAATAGTAGATATTGCTCTACAGATGTTCTAGTTAGGGATAGTTGGACATGTTGCTCTACAGATGTTCCAATTAGAAATAGTAGATATTGCTCTAGAGATGTTCTAATTAGGAATAGTTGGACATGTTGCTCTACAGATGTTCCAATTAGAAATAGTAGATATTGCTCTACAGATGTTCTAATTAGGGATAGTTGGACATGTTGCTCTACAGATGTTCCAATTAGAAATAGTAGATATTGCTCTACAGATGTTCTAATTAGGGATAGTTGGACATGTTGCTCTACAGATGTTCCAATTAGAAATAGTAGATATTGCTCTACAGATGTTCTAATTAGGGATAGTTGGACATGTTGCTCTACAGATGTTCCAATTAGAAATAGTAGATATTGCTCTACAGATGTTCTAATTAGGGATAGTTGGACATGTTGCTCTACAGATGTTCCAATTAGAAATAGTAGATATTGCTCTACAGATGTTCTAATTAGGAATAGTTGGACATGTTGCTCTACAGATGTTCCAATTAGAAATAGTAGATATTGCTCTACAGATGTTCTAATTAGGGATAGTTGGACATGTTGCTCTACAGATGTTCCAATTAGAAATAGTAGATATTGCTCTACAGATGTTCTAGTTAGGGATAGTTGGACATGTTGCTCTACAGATGTTCCAATTAGAAATAGTAGATATTGCTCTACAGATGTTCTAATTAGGAATAGTTGGACATGTTGCTCTACAGATGTTCCAATTAGAAATAGTAGATATTGCTCTACAGATGTTCTAATTAGGGATAGTTGGACATGTTGCTCTACAGATGTTCCAATTAGAAATAGTAGATATTGTTCTACAGATGTTCTAATTAGGGATAGTTGGACATGTTGCTCTACAGATGTTCCAATTAGAAATAGTAGTAGATATTGCTCTACAGATGTTCTAATTAGGGATAGTTGGACATGTTGCTCTACAGATGTTCCAATTAGAAATAGTAGTAGATATTGCTCTACAGATGTTCTAATTAGGGATAGTTGGACATGTTGCTCTACAGATGTTCCAATTAGAAATAGTAAATATTGCTCTACAGATGTTCTAATTAGGGATAGTTGGACATGTTGCTCTACAGATGTTCCAATTAGAAATAGTAGTAGATATTGCTCTACAGATGTTCCAGATGAATATTAACTGAATCAAACTTATCAGCTTGGGTGCAACTAACTTACTTACTAATAAAAGAATACACACTTGTGTGTACACACACACACAAACACATACACACTTTCTGCTACAATTGCAGCCACCACCTGCACTACCATCACCATCATCACCAATACTATCATCACCATATTCACCATCACTACCATCACCACCACCATCATCACCATCTCCATCACTACCATATTCACCACCACTACCACCTCCACCACTACCATCCTCACCACTATCATCACCACTACCATATTCACCACCACTTCCATCACCACCACTATCTCCATCACTACCATATTCACCACCATTGCCACTACCACCACTATCTCCACCACTACCATCCTCACCACCACTATCACTGCTGCTGTACATTGCCTTCCATATTGGTAGTATTTAGACTGCCTAAAATGTAATCAATTATGGCATTAGGACTGTTTTGTGACTAATATAGTTAATAATTTAATCTAACCTTTGATCTGTCAAGATCATGAAGTCACCTTGTTAACCTGCCATTTATTAGTTGAATCTAGCTCTCTCATTATTTCGGTCACTTGTGCTTCTTTGTAGTATATACTGCTTAAGTATATATATTCCACATGCCACCACCATAAATGAAACTTCAGGTTCAGTCTGCCTCGTGGTCCTGGTAGACAGGATAGAGAAAACATTACTCTGGAGGAGGGCAAGGGAGATGTGCTGGAACAGCCACTCCACCTCACAGGCTCGCACATGCTGGTAGCCAACTTAATTCTGAATACAGTGAGTAGGGATGTGGTCTGAGGGCCAAGAACGCCAGAAGTTTCCACTGCCGCAGGCTCAGCTACAAACTTATCAGAGAGCAGCCACTACTTTGACAGTTTATCTTATTTGACCTGATGAGCCAAACCTGAGCTTATAGCTGCTAGAGAAGGTGTCATAACATGTAGCATCCCAGATGAGGGGCCTACCACTGTGGAACAGGAAGATTTTCATGTCATCTAGCCTTTTGCCATTCACTCGGTCCAAACCCACTAACTTGAGCTGGGGAGGGAAGCCTGTGGCATGCAGGCCTTGCTTTATAATCTCATTGAGAGCAGCATGGCATGGGATGTGCTAACACTATAATGGCATGACAGTGGCTGGAGACCAAAAGAATCCAAGAGATCTGTAGTGGCATTTGTGAGGCTCACAGATCTGGAGGCTGAGCTGCAGGGAGACACTGATGTGCAAACAGTCACTGACCAGCTGAGTACTAGCCAAAAGTGATGGTACTGCATTGAGCCTGATGCCACAACAGGGTTTGGAGACTCAGTGAAAGCATGCCAGATGGTGCTGGTAAAGCCGCACACCAGCCTGTTGCACTGGATGGTGTCCCATTTGTTTTGGAGAGACAGGACATCTACAAAGGGGAGAGAGGGATGGATGTCTGCAGGGTGGAAGCTGAGCTGGTTCCATGTCGCCAGGATTATGTAGTCACCTTGTTCATCTATCTTGAGACTTGTCAAAGATATCTTTCATTTAAATTTTACTAATCAGTATCTTTTGGATTAACATTCCATTGTAGATTACAATGCCTTGCTGTCTGAATCAGGAGATACCACAGAAAAATATTTGATTGCCCAGCGCATGATACATGAACAAATACTTAAACCTCAAGGTAAGTTAAACTGATCCTAAAATAAGGTGGTGAATTGACAGACATTAGAACATCAGATAGAATGCTTTGCAGTATTTGTTTCATCTCTCTGCTCTCTCAATTGAAATCTTGCCACAGTCAACTTTGCCTTTTATCCATTTGAGATTGACAAAAAAAGTATCAATCAAATACTGGGAGTTGATTCTTCCTCTATATTTCTTTCTCATCTCCAGTCTCTCATTCTCTGTCCTTCTCTGGACGAAATCTGTTGTATTCAGACCTGGAGAGGATCTCACAGACACAAGAAAAGAAGGAAGCATCATCATCATCGTTTTTATTTTCAAGGGTTGGATGAAACTTTTTGTGGCAGTTTTCTATGGATGGATGTCCTTCCTGATGCCAACCTTTACATTATTCTGTAGATGTTCACTGTTGAACCACCAGGCTGCTGGGCATATATAAATGGTACAGGTTGCTTAAATGATCTCAACATGAAGACATGCAGCAATAAATAACATATACATTTGTGCACACATGCATGTACACACATGCATGCACACACACATAAAAAATTTTGATGTCCACTTTTTCATGCATTAGTTAGACTGTCTCCAATACAGTGTACCTCCACTTTATATATATACTAGACAGGTACTCGATATTGCCTGAAAAATAATGTACTGAATAAGATAAACCTCAAGCACCAGACTTGAATACATAAGTTGATATGATCTTTTAAATCCCTTGAAGATGGTTTTCCAGCATGACCCCAATCTAATGACTGAAGCCAGTAAAACAATAAAAAATTAAAAGAATATTACAGTTCCTTTTATATTTCTTATATAGTTTTGCATAATACTGTGGTATTATTTCACTTCCGTATATGTTTCATATGCTATTTCTCTAATTAAAACATTATCTAAATTAGTGTAAATTGTAAATTCTTTACAGTTTTAGTTATGTTTTAATAGGATTTTTGGTTTTGCTCACTGTATTCAGTTTTTCAATGTACAGATTCATCTAAACAAGGAATTCTTTGTAAGTTAGTAAGTGTGAACACATACTCACACACAAACACACACATATACCCATACGCATAAACACACATAAATATGTTGGGTACACAAAAGATGTAATGTGATAATGAGTAGATTAACAGGAAAGGAGAACATCTAGAAGATGCACAGGAGAAATTGAGAGGATGAGTGTTAATGATATAATCCTTTTCCAGTCACAGGAAGGATCCATAGACGTGGTTGATATCCTCTGCTATCTAGGTGACCTAATTAGCAGCAGAGGAGGGTGCGCAGAGAGTATAATAGCTAGAATAAGGATAGGATGGAAGAAGTTTAGAGAAGTGCTGACAATAAAAGTTTCTCCCTACGTACAAAAGGAAGGCTTTATGACACCTGTATGCAGTGCGCGATGCTGCACGGTAGTGAAACATGGGCTGTGACTGCAGAGGACATGTGTAGACTGGAGATAAATGAAGCAACAATGTTTCGTTGGATGTGCAATGTAAATGTGAGAGAAAGGCAGAGCTTCGATGAGCTGAGGGAGAAACTGAGTTTTAAACAGAATCCAAGATGGTGTGCAAAAGAGAAGAATTCATTGGTATGGACATGTGATGTGCATGGACAATGACCGATGGGTGAAGAAATGCCAGGAAATCCCAGTGAAAGGAAGCCACAGTAGAGGATAACCAAGAAAGACCTGGGCAGAGGTTGTGAGAGTGGACCTCAAATTGCTAAGACTGGAAGAGGAGATGACGAAGGAATGTGACAAGTGGAGAGATGCCGTGCTGAGAAGGACCTGTCCAACCCATGCAAGCATGGAAAATCATTATCTTCATCATCATCATTTAACGTCCATCTTCCATGCTAGCATGGGTTAGATGGTTTTGTTCCATTTGATGTGGAAATGGTCGGGAGACCATGTCTCACTCGCACAGAAGCGTCTCTGGCAGGTTTTTTTATAGCTGGATGCCCTTCCTAACACCAACCACATTTACAGTGTGGACTGTTGTGTCATCGACACAGTGGACGGAACGGGAGAGGGAGGATGGGGTAGGGTATGGGAGCGGGGTGTACATTGGGTTAAGAGGTGTCTACTGACTGTAGGTTTGTATGCAATGGCAGTCGGGTCTTCTGGAAAAGCGGATGTAAAAATGATAATATATATATATATATATTATCATCATCATTTTTATGACTGTTTTCCCATGCTTGTATGGGTTGGATGGGTCCTTTTCAGCACAACATCTCACCACTCACTGCGTTCCTTCATCATCTCCTCTGTGGGTCACAGTAATTTGAGATCAGCTCTCACCAACCCTGCCCAGGTCTTTCTAGGTCTACCTCTACTGTGGCTTCTTTCCACTGGGATTTCCTGGCATTTCTTCACTCATTGGTCGTCATCCATGCGCATCACATGTTCAAACCAATGCAAACTGCTCTCCTGCACACCACTTCATGTTTTTCTTAAACCAAGCTTCTCTTTCAGCTTGTTCAAGTTCTGTATTTCTCTCACACTTACATTGCACATCCAACGAAGCATGGTTGCTTCATTTGTCTCCAGTTTAGGCATGTCCTCTACAGTTACAGCCCATATTTCACTACTATGCAGCATTGCATTTTGTACTCAGTCATTCTTTTGTATTTTGGGAGAAACGTTTTGTTGTCAACAGTGAGGGTAGCTCTCTAAACATCCTATCCTTATTCTAGCTATTATGCTCTCAAAGCACCCTCCTCCACTGTAATTAAGTCACCTAGATAGCAGAAGCTATCAACCACTTCTATGGACACATCATAAGACTGGAAAAGGTTTACATCACTGATGCTCTTCTTCTCAATTACCTCTGTACACCTACATATGAAGTCTTCCCTTCCTGTTAGTCTGCCTGTTATCCCATTACATCCTTTGTGTACCCAAGATTTACTTTGTGCACATCTTATTATAGAGTTTATGCCTACTCTTTTTCTACCTATTGAGCAGGGCCGCTTCCCTGAGGGAATAAGGGTTCTATCTTCTTTCCTACTTACTTGCACTTTAGTTTTGGCTAAGTTTATACTCTGACCTTTTGCTTCTAAATTCTGTTTCCATTGTCGGAACTTATTCATTAGCCACAAGTCTCATCAGTAGTTCACAAAAAGTTGTCATGTAAGCATTTCCAGTTGTCCTCTATACTATATGTACCTAGTTCTTCGCCCCTTATCAAATGCATACTATCTTTTCTAAACCTATATTTAACTTAAAGGTCCTTTAGCTTTGAAACCCTCCATCTCCATATTTTCCTGCGAATCTTATTCTGCCTTGCATTTATTTTGATGTCACTAATAACTAACTTGTTTTGGGCAGTGCATTCTTCTCGAGGGAAGGCCTTAGTGTTTATTACAGTCTGTTTATCTCATTGTTTTACAAGTAAGTAATCAATTTGGCTTGTGTGTTTGCCTGATTGTTTTGCAATCTGGTGGCTGACTGGTTTCCTAAAATTTGTATTGCAAATGGTTAGTTCATTTGCATAACAGAATTCCAGGAGACTCACTCTCTCTTCATTTCTTGTGCCATAACCATAGCCACCGTGAACTCCACCGAATCTGTCCTAGTCTTCCCCTACATGTCCATTGAAGTTGTCTGCCACAATGATGAGGTATTTTTCATCAGTACCTGAAGGTGTATGTAAAATTTCCTCATAGAACCTGTCTTTCTGGTCTTTACTTAGTCCTGTCTGTGGAGCATAAGTAGATGTAATTGTCACCATTCTATTTTCAACATCTATTCTAAGCTTGATAATTCTGTCACTTACTCTAACTTATCTATCCCTTACCCTCTGTCACTTACCTCTATCACCTTATCTATCCATTTCTCAGCTAGTAAGATGCCTACATTGCCTACTTCATTGTAATTTTCTACCCAGTAGAGTTTATATCTCTGTTGTTTGCCTGTGAGTAGTTTTGCTGAGCAACCCCCCCGCCCCATCCCATCTCTCCTTTTGTACACAGCATACATCCACTTCTCTCCTCTCTAACAGCTCCACAATTTTGCCTGATGTACTTTTCAGGGTACCAACATTAAGGGTGGTAGTCATGAAATTTGTACCTTGACAGTTGTTGCTTCCTTGGGTAGAAGTTTTATGCACCTGAAAGGGAAGGTGGAGGGAATATATTTTGCACGTGAGACTGGAGATAAGTGTAAATGTGCATCTTGATAATTTATTGTTGATAATTCTTGCATTTTAGGAATTGAACGTCCTCATGAGTTGTTAAGCAATACTCAAAAAGCAAGCTACGGTAAGTTAATTCTGATGTTTCATTAAAATCGTCTATTTTCCTGAAACTCTTTTGAATCAGCCCGAAAAGCACTACATACTACCCTTTGACTTAAATGTCTAAAGATCAAAGATGATTGGATGTAAATAACATTATATAATTTTTTAGACTATTAATACTCATCATCTATTGTAGTCTCTCTTTCTCCCTCTTTTCTGTTTAGTTAGGGAAGGACGGACAGTGCTCATGAGTCTTTTCAGAAACTTCTTGACTGGTGGGAGGGGAGGAGGGAGGTACTCTCAAACAGGATGCTTGGTGTTCAAATACTTGAAACAAAATAGATATGGAACATTTTGTGCATGCAGTTCAGGTGGAAGCTATTAACCCTTTAACATTTACATTACTCTATATTTGTTATTGTATTTTCACAGTAAACATTTTATTTCACATAATTATCTCACATAATATCGAATCTATACGATTTTTATACTATTTATTTTGAGAACAATACCTTAACATAAGTATAAGCAGCCAGTTTGAACAGAAAGAGGTGAGAGAATTCTGGCCGGATATGGCTGGTTTAAATGCAAAAGGGTTGAACCTCTTAGTGTGCCTGCTATGAGCATTCCAGTCAAGTTGGCAGAATGACATCTCTGTAAGCTTTCAACTAAATATCCAGAGGGAACAGCCAATGGAATGAACCTCAGTACTTGAATATTATTTTATTAACCTAAGAGGATGAAAGACAAAGTTCTCAGTGGGACTTGAACTTGGAGTGTAAAGGGAAATAACCACATATTGTAAGTCATATTTCCTGGTATTGAATTTTAACTTGAAAATTAAACCAAAAAATATAGATATAAAAATAAGATCTTGGCACTTTCAGGTACTTTAATCAAATACTTGTCTTCTAGAAAAGATTGTTAATTTGCAAGATTTATTTTTGGAAAAAAAAAGGAAATATGTTAATTAATATCATGAGCGTCTGTTTGTATATTATACTAAGTTGTTTCATTATTTTTGTCTATTTCAGGCACATTGACAGTTTCAAGTTACCTAGCATTCAAAGATATACTAGACATTACCACTGAAATAAAACTGGTAAATTATTCATTTCTTTAGTTTTACTAAATAGATAAGTTTAAGGATACATGCATGGATATAATGTAGCTAGAACTGGGCAGGTCTTGAATTTGCCCCTACCAGTGAAAATCACATTGCAATCAGCCAAACATACAACCTTTTCAGAAGTGCCACACAAGACAAACTGTCTACCTCCTTTTGCATCCATGTTTGTGAAAGTGGAATGTGCTTTTTATCCATTTGTGGGTATAAATAAATAAATATTTATATATTGGTACCACAAAACATCCAGCCCACACTGTAAAGTGGTCGTGTAGGTGTCACGACAAAAAGCACCCACTCCACACTGTAAAGTGGTTGTGTAGGAGACATGGCAAAAAGCACCCAGCACACACTGCAAATGTGGTTGGCATTAGGAAGGGCATCCAGCCATAGAAAACCAACCAGAAACAGTCCTATACGAGCGAGAGATGGTCTCCCGACCCAACTTCGCTCAAATGGGACAAACCCATCTAACCCATGCTAGTGTGGAAGATAGACATTAAGTGAAGATGATGATGATGATATATATATATATATATAGTTTGGTATATTCATACAGAATCTAACCACACCCCTATAGTTTTTAAAAATTTCATTAATAATATCAACAAGAAGATATCCAAGCTCACTTCTAGCAAAGCTATCTTTGATAGAGTGGCCCCCTACCACAACTCAGCCCTAAGCAACAATGGCTTCTCTAAGAGAATCTCTTACTCTCTAGATCAGTGCTTCTCAAACTATCTGATGTGGCGGACCGGCATTTTTTTTTTCAATGTGCCACGTACCGCTAATATTTCGTAGTAATATTAATTTATACCGGAAACGATATATATAATGAATATAATAATAGTTGACCATTTTTTTATCTTCAATTTATTTTGTAAACAAATAATACAATATCAAAACATATAAAAAAAGTAATAATAAAAAAATTCCTCAAATGATTCCTTAGCATGGGCTGGACACTGGCCGCGTACCGGTAGCTGATGGCTCGCATACCGGCACCGGTCCGCGGACCACCACTTTGAGTAGCACTGCTCAAGATCACCGCCCTCTATTTAGAAAGAAAAAAATCGAGACATAAAACCATAGTATGGTTCATGTCACTCTTTGCACTCAATGTTAAGACTAATGTAGGTAGAAAATCCTTAGCACTCTTAGATTCATACTTCCCTGTAGGCCATAA
Organism: Eledone cirrhosa; assembly: GCA_964016885.1. Lineage (NCBI taxonomy): Eukaryota > Metazoa > Mollusca > Cephalopoda > Octopoda > Eledonidae > Eledone > Eledone cirrhosa. The sequence goes on from OZ024740.1 coordinate 75,871,714, forward strand.
ATACTGGTATTTAAGTATTTAACCACCACACAGTGAAAATACTCTACTCTTGTACTAAAAGCATGTAATCCTACATCACTAACAAACAGAAAAGCCTTCCACCTTGCAGGTGCTCATGCAGAAAGCCAGAGGTATGCCCCCAGGACTACCACTGCAACACTCCAGCAGTGATATATGAAGCAGATGTGACTTCCACCAAGCAGAAGCCTGGACTTATGTAGTAATGTCAGACATTCTGACAAAAAAACATACCACTCAGCTCATGAACCAAATGGGGGATACTGGAAAGATCCATCTCCTACATCAATTTTGTCAGCTGTGTAGCGCCTGAAAAGTGAAATATACTCCCACAACTGTCTTCAAGGAAATGCTGCTTAAATATGCTTCAATTGTTATCACGAATCAAAATTTGTTCTGAAAAAATAGTCTTGACCATAATTTTTTAGACTTTTCAATTTAGCCCTTGGCTTCTTGTGAAACAAGTTGTCTACTTTGTTTTTTTATATAGAGTTATCTCCCTTCTCATTTACAAAATTTAAGGTATAGTGGAACTTTGGTTCACCAACTTAATTCGTTCCTGAAGGCCGTTTGTCACCCGAAATGTTCGTAAACTGAAATTATTTTTCCCATACGAAATGTTAATAGAGAAATACAGTAAGAGAGAGACTGTGTAAGAGACAGATAGATATCCCCATAGTAATTAACTACATAGCAAGTGATGCTTTCCCACCAATACTCCAAGTTTGTTGCCCACTTGTTACTTGAGACATTGTTTGTGAACTGAGACATTTTATCTTCGGAAAAATTATTAAGGAACCGATTTTTTTCGTGATATGAAGCGTTTTTGTGCCAAGGTTCCACTGTATTTGTTTAATTATAGGATAACTTTGAGATTACTTGCCCTTAGAACCCTCCTATACTTTCTAAAATTTCCACAGATGGAAACCATTTGTTTTACTATGACAGGCTGAATGGGTTGGGAAAAACAACCCAACGAAATTTAATTACCTGTATATGTCACTGTTGCTATACATTGTTAATAAGAGTATATAGCCACGTTTGGATGTAAAACTTTTGAACAGCACCACATCTATACTTAATACACTTCTATCACATTAACATATACATCTTTCTCACTGTTTTTTTTGAAATTTTTGTCCTTCATAGGATCATTTTTGTATTGGATGTTCCTATTGTGTTTCTCTTGGTGAATTAATAGCAAACATTTTAATGAAGTCTGATGAAACCTGTCATTAAACACAGGCAGAAATGGCTGCCAGTTTAAAAATGTTTTAATCTTTGGTGTCATTTAAATTTTAATGTATGTATATATATATATATATATAACAGGTATATATTAATATACATATATAGAGAGAGGGTCTGCAGAGCTGAGACCGAGGAGACCATTAATCTACTAATCATAGGAGTACTCAATGCATGGGGTGATGTGGAGTGGGTATAGAGATATATAAAAATCCATGACATAGGCCAAAACTACTTGGTGCTGCAGTTGGGATTTTTTTACATATCGCTCTCTCTATATATAGATATATATAAGCAAAGGGATATGTCAATATTTATAAAACAAACTTTGTATTTTATCTGATGAGAGCGTACCAAAGTTTTGGTACCCTTGAAATATATATAATAGAATAAATATGGTTTTATAAATATAATTTCCATTTATTTATATCATTGATATAAATATATATATATATGTGTGTGTGTGTGTGGTTGATGGCTGAGAGAAAAGTGTACTCAATACTGAAGTAGAGCTTTAATATTCATTTATGAAGGCTAAATAGTGAGTCTGTATAAACAGGTGAAACTCCAGTGTTTGAAGTTTGCTTGAAGCATTGTGGAATAATAGGTAAATATCTTTAAGTCGTTTGGAAGCCTCGACAATGCAAATGGGTAAATCTCCGGGTAACAAGATCCGGTGGTGGAGAGAGAGATGTAAGTGGGTGTACGTTGAGATGCGTGGTGTGTATAAGACGTGTAGAGGAACGAAGGAAAGAGTATAAAGGATACCCCCACTCCCACATTCGGCCGCTGACCTCTGCCCGACCGACCCCATTCCACGCGCATGCGTGCTCTGCTGAATACCTCAGATATTCAAAACAACAAACAGCGGAGGACGCGTTTCACACCTTTCCGACAGACAACCTTTCTCCCAGCCCAGGAAAAAAAACCCAGTTGATGGATGTGAATCCGAAATATATAGGGACAATTAAATCTCTCCCAAGGTAACTCTCTCTCGTGTTGTTATTTTTATTTTATCCTTTATACTCTTTCCTTCATTCCTCTACACGTCTTATACACACCACGCATCTCAACGTACACCCACTTACATCTCTCTCTCCACCACCGGATCTTGTTACCCGGAGATTTACCCATTTGCATTGTCGAGGCTTCCAAACGACTTAAAGATATTTACATATATATATATATATATATATATGCACACACATATAATACAACAGAGTTTTCATTTTGAATTATTTTTGTTTTTTAATTACACAGTCTTCATTTGACACCAAAATGGAGTTTATGGAATTACTGAACATCTACAACAATGCTGGCCAGAGTTATGGTTATATTCTCTATGAAAAAACGTTTCCAAAAGTGAAGACATTAAAGATTGGTCATGCTGTTGCTGACCGAGCACATGTGAGTAAAAACCCTTTTGCAATACTGTGTACCCTGTGTATTCTGTAGACTTACGAAAGAAGTAGGCAGATCACATGTAAGCCCTTGTATGTGGAAGATAAATAGGAGTAATCAAAATTAAGGGTACTCAAGAAATATACTCTCCTAAATGTTCAGAAGGATCATTGGAAGTGGTAAAAGCCTTTTAAGTGGTGAATGTTTCATCGACTTTTACTGCTATGTTTAAATCATAGGCAAAGAATTGACAGAGTCACTAGAGTATATGACAAATTGTTTTGTAGAATTTGTTCTGTCTTTCTGTACTCTTAGTTAACGTCCTGTCATGGTCAGCTTTGCACGTCATTCTTTCAAGTTTGATAAAATAAAGTACCCATCCAGAGTAGTAGATTGGCAGAATTGTGAGAGTATCAGACAAGATACTCTGTGGTCTGAGTCCTTGGGTGATTGACTTCATTCATCACCTGGTTTAACACCACTGGGCCCTTTGTGTGCCTTTATCAGATTTCACTCTGTTGCCAGCATTTTCACTAAGTCTCTGACTTGAGAATAGCTTATTCCCTTTCATCGCTTTTGGATACCCTCCAGAAATAACAAGTTATAGGTGCTACCCTCTGCCTTCGCTGTCTAAATGGTAAACAAGAAAAAATATTTTTTCTTATAGATCTCATCATCATCATCATCATCGTTTAACGTCGATCTTCCACGCTTGCATGGGTTTGGACGGGAGGTTTCCCACTTGAGGCAAGATTTGTTGTCTGGCGGGTTTTCTACAGCTGGATGTGTAGCGCCAAAGATCTCGGTCCAGTGACATTGTCTTGGAGAGGTGTAAGTGTGTGAGGTCGGAATTTATCAAGTCGTCCCAAGTTTTTCTGGGTCTGCCTACTCCGTGGCTACCGTCTATTTTTATCGCCCTGCACTTTTTTATACAGCTGTCGTCTTTCATGTGCATCACGTGACCGTACCAACGCAGTCTTCTCTCGAGTAAACAACATCTGATCCCTCTTATCTCTAATTTTTTCCTTAGTTCGTTTATGCTTTGCCATTCACGTATATTACTGTTACACATCCAGCGGAGCATGCAAGCTTCATTTCTCTCCAGTCTGCGTATATCCTCTGCACACAATGCCCAGGTCTCACTGCCATGTAACATTGCTGTTCGTATGCAGGCATCATACAGCCTGCCTTTCATTTTTAGAGAGAACCCTTTAGCGGCCAATAGTGGCTTTTTCTGAACTTTTTCCATCCCGTTCTGACTCTAGCTACTGTACTTTCAGAGCACCCTCCCCCACTGCTGATTTTGTCACCCAGGTAACGGAAGGTGTCCACTATTTCTATAGTACCATCTGTGCAATGGAATGAGCTAGTATTCTGTGGGCACTTGCTGCTACTTATTGCGCCAGAGCACCGGCCACATATAAAATCTATATTCTTAGTTAGCTTACCTGTGATCTCACTACATCTTTTATGCACCCATACTTTGCATTTGGGACATAAAATGGAGTTTCTGCCTACTCCTTTCCTACACACTGAGCATGGCCATTTCCCAGATGGGACTGGTGCCCTATTTTCCTTCCTACAAACTAGAACTTTAGTCTTAGACAAGTTAACTTTAAGGCCTTTTGATTCTAGGCCGTGCTTCCATGTTTGGAATTTCTTCTCTGTAGATTGCAATGAGAAACCACCAAAACCTGTTGTCTCTTGAATTACTTCATGGAGATGAACCATTCAATCCTGTAAAATGGCTTAAGTAGTCTTAAATTTTTATCACACTATTTCTGTATAAACTCCATTGTTTTAATTGTTTTATATTTTTAGATATTACTGAACCATCAGGTTATGTTTACATTTAATTGGACTGTTGCCAATCCCCAGTTTTCCCTTCCTAATGTAAGTACACTATTTATTTGTATTCTTTTTCTTTGAATTTCTGAGATGAGGAATTATTATTATTAACTAATTTATTCAGACTTATGTCCTCACTTTTTTTGTAATAGTAACAACATTTTGACTTTTGTTTCTGGTCATTCAAAAACCACTTCACAGAGTGCATCTTATTGTAGCACAAATACAAGAGGGATTTTCTTTGTTCACAGCTAGAGTAAATGGTCTTCTCCATGCTATGTTGTCTCTGTTTGTTCATCAACTACTTTACAATGTGTATAAAGGTTGTCTTTAGAAGAAGAAATAGTTCTTTCTATTCTACTTGTCTCTGTTTGTTCAAGGCTACATTATTTAAGGGGGTAAATGGAAGCGAGTGGTGAAGGAAAGAACCAAGGCAAGAGGGTGATCAGATAGTAGTGTATGATTTAAAGGTAATTTGACTGCTATTTCTACCTGGTCGAATTACCCTGGTTTCATGGCGTAAAGCAATTGAGAGTACAAGACTTCCCCGTGGACAGGACACCAGTCCATTGCAGGGATAACCGCCCCAGCTATTGCTGGAACTCATTTTCAGCTGAGTATACTGGAGCAATGTGAAATGAAGTGTTTTGCTCAAGAACACAACACGCAACCCAGGAATTGGACCCATGACGTTATGATCGTAAGTCCAACACCCTTACCACTAGGCCATGTGCCTCCACTGCACACACACACATACACACACACACATATATATATATATAAATGAAAGTACAGCATATTCGAAGCTCGAGCCGCAGCTAAGTCACTCGACAAGGTATAAACCTTGCAAATTGAAGATAGCGACCGGTAATTCAGCCGTGGGGTCTGTAGCAACGAAAGAACTGACTCGGGGGGGGAAAAAAAATACATACACATATACATATATATACATATATATATATATATATATATACACATAGCTTAGTTGTCAGCGACCTCCCGGTCAGAACTAGACGAACCCGGAAACAGAGGCCAACCTGGAGAAGAAAGATCTGGAAGCTGAAAGTCCCCTCAACCAGTAACAGATTTAAAGATATTTTACTCAACGCCTACAACAGTAAAGAAGAACAGATTGAGACATTTAACGTAGAAGAGAACTGGGAGTTCCTAAAAAATAATTTACTAGAGGCGACGGATGAGGTCTGTGGCTGGAGTTAGACCTCAAGCAGGAGGAGAGTGACTTGGTGGTGGAACAATAAGGTAGATGAAGCAGTTAAGGCCAAGAGACAGGCATGGAAAGAATGGAAGAACGGGGAGAGCAGGGTACATTACATAGAGACCAAGAGGGAAGCTAGGCGACAAGTATACTTAGCTAGGAGGGAAGCAGAGGATAGAAAATTCAAGCATGTTTTACAACGTGGGGACCAGAAACAGGAAGTATTCAAGATTGCGAGGCAGTGTGTCAGAGATAATTGTGATGTCATTGGAGAGAAGTGTATCCGGAATGATAAAGGTGAGCTTGCCCTCACAAGTGCTGAGAAGAAAGATGCATGGAAGAGTCATTATAATAGATTACTAAATGAGGAGAATGCATGGGAAGAAGAGACCCTACCCCAAGTAGACCCTGTAGAGGGACCAGCAGTACAAGTCAGCAGCAGCGTAGTAAGTAAGGCAATCAAAGATATGAAGATGGGGAAGGCAACCGGTCCATCGGGTATAGCTGCCGAGATGCTGAAGGCATCTGGGTCTGTAGGTCACACTATAACCACACGTATCGTTAACCAGGTAATACTAGAGGGGGCCATACCAAAAGATTGGTGCAGTAGCATCATTGTCAACTGCTACAAAGGTAAAGGCGATGCACTAGATAGAGGAAACTATAGAGGTATAAAGTTGATGGACCAGGTCATGAAAGTAACAGAAAGAGTTATAGCACAGCTGATTAGGGACCGGGTGAAAATAGACGAGATGCAATTTGAGTTTGTACTAGGAAGAGGCACCACTGATGCCCTCTTCCTTGTGAGGCAATTACAGGAAAAGTATCTAGCTAAAAGTAAGCCACTCTACTTGGCATTTGTCGACCTTGAGAAAGCCTTTGACAGAGTTCCACGTGTTGTAATCTGGTGGGCTCTTAGAAAACTAGGAGTAGATGAATGGCTTGTGAAAGCGGTACAACCCATGTATAGGGGAGCAGTCAGCAAAGTTAGGATTAGCAATGAGTATAGCGAGGAATTTAGCGTACAGGTTGGGGTCCACCAGGGCTCTGT
>OZ024740.1:75893495-75898495 GCA_964016885.1 Eledone cirrhosa
AAGCTAAGTATAGGGGTTTACTTTTAGCTAGGTACTTCTCCTGTAGTTGTCGTACAATGAAAAGAGCGGCTGTGGTACTTTTGCCTGACACAAACCCGAACTGCATTTCATCTAGATCAATTCCCTCTCTGATTAGTTGCGCTATTAGTTTTTCCGTGACCTTCATGACCTGGTCGTTTAATTTAATGACTCTATAGTTACACCTATCTAGGGCATCTCCTTTACCCTTGTAAAAGTTAATGATGATGCTGCTACGCCAGTCCTTCGGAACAACCCCATTCTGTATGACTTGGTTTACTATCCGGGAGACCATGGTGTGTCCCACCGTTCCAGAGGCTTTCAGCATCTCAGCAACTATTTCCGAAGGCCCAGCCGCCTTACCCGCCTTCATATCTTTGATTGCCTTACTTATTATACTACCTTCGACTAACACTGCTGGTCCCTCTATTGGGTCGATGTGGGGGAGACTGTCTTTCTCTCATTTGTTCTCCTCATTTAGAAGCCTTTCGTAGTGACACTTCCAAGCTACCTTCTTATCAGCGTCAGTGATGGCAAGTATGCCATCATCATTAAGTACACACTTCTCCCCGACAATATCACATTTTTCCTTGACACATTGCCTAGCAATCCTGAACACCTCACGTTTTTGGTCCTCACGTTGTAGAACATGTTTGAACTTTCTTTCCTCTGCTTCCCTTCTTGCGGAGTACACTTGTCTCCTAGCTTCCCTCCTGGCCACTTGATAGTCTTCTCTACTTCCCACATCCCGCCATACTTTCCAAGCCTGCTTTTTGGCCTTAATTGACTCCTCCACCTTACTGTTCCACCACCACGTTACTCTCCTCCTGTCTATAGGCCTGCTCCAGCCACAGACTTCGTCTGCCGCCGTCAGCAGGTTTGCTTTCAGGAATTCCCACTGTTCCTCTATATTATACGACTCTAATTGCTCTTCCTTACTGTCGAAAGCATCAAGTAATATGCTTTGAAATTTATTTCTGGCTGTGGGGTCCTTTAGCTTCCATATTTTTCTCCTGAGGATAGTCCTCTTCTGCTGTCTAGTACGTCTCGTCCTGACTATGAGGTCGCTAATTATCAGTCTATGTTGGGAGGTGCATTCTTCATGGGGGAGGGATTTAGTGTTAACAACAGACACTCTGTCACGTCTTCTGGTCAGGATATAATCTACCTGGCTTGTGTGTTCCCCGATCTATAGGTGATCAGGTGATTGTCTCGTTTTTTGAAGTTAGATATATATATATATATATATATATATATATATATATATATATTGGGGTGGGCGAGATATGTCTTCTCTTGTGAAAATGGGTATAGCTTTCATTATCTAAAATCTCCCCTTTTTGCCTCATTTCTCCCCGTTTTGGGACACTTTTTTTCATGGTACTCCCATTTGGGTTTTTAGAGGTTGGCAGGTCTGAAAAGTTGACCTCAGCAAGATTTGGACTCATAGTGCTGAGAGTTGGAAAAGATACTGCAAAGCATTCTAACTGACATTCTAACGACTCTGCCAGTCTGTCGCCTCTTTATACATCTAGAATACCATTATAAAATTTCCGCGGAAAAACTGTGTGTGTGTATATACAACTCTGAATCAATAGATGAAATATGAATCTGCGAGCTACCAAGCACCCACGTGAAGCGCCAACCCAGAGACCCTCCCCTACGAGTGTCGACAAATGCCCAAAACTCCGAGTTGGTACCATCAATGTAGGCTCAATGAAAGGAAGAGCAGGAGAAATCGTAGAAATGCTAGAGCGAAAGGAAGTTGATGTATGCTGTGTGCAAGAGACTAGATGGAGAGGAGGGTCTGCTAGAGTCCTTGTAGGAAAAAGCCAGTGCTACAAATTTTTCTGGGTGGGAAATGACGATGGGATGGGTGGTGTAGGTATACTATTAGCTGACAAGTGGGTAGATAAAGTAATCTCAGTGTACAGGGTAAATGCAAGAATCATTAAACTCAGACTAGTCCTGAATAAGACAATTACCACAATAATATCAGCTTACGCACCCCAATCGGGGCTGCCAGACGAACTTAAGGATAGGTTTTACGAGTCCCTAATACACACTACTGCTCTAACAGACGACAAGGACTTCCTAATCATTGCAGGAGATTTTAACGGACACGTAGGTAAACACTGCGACGGCTTCAATAGAGTACATGGAGGCCATGGAGTTGGCACAAGGAATGAGGAAGGATTCAGACTTCTAGAATTCTGCGACGCCAATGACATGTCGATATGTAACACAAACTTTAAAAAACCCGACAACCACCTGATCACCTATAGATCAGGGGAGCACTCTAGTCAGTTAGATTTTATCCTCATCAGAGGACGTGACAGATGGACGGTCGTAAACACAAAAGCCTTCCCTAGTGAGGAATGTACATCCCAACATAGCTTAGTTGTCAGCGACCTCACGGTCAGAACTAGACGAGCCCTGAAACAGAGGCCAACCTGGAGAAGAAAGATCTGGAAGCTGAAAGTCCCCTCAACCAGTAACAGATTTAAAGATATTTTACTCAACGCCTACGACAGTAAAGAAGAACAGATAGAGACATTTAACGTAGAAGAGAACTGGGAGTTCCTAAAAAATAACTTACTAGAGGCGACGGATGAGGTTTGTGGCTGGAGTAAGAACTCAAGCAGGAGGAGAGTGACTTGGTGGTGGAACAATAAGGTAGATGAAGCAGTCAAGGCCAAGAGACAGGCATGGAAAGAATGGAAGAACGGGGGGAGCAGGGTACATTACATAGAGACCAAGAGGGAAGCTAGGCGTCAAGTATACTTAGCTAGGAGGGAAGCAGAGGATAGAAAATTCAAGCATGTTTTACAACATGAGGACCAGAAACAGGAGGTATTCAAGATTGCGAGGCAGTGTGTCAGAGATAGTTGTGATGTCATTGGAGAGAAGTGTATCCGGAATGATAAAGGTGAACTTGCCCTCACAAGTGCTGAGAAGAAAGATGCATGGAAGAGTCATTATGATAGATTACTAAATGAGGAGAGTGCATGGGAAGAAGAGACCCTAACCCACGTAGAACCTATAGAGGGACCAGCAGTACAAGTCAGCGGCAGCGTAGTAAGTAAGGCAATCAAAGATATGAAGATGGGGAAGGCAACCGGTCCATCGGGTATAGCTGCCGAGATGCTGAAGGCATCTGGGTCTGTAGGTCACACTATAACCACACGTATCGTTAACCAGGTAATACTAGAGGGGGCCATACCAAAAGATTGGTGCAGTAGCATCATTGTCAACTGCTACAAAGGTAAAGGCGATGCACTAGATAGAGGAAACTATAGAGGTATAAAGTTGATGGACCAGGTCATGAAAGTAACAGAAAGAGTTATAGCACAGCTGATTAGGGACCGGGTGAATATAGACGAGATGCAATTTGGGTTTGTACCAGGGAAAGGCACCACTGATGCCCTCTTCCTTGTGAGGCAATTACAGGAAAAGTACCTAGCTAAAAGTAAGCCACTCTACTTGGCATTTGTCGACCTTGAGAAAGCCTTTGACAGAGTTCCACGTGCAGTAATCTGGTGGGCTCTTAGAAAACTAGGAGTAGATGAATGGCTTGTGAAAGCGGTACAAGCCATGTATAGGGGAGCAGTCAGCAAAGTTAGGATTGGCAATGAGTATAGCGAGGAATTTAGCGTACAGGTTGGGGTCCACCAGGGCTCTGTTCTTAGCCCTCTCCTGTTCATCATAGTCCTGCAGGCAATAACGGAGGAGTTTAAGACCGGATGCCCATGGGAACTCCTGTATGCTGATGACCTCGCACTCATAGCTGAATCTATGGTAGAACTAGAGAATAAATTCCAAACCTGGAAGCAGGGACTAGAGAGAAAGGGCCTCAAAGTCAACATGACAAAGACTAAGGTCCTTATAAGTAGACAAGAAAACAGAACCCAGATCCCCTCAGGGAAATGGCCTTGCTCAGTATGTAGGAAAGGTGTAGGTAGGAACTCCATTCTCTGCCCCAAATGCAAACAATGGGTACACAAGAGATGTAGCGGGATCTCAGGAAGCTTAATTAAGAATGTAGGATTCACATGCAGCAGCTGTGCTGAAACAGCAAGCAAACAGCCACAGGAAACAAGTACCACCAATCTCTGGGAGGGCCCTGTAGAAACAGTAGACAGCTTCTGCTACCTAGGTGACCGAATTAGCAACGGAGGTGGGTGCTCAGAAAGTACAATAACTAGGGTAAGAATGGGATGGAAGAAGTTTAGGGAACTACTACCACTGCTAGCTGCAAAAGGCTTCTCCCTCAGAATGAAAGGCAGACTGTATGATGCGTGTATCCGAACAGCGATGTTGCATGGTAGTGAGACCTGGGCGCTGAAGGTGGAAGAGTTACGTAGATTAGAGAGAAACGAAGCCTGCATGCTCCGATGGATGTATAACAGTAATATACGTGAACGACAAAGCATAAAGGAATTGAGAGAGAGACTGAGCATAAGAGGAATCAAATGCTGCGTGCAGGAGAGGCGGTTACGCTGGTATGGACATGTGATGCGTATGAAGGATGACAGCTGCATAAAAAGGTGCAGAGCACTAGAAGTTGATGGAAACCGCGGAGTGGGGAGACCCAAGATGACTTGGGATGAGGTGATAAAAGCGGACCTTACCCAACTACACCTCTCAAAGTCAATGACACACGACCGTGACTTCTGGCGTCACGCAGTAATACAGGGTACCCGACCTCCCATGGGTACATGCTGAAGCATATAAACAATATGCCCCCCCCCCCCACCGCAAGGTGGTCGTGGAGGTGCCACGGCAAAAAAGCACCCAGCCCACACTGTAAAGTGGACGTGTAGGCGCCACGAAAAAGCACCCAGCACTCACTGTAAATGAGGTTGGTGTTAGGAAGGGCATCCAGCTGTAGAAATCAAGCCAGATCAGTTCCTGTATGAGCAAGGCATGGTCAGCCGACCAGACACTGCCCACAACAGGACAACCCGTCTAACCCATGCTAG
>OZ024740.1:75905995-75908495 GCA_964016885.1 Eledone cirrhosa
GATATATATATATATATACACAGATATATATCATCATCATCATCATCATCAACGTTTAACGTCCGTGTTCCACGCTTGCATGGGTTTGGACGGGGGTAGTCCCACTTGAGGCAAGAGTGATTGTCTTGTCGCATAGGACTGTCTGGCAGGTTTTCTACAGTTGGATGCCCTTCCTAACACCAACCACATTTACAGTGTGGGTCTGGGAGGTTTTTACCGTGTTGCCTACACGGCCACATTACAGCGTGGACTGTGTGTTTTTTTGTCGTGACACCTACACGATCTCATTTGTTTCGGCCTGGATGGCGCGGCACCAACATAACTTTACATAGAACGGGGTGGTGTGGATGGGGTGGGGGTGGTGGTGGCGGGACGGGGTGTATTTTGTTAGAGATGCCTACTGGCTGGAGTAGGTTTTACTATATATTTAGGTAAGGCGGGTCTTCTCTGTTACTGAGTACCGCCAAAGGTCTCGGTCCAGTGACATTGTCTTGGAGAGGTGTAAGTGTGTGATGTCGGAGTTTATCAGCTCGTCCCAGGTTTTTCTAGGTCTGCCTATTCCGTGACTACCGTCTATCTTTATTGCCCTGCACTTTCTTATACAGCTATCGACTTTCATGCGCATCACGTGTCCATACCAACGCAGCCTTCTCTCGAGTAAACAACATCTGATCCCTCTTATCTCTAATTTTTTCCTTAGTTCGTTTATGCTTTGCCGTTCACGTATATTACTGTTACACATCCAGCGGAGCATGCAAGCTTCGTTCCTCTCTAGTCTGCGTATATCCTCTGCACACAATGCCCAGGTCTCACTGCCATGCAGCATTGCTGTTCGTATGCAGGCATTATACAACCTGCCTTTCATTTTTAGGGAGAACCCTTTAGCAGCTAATAGTGGTATAAGCTCTCTGAACTTTTTCCAACCAGTTCTGACTCTAGCTACAGTACTTTCAGAGCACCCTCCCGCACTGCTGATTTTATCGCCCAGGTAACGGAAGCTGTCCACTATTTCTATAGAACCCTCTGCGCAATTGAAAGAGCTAGTATTTAGTGGGCACTTGCTGCTACTTATTGCACCAGAACACCGGCCACATGTAAAATCTATGTTCTTAGTTAGCTTACCTGTGATCCCACTACATCTTTTATGCACCCATACTTTGCATTTAGGACATAAAATGGAGTTTCTACCTACGCCTTTCCTACACACCGAGCACGACCATTTCCCAGAAGGGACCGCCGCCTTGTTTTCTTTCCTACAAACTATATATATATACATATATATATACATATATATACATATATATACATATATATACATATATATATATATATATATACATACATATATATATATATATATATATATATATATACATATATATATATATACATATATCATAAGCCAGAGGCCTATACTATCGCTTGCCCGGTTGCCTTCGATATATGATGGATGGATGGATGGATGGATGGACTGCGGAGAGTGGAAGGGAGAGAAAAATCTGGACGCTCAGAGCGAAAATGCCAAAGTTAAAGTCAAATTCACCTCGTGGACGAGAATGCGAGCACTCCTCTTTGTTTCGTCCGCGGATGGCTAACATAACCCTATCTCCCCCCCCCCTCCAAACGCAACCCAAAACTTCAGAGTTGGTACCATAAATGTAGGCACCCTAAAGGGTCGCACTAACGAGGTTGTAGAAATGCTTGAACGTAAGGAGGTCGATGTTTGTTGTATTCAAGAGACCAGGTGGAGGGGTGGGTCTGCTAGATTCATTGAGGGTAAAAAACGATGTTATAAGCTTTTCTGGGTGGGAAACGACGATGGGCTGGGTGGAGTAGGAATCATGGTAGCAGAAAAGTGGGCAGATAAGATAATAGACGTAAATAGAGTGAACGACAGAATAATTAAAATACGACTTGTCCTCAATAGAACTACGGTGACAGTAATATCTGCATACGCACCCCAATCCGGACTGCCCGGCACTATAAAAGACAGATTCTATGAGACACTGTTGCTAACTACCTCCCAAATATCTGACAGTGACTATATAATTATTGCAGGCGACCTAAATGGTCACGTTGGACAACATTGTGACGGCTACAACGAAATCCATGGAGGCTATGGGTTTGGGACTAGAAATGAGGAAGGCTCCAGAATCCTGGAATTCTGTGATGCAAATAACCTAACTATCTGTAACACTAACTTCAAAAAACGTGACAATCACCTGATCACCTATAGATCCGGGGAACACACAAGCCAGGTAGATTATATCCTTACCAGAAGACGTGACAGAGTGTCTGTTGTAAACACTAAATCCCTCCCCCATGAAGAATGCACCTCCCAACATAGACTGATAATTAGCGACCTCATAGTCAGGACGAGACGTACTCGACAGCAGAAGAGGACTATCCTCAGGAGGAAAATATGGAAACTAAAGGACCCCACAGCCAGAAATAAATTTCAAAGCATATTACTTGATGCTTTCGACAGTAAGGAAGAGCA
>OZ024740.1:75920995-75945995 GCA_964016885.1 Eledone cirrhosa
CAGAGGTTGTATATCTCGAAATCACAGGGATCACAGCACTCCGGTTTGGTGTGATTATCGGTCATCCAACTATGTTGTCGGTGGTTGGATTCAATTCTATTGCCCAGAACGTATAACTTTGGTGTTGATTGAACATTAACGAGGCAGAGTGAGATCGCATCTGTGGTACAAAACGGTACGCAAGGAAATTCTTCGTCTTCGTTTCATCCGGGTCTAGCAGTCACGTGCAAGAACCGCTACGTAGTAATTGTGAGGGTAAGCGGTCAAGATAGTAACTGACCGAAAATTTTCTTGGGAATTCAGACAGGCCTGACAGGTACATTTAGGTACCTATCAGGCCTGTCTGAATTATTTTCTGCTAAATCATTACAGGATGTCTGGTTTTCTTAATCATTGTTCAACAATATTTACCTTTCCTTAATGCAGGTATAGTGTCAATTAATTAAAATTATTGTATTTACCATGTTAGATATGTTACTAATTACTTGTCAATCTATAATATATTAAGTCTTTGTTTCTATTATAGAATGATGGTATCAAACTAGGTATATTGGTGGAAAACCTTGGTCGAGTGAACTATTGGAATTTTGAAGATAAAAATGTTTACTCTACCCAGTTTAAAGGTATTTGATTTATATCACATAATTACCTACTTTGTTACAGCTGTGTTATCACATGTAACTTATATCACAGTTAAACATTCTGCCAGTCATATCCTGTCACCACATGTATCACAGTTATGTACAAACATTATGTCGCAGTTGTGTCATAGTAAAATATCATGTTACAGTAATGTCATGTCCTGTCACCAATATCAGTTACATGGGTATAAAAGAAAATTTAAAGGGTTGTTACTGTGAGGTGGAAGAATTGGGTAACCAATAAAGAGCATGATCTGGTAGGTGGTGACATATTGTGGCAGGAGAAAGGATAGATGGAGAATGGGATGGAACAAAGACCATTGTAGTAGCAATGTAATAGGCAGAATACGGAGAAAGTATGTATGTGGACTAGAGGTTGTGTGTGGGTTAGTGAATTTTTGATTACATCAGGTGACTTTGTGAATATTACATAAGTCCGTTGATGAAAAACAGTAAATTTCCTTGCATATTTTGTTGTCATCTTCCAACTGTCACTTCCATATTATGCCATGTTCTCCAGGAGTATCCCATGCATTGGAATACTGTAGCTACTCTGCCAATTCTGAAGGGCAAGAATACAAAATAAATTACATATGATTCTACCATTGAATTTTATTTTGAATTAAAACATTAATTGAAAAGGTTTGAAGCAATGAGTTCATTTGAATATTTGTAAAATTGGAGTATTCTCAGCATGAGGGGTAGCCATAAACCGCTGAATACTATTTAAATTGTAAAAATGTTTTGGGAGAGTTAAGATATAACCTCAAATCGAACGGAGAGTGGGAGAGAGAGGGAGAAAGAGAATCTAAAGTATAAGATGGGAAATGAAAAGGTTATATATAGAGAGAAGGGATTATTATCTTTATGAAATATGAAACAGGTTTCCTCCTTTTAGGGAAAATTAAAGGAATAAACCAATCAGAATAAAACCTCATAATACATTAGTTATAGAAAAATTTGAATGGTATATACTCATGTAAAAATCGCTCCTCCATTTGACATCCTCCCCTTCCTAGAGGGGCAGGGGTGGAGTCCTCAAACACTCCCTCCAGCGAGTTATGTCCGAAGCAACTGTCTCTAACTGATCCGGCTGGATCTTCAAGCATGACCAGCGAAGCCCATGGATGTTATAATGTATTAAATATTTTAAGTTGGGGTTTTGTAGGTCTAGTAGATAAGTTGCATGCTGATGTTTCATATAGTATTTTCATGTGGAAGGAAGTCAATTGTTCATGAGACTATATGGTAATCAAAGTTATTCTTTGTTTCAGGTTTAGATGCAGAAGTGTATCTAGATGGAAATCTCGAAGAATATTGGAACATCTATTCATTAGACTTTTCTGAAAATTTCCTTGATGAGTAAATAATTTTCTTTTCTGCTTCTTTTTGTTTTTTTTTCAATTGAGTTGAGAGGGAATTCTCACAAAATAAATTTAATTTCATCAAAAGCTTAACAATATATTTTATCCTGCAGATTTATATTGAAAAGTAATCCAACTATGGTTACCGTGCCTTTTTATTTCTGACATAGTGCATGAGCAGAGTATTATTGAGAGAGAGGAAACCAAACAATGAATTGCTGAGGAATATGGGAATAGAACCAGTGGTGAATGTTGTGAAGAGAAATGAAATGAAAATTGCGTCATGTGTTGAGGAAGAATGAAAATGACTGGGTGAAGGAAATGAATGTGGAAGGAAGTAGAAGAAAGTGAAAACCAAGTAAAACATGGCTAAAGATGATGGATGAGGAAATGAAAGTCAACAATTTAGTGATGGGAGATGTAGACAATATGGCAAAATGGGAAAGCTTGTCATGGGGATCACAAAACTAACAGTCCCTTCTTTAGCAGGGAAAAATGGCCTAATTATAGTGTATTGTATAGAAGGACTGCATTATCTAATTTACCTTCGTTCTTTTTGAAGATGGCAGGATGTAATTTGAAAGAGTTTCTTTCTATTTAGTAACCAGCAGATTTTAATTTCCATCATTTGCTCAAAGCTCAATATATTCACAATATTTTATATACACTCAGTTATATATCAGTAGCATCATTATATATATATATATATATATATATATATGTATTGTCGTTTTAATGTCTACTTTCCCATTATCTGCATCTTTTATGGTGAAGCTCACACTATATGATGCAAATGAGTTTCTCCAATCTAGGTCTCACATGCAAAAATGTATATAAGCTATAGCTTATTCTTATTTCAGTACTGAGTGAATAAATGTCACTGATGAAAGACAAAAATCCAGAAATATATGTCTGGCATTCTCATATGGCTACAGAGATAGCTGTGACATGAGCACAGCTGAAAACATTTATAGCGAGATTTCTGTATGTTTATTATACACTAGAATTGTTTGCCATGCACTGACGTATATGTGTATATCTGTTTGCGTGTGTGTGTATGTGCATATGCATACATTTATATGTATGAGTATATAAATACAAACTTGCAAACATAGAAACGCTTACAAAATACACACTCACAGACATACATTCACAAATACACATACATTCACATAAACACACACACATACATTTATAAAATTCTTGGAAAATCAACCACAGAAGAAGAAAACAATTTGTTTGTAATATTTCTATATTCTCCACTGACCGTCTGCTATTTTTTACATCAGACGTAAAGAGAGGAGTAGTATGAGGTAGTCATAACAACAGTGGTAGCAGCACTCTGTTTTTGTTGTAAAGAGAGAGGAGTAGTATGAGGTAGTCAAACTACTCCTCTCTCTTTACATGTTGTGACAGAATCACAGAAATTTATATATAGATTAAAATATCATATGTGCCTTCATGTACACCTCGTGAGGACCAGAAATGGCATTGCAAAATATGAGGATGTATTGTTATCAGCAACTTAATGTTTTCAGCTTGTCAAGTGGCAGAATAATCACTTTTATGTATTTCCCCACTCACTATCAGTTTATCACACCCAGAGAACCAGCCTGGCTGGCTTCACAACCATATGATCTGAGGTTCAATGTTACTGTTTGGTTCCTATGCGTAGATCAAAACTGTGTCAAAGCCTATCATGTATATATATATATATATATATATATATATATGTGTGTGTGTGTGTGTATATCTATATATCTATCTATCTATATATATATATATATAGTGACGAAACATAAGTCAATTGCATGAACTCATAATCCTTTATTTACTGCTATATATATTTCGATGATAGCCATTGAATGGCTATGACCTCATCAGGCAGTTAGTCAGTTCTTAGATATGCCAGCTCTGTGTTTATGGTGTTGATGGTTTTAGAGCCTTGGGACATATGAGCTTGTTAGGGATAATTTAATGTTCTCAGCAAGAATAATCTTAATTCTCATTGGTCAGTTTGTAGATGCTAGTAGGGTTGGTATTTGACCTCAAAGAGGCAGGTGGTGTTGTAAAGTTCAAACTGTCAGGCAAGATGACAATAGTTACATATGACTGATTTTCACAAAAAGTATATATGTATGAGTATATAAATATGAACCGTCTAACCCATGCTAGCGTGGAAGATGGACGTTAAATGATGATGATGATATATGGGAGCTAAAGGAAAGTGTGTTCAAAATGATAGAGGAGTACCTGCCGTGACTGATGCCAAAAAGAAAGAGGCATAGAAGTAAATGGGAGAGCAAGGGCCTGCACTATGAGACCCATCAGAGAGATCAGCCATGAATGTTGACAGCAGTATGATAGACAAAGATATGAAGATAGGGAAGGTTTCTGGACCATCCAACATAGTTGCCAAGATGCTAAAAGCATCTGGCCTGGTAGATTATGAACTAGTCTGATGCTTAATCAATTCACACAGTGTGGTGTCATACCCAGTGACTGGTGCAATATCATCATCATCATTTTATGTCCGCTTTTCCCTGCTTGCAAGGGTGGGACCTAATAGTAGCATTGTAAATTACCATACAGGCAAAGGAGATATACCAAGGAGAGTTAACTATAGTGGTATTAAGTTGATGGACCAGGTTTTGAAAGTTACTGGCAGGGCTATAGCACAACTAATTAGAGACAAATTCAAGGTAGATGAGATACAGTTTTGTTTTATGCCAGGTAGGGGTACTACTAATGCCCTCATCTTTGTTAAATAATTGCAGATGTACATAGCTAAGAGTAAACCTCTGTACCAGACATATGTAAATCTGGAGTAGGCCTTTGACAGGTCCTCCACTCTGTAATCTGGTGGTCACAAGGAAAGCTAGGTGTAGATGAAATGACTCATGAGGGTCATGCAAACCATGTATGGAGGTGCAATCAATAAGATCAGAGTTTACAATGAATACAGTAATGAATTTGAAGTGCCGGTGGGGATCCACTAGGGCTCGGTCCTTAATTCACTTCTGTTTATCATTGTTCTTCAGACCATAACAGGAATTTTAAGACCAACACTGTGGGAAATCCTGTATGCTGATGACCTAGTTCTTATAACTGAATCCATGTGCCTTTGACAAGCTTTCTACGGCTGAATGCCCTCCCTATCACCAACCACTGTACAGCGTGTACAGAGTGCATTTATCATGTAGATCACCAATACTAAATAGGCTGTCATGTCCTTGACATGACTGAAGGGTCCTCCTGACTCTTTGTTTGACAAGCTTTCTACGATTGGATACCCTTCCTATCACCAGACACTTTACAGTATGTACTCTGTATGTTTATTGTGTAGATCACCAAACACTAGGGAGGCTGTCATGCCTTGAAATGACTGATGAGTCCTCCTGACCCTTTCTTTGGATGCCCTTCCTATCACCAACCACTTCATAAGTGATCAGCAGCTAGAAACATGCATGGGGATGTGGCATGGGGTCATGTGCGGTGAGGGTGTCTAGTGGTGTTGAGAATATCTGTTGTACATATATATATATATTGTATGTATATATGTATATATTCCCATATATATAGGGAACAGCTTTTGTTTCAGATACGATTTATTAAAGATATGAGTATAATTGTCTTTAAATTTTCTAGCAGATAATTTTCAGTAAACCTCTTAACCATCCAACCATGCTTACATTCCACTTAGTTTCTATATAATTATCTATCTGTTATTGAAGCTGTTAAGCGTAAATGTGGATGAACCCTACATTAAAAAATGGAGGTATGAAGGGTGGCATCATTTGCATTGGAGCTTTTGGGTGTGTTTTTTTATGGAAAAATGCATGTGAAAACGATGATGATGATGTGGTACATTAGTGATGGCTGACTGGGCTGTAGCCTTTGTTCCAAATTAATTTTTTTTTATACAATAAATAAAAACTCATGAATTCTGATGAAAATTTCAGCTCAAGTCTCTATGCAAGCTTAATCTGCCCTTGTTAAACTTAAGCATCATCAGTGACATCATAATATCTTAGAAACAATCATTATTATTAGTTAGGCGGTGGATTGGCAATATCGGTAGAAGGTCAGATGCCATGCTTTGCAGCAAAGAGTTACGGCCCTTTATGGTCTGAGTTCAAATCCCGCCAAGGTTAACTTTGCCTTTCATCCTTACAGGGTCGATAAAATAAAGTACCAGTAATACACTGGGATAATTGCTAGCCTTGTGCCAAAAGTAGAAACAATTATTATTAGTTAGGGAGAGCATGGTGAATTGATAGAAAGTAAATACCACAAAGCATTGTGTCCAACATTCTACCATTACTATGTTCTGAGTTCAAATCTTGTGTAGATCAACTTTATTTTTTATTCATCCAGGGTCAATAAAATAAAATACCAGTTAACTACTGGGGTTAATATAATCAGCTTCCCCCTTCCCCAAATTGCTGGCCCCTACCAATATTATAAAAAATTATTATTAATCAGGCAGGAATAGTAGTACCCATGACCCATAATCTTTTCAGAGTAGCCAAGGGTGGTGGAAAGAAGAGCAGAAGTCATTCTTAAATGAGAGACTTGACCCAAAGGCTTACAACAGAATGAACTTTGCTTAAGACAGCCAAGAGTCAAGTGGTAATGTTGAATTAAGTGACAGATTAAGTTTACCTCCCAAAAATTCAGAACATAAAGTCATCATCATCATCATCATCTTCGTTTAACGTCCATATTCCACGCTCGCATGGGTTTGGACGGGAGTTTTCCCACTTGAGGCAAGAGTGGTTGTCTTGCTCGCATAGGACTGTCTGGCGGGTTTTCTACAGCTGGATGCCCTTCCTAACACCAACCACATTTACAGTGTGGAACTGGGAGGTTTTTATCGTGTTACCTACACGGCCACATTACAGCATGGACTGTGTGTTTTTTTGTCGTGACACCTACACGACCTCATTTGTTTCGGGGCTGGATGTTGTGGTACCAACATAACTTTACATTGAAAGGGGTGGTGTGGATGGGGTGGGGGTAGTGGGACGGGGGTGTATTTTGTTAGAGGTGCCTACTGACTGTAGTAGGTTTCACTTTGCACTTAGGTAAGGCGGGTCTTCTCTATTACTGTGTAGCGCCAAAGATCTCGGTCCAGTGACATTGTCTTGGAGAGGTGTAAGTGTGTGAGGTCGGAATTTATCAAGTATTAATATAAATACCACAAGGCATCTTATCTGATATTCTAACAATTCCACTAATCCACTTTAGCTGGACTGGTACTTATTAAACATAGCAGTGAGCTGATCATCATCATTGGTTAATAATATAATTAAAGAATGGCTATTGTTAACCAAGAAATATAAAATAAGATTATATAGTTTTAGAGTTTAAACTTTACTGATAAAAATCAGAACTATCTGGGTTAATCAACAAAGATAACTCAAAGCTTCTATCCAATTTTATCTCCAATTAAACAACTATGTGTGACTTTTATATACTGTATATACTCATGTATAAATTGTACTTTTTTCAATGAAAATATGTGAAAAACCAGCATGACACTAATCTTTTGAACTTGCTAAACCTCAACTCAAAATATATGGTGTGTTGTAAATGTTGCATGAAAAATGCATGTGTGACTTGTATATGAATAGATATGGTAATTGGAATCTTTGAAGATATTTGCATATGAATTACACTTCATAGTTCTCCATGTTTTGAAAATATTGATTTCTAATTTAGACACAAGGCCAGTAAAGTTTTGGGGAAGAGCAAAGTTGATTAAATCAACCCCTGTACTTAACTGGTACTTTATTTTATCGACCCAGAAGGATGAAAGCCAAATTTGACCTCTTCTGGATTTGAACTAATCAGGTGAAGAGCAAGAACAATGGCATTTTATATGCTGGTTTACCAATTCTGCCAATCCACCACATTAGCTGTGTTAAAAATATTGAAAGTAAAGATAGTTTTACATATTTATAGTTAAATTTTTTCTATCTATTCTAGAGTGTCAAAATCAGACAAGTGGAAAGATGTAATTCCAGATATAAAATCTCCAGCGATGTACAAAATTACCTTCACTCTGTCATCTAATCCAGCTGATACATTTCTTGATCTTCAGGTGAGAACACACCTATCTTTCTTCAATTTGCTGTTCAATGTCCAGGTATTATTGATCTGTAGAGTTATGTTGAATGGCTGTTGACACATATACGATGGATCTGCCTATCCATCACTTATATGATGGATCTGCCTGTTCACTCCACCACCTTCCTTTAACCAAAGCAGTTTACCAGGTCCATCAATCCAGCAAAGCACATCTCTCACCAACAACATTGACCTACTTTTACAGTTAGTGAGCTGAAAGCCCACCAATTCATTCAGGCTGATCTTCGTCCTGGTTGCAGTCCATACTACTTCAGAACAGTGCTAACCAATACCACTTTTGTAACATTCGACACTATTATTATAGTGACATCTACATATCCAGATATGGCTCTCATAGTCCCTTATCACAATTTCAAGGTGATTCCCTTCAACATTTCCAGCTTCCTTAGCAGTGGCTTGAGAGCCAGCATGTACAGAAGTGGTGAAAGAAGGCACCTCTGATGGACGGAATGCATGTTGAAAAGGGGGGGATGTTCTCTTCGATGACTGAGCCAAAGCGTCTGAGCATTGCAGTGATCCATCTCCTGAAATGGGATTGAATCTTGCCACCTTGTGGAGTATTATTATTTTCTGCTTCTACTACTGTTGTTGATTCTGTGATTGTGGTTATGGTCTTGACAACAGAGCAGGCCTCCATCAATTGCACTTATACTTGTGAATAGAAAGCCATCATATGGTTTGAGCTACCACAAGTGTGGCACCTTGGCCTTCTACCCTCCATCATCACATTCAGCTGGGCACTGTTCGAGAGGTCTATTAGTTCTGGAATCTTTTCCAGGTTTTCAGGTTTTATTTGGATCAAGATTGCCCAGCCCTACTCTAGACCACTCCTGGTTGTGCTTCTTCATCTCTAACAATGAATCCCTTTCTCCCAAGAATATGCAAACCACAACCTACCTAATGTTCAACTATTTATTTTCATTTGTGTTGTGCACTTACCTAAGTATGTAGGAGTTGGAATATATATCTCACTCCCACAAACGATGGTGGAGTGTTTCTCAGTAAGAAATCTCACCTCAAAACTGGCATATTGCCGAGTGCTAGTGACATTTTCATTACCCCAGATTCCTCCCAGACCTGCTCTCAATCGCCAGACAACTGTAAATTATGGTTATCTTGGCTATTTCTTTCAGAAACACTTCTGGAATAGTTAAGGGCACCCTTTTATTATCTTTCTTCTTGATTTTTTTTGCTTCACCAAAATTGTGGTGGTGATTTTTGTTGCTGTAAATACTGTCGTTGTTGTTGTTTTTAGTGTTGAGAGAAGTTGAAGTGTTGTTTTCTGTGCTGTTTTCACTTCTATTGTCTTTGTTTTTGCATTTAACTATTGTGCTGGAAGAACAAGGACGCCACTCACATCATAACAAAAAATTTGAAGTGTTATGACTTCATTAGGCTTGCTGTTGCCATTAGAGTTTTTGTTGCATAAATTTTCATTTTTTATGCACCCAAATGCAAAGTATGGGTGCATAAAAGATGTAGTGGGATCACAGGTAAGCTAACTAAGAACATAGATTTTACATGTGGCCGGTGTTCTGGTGCAATAAGTAGCAGCAAGTGCCCACAAAATACTAGCTCTTTCAATTGCGCAGAGGGTTCTATAGAAATAGTGGACAGCTTCCGTTACCTGGGCGATAAAATCAGCAGTGGGGGAGGGTGCTCTGAAAGTACTGTAGCTAGAGTCAGAACTGGTTGGAAAAAGTTCAGAGAGCTTATACCACTATTAGCTGCTAAAGGGTTCTCCCTAAAAATGAAAGGCAGGTTGTACGATGCCTGCATACGAACAGCAATGTTGCATGGCAGTGAGACCTGGGCATTGTGTGCAGAGGATATACGCAGACTAGAGAGGAACGAAGCTTGCATGCTCCGCTGGATGTGCAATAGTAATATACGTGAACGGCAAAGCATAAACGAACTAAGGAAAAAATTAGAGATAAGAGGGATCAGATGTTGTTTACTCGAGAGAAGGCTACGTTGGTCTGGACACGTGATGCGCATGAAAGTCGATAGCTGTATAACAAAGTGCAGGGCAATAAAGATAGACGGTAGCCACGGAATAGGCAGACCCAGAAAAACCTGGGACGAGCTGATAAACTCCGACCTCACACACTTACACCTCTCCAAGACAATGTCACTGGACCGAGACCTTTGGCGGTACTCAGTAACAGAGAAGACCCGCCTTACCTAAATATATAGTAAAACCTACTCCAGCCAGTAGGCATCTCTAGCAAAATACACCCCGTCCCACCACCACCACCCCCACCCCATCCACACCACCCCGTTCAATGTAAAGTTATGTTGGTGCCGCGCCATCCAGGCCGAAACAAATGAGATCGTGTAGGTGTCACGACAAAAAACACACAGTCCACGCTGTAATGTGGCCGTGTAGGCAACACGGTAAAAACCTCCCAGACCCACACTGTAAATGTGGTTGGTGTTAGGAAGGGCATCCAACTGTAGAAAACCTGCCAGACAGTCCTATGCGAGCAAGACAATCACTCTTGCCTCAAGTGGGACTACCCCCGTCCAAACCCATGCAAGCGTGGAACACGGACGTTAAACGTTGATGATGATCTCTGTTGATATATTTTCAAGAATGCTACGCAGCAAGTCAACATTAAGCAGATTTCTTACTCGCCTGAATGCTGCTTAACTCTCCCTCACTCTCTCTATTTGATATTCATTCACTCCTTTTCCGTTCTCTTTGACTCAATGCATCCTCCACCAAACATTATTGTAGTTTGAACAGAATCCATATTTCTTTTTTAAAACAAAATGGGTCAATTATTTGAAGTTATGACATCCCAAAAGGAGTGCCGGTCTTGAACTGAGAACTACATTACTAAGTTGGGCTGTCTACAATTTTGTCAAGTTTAAAAACTTAAATACTAAAACAGGTGAAACACATCACAAAATTTTCAAAGACTTAAGGTAGCTCCTAAGATTGTGTCTTTCTCTGTCAGCAGTCAATATAATGATGATGATGATGATGATAATAATAATAATGTTTCTACTTTATTGGCACAAAGCCAGCAATTACCCCAGTGCATTACTAGTGCTTTATTTTATCAACCCTGTAAGGATGAAAGGCAAAGTTAATCTCGGCGGGAGTTGAACTAAGAACGTAAAGGGCCATAACTCTACGCTACAAAGCATGGTGTCTGATGCTCTACCGATACTCAGGACAATACAAAGACAGGGACAATGGTAATTTACATGCAATCAAGTAAAAATATCAACAACAGAATTCCCCAATAGGTGGGGATACCACCCAGGAGTGACGTTAGGAACCCTACTAATCCCAACCCACTCTCGCCTCCAAGAGCACCTTAGTGCTCCTCTCTTCCTCCAATTTCCAGCCTACAGGCATATGCTCAGAGTGTCTGTCTTCAGACCTTTCAGTCACATCCCCCACACAACCTCTTTCGCTACAGCTACCAGACAGAGGAAAACTGCATGCTCTTCCCAATCAAAAGAAGGCGGTGAGGCGATCTTCATATGAACTCGGTCGATAGCCGGATTTGTCCCACATGCGAGAGTAGTTGTTTGACATAACTTCATAAGTCAGCAATGCATGTGCACTGGACAAGTGCATGCAAAACGATTTTGTCGCTCTGTGCGCACCTCAGACAACTCTATCTGACAGCACTACCATACCTATAGAGTTTATCTAACCGGGAGGGCTTCCCAGTAACACTGCCAAATGAGGGATTTCTGGAAATTGACCATAGTCCTCAGCTTGAAAGTCTTCCAGATAAGACTGGCTAGTTCATTCTCGTCGACGCCTAGAATCTCCTCGAGAGCATCGTCGCATTTGCCCACCACTAATCCTCTGTAGAACTTTAGAGTGGAAGTTCCACTGACCGCATTGCCCACCTGGTAGAGGGCAGTGAGTGCCTGGCAACATTCCAGATGCCAGGTGCCTAGTATCGATCTCGTCTTGACCCAAGACTGCAGCTCAGTCAAAGAAAGGTGTTGCAGAAAGACCTGCCTGACAAACTGCGACCACACCTGTTCACCATTTAGGCAGAATATCTGGAGATGTCGCAGCCTCAGCACATGTTTGCACATCATTAGCCACGGCATACTCAGCCCTCTGCGTAGAGGGTGCTGGCAGCAGATGGACTGCCTCACTAATGGAACCTGTCCCCTCCACAAGAAGTTGAAGAGGAGCCACTCCAATTCGGTGAGGCGCGAACAGGGACAAGGCGGTAGTGGATGGCAGATGCGATGTATGCCTTCACCACCTTCGCCCGACCTTTTAAGGAAAGTTTCCTCTTGGCCCATTTCTGGGTGAGAGTGGCTACCCTGATTGTCACTTCAACCCAATTCTTATTCACCTGGAAGTATGGTCCGAACCAAACCCCAAGTAACTTTACCGGTCTGTCCACTCAATACCCTACAACGCTGTTTGACGGCATGGACTTGCCTCTCCAGGTGCCGGGCTGCAAGCCCACCGACTTTTCTGGGTTTAGTTTCAACTTTTCATATTCCTCCAAGAGGGTGCCGACAACCTCAATTTCCGAAGTGTTCGACACCATCACAATGATGTTGTCCACGTATGCCGACACAGCCTTTCCGCATCCTGTTTCAAGCGGGCTGCCCTGCAACAGCTCCAGCTTCCTCGATAAAGGCTCGAGAGTCAATATGTACAGAAGGGAGAAGAGAGGCCACCCTTGATGGACCAATCGGGAGATCTGAAATGGTTCCAAAAGGTGGCCATTAACTTTGACCATTTGATCTATTTCCCAATGAGCAGAAAGGATTTAAACGAGGCTTATATGGCTGTAAGGATCAGCATCTGATTAACAAAATGACTCTGAAGATAATCATAATAGACACAAAAATCTATCAAATGCTTGGATAGATTACAAAAAAAGCATTTGATAGTTTGCTTGACAGTTGGATGGAAAAGTGTTTAGAGATTTTCAAAATATCTCCCGTTGTCAAGAGGTTCCTGTCATTCAGTATGAAAGCATGGAAAACCATACTCATTTTGAACAGTGAAAAAAATCACTGGAAGCTGGAGAAGTTGATATTAAATTGTTGAATTTTTCAAGGTGACCCTTTATCATGGCTTTTATTCTGCATTGTGCTTATACCATTAAGTAAAATGCTCAATGAAACAAAACATGGGTATAAAGTCTGACAAAAGCCTTAATCATTTGTTCTACATGGATGACCTGAAGCTATTTGCCAAAAAAATGATAAGAGAACTTGATCAATAAGAGACTTATAAATATCTAGATGTTTGTGAAGGAGATTGGATCTAGCACTCGACAATGAGGGAAAGGATGAGGAAAGAATGTTACTGCAGAGTAAGAGCTATTCTAAGATTAGAGTTAAATGCCAGGAATAGAATTGATGCCATAAACACACTTGCCATACCAGTAGTAACTTACAGTTTCAATGTCAACTGGTCAAGATCTGTAAACTTGATACGAAAATTAGAAAATTCTTAACCATGCACAGAATGCATCACCCTAAGGCAGATACAGATAGAATATATCTCCCTAGGAAAAAAAGAGGGCATGGATTGATCCAGTTAGCTATTTCTTTGAAAACTGCAACAATTGGATTATCTACATATCTAAGGAAATCACATGATTGGATGATCGAACTTGTTTTGAAACATGAAAGCTACAAAAGATCATACTTCATTACAAAAGATGCATATAGATACAATAATGAACTACAAATTTCAGAAGTTCCCTTTACTGCTGAAATGAAATACACAGAAAAAACCAAAGCAGGTAAAAGTAACTGCAAAGAAAGAACTATTAAAGAAACTGGCTGAGAAATGGCAAGACATGAGCTAACAATCCTGTTGTTGACAAATCAGTGGTTGGCATCCTCTGGACTGAAATCGGAGACTGAAAGACTAATTATATCAGCACAAGATCAGTGTCTACCAACAAAAAATTAGCAAGCCAGCATCATAAAAAACAACCGGAGACCATTGGTCATATAATTTCAATATGCAGTCCTATAGCTCCAACCAAATACCTAAACAGGCACGACAGAATAGCACAATACATACATTGGATAATGTGTAAGCATTTTGACCTGCCCCATCAAAAGAATTGGTAGGAGCCTGTACTTGAAAAAGGTCACATCTCAATTTTGTGGAACTTTAGTGTCTGAACAGACCGAAAAATAGATGCAAATAGACCTGATATAGTACTGAACGACTTTAAAGATTGGGTAGGTTTGCTGATTGATATGACTGTTCCTATAGACAAGAATGTATTTGAAAAATTGAGCAAATATAAAGACCTGGAAATTGGAAAAATGTGGAAGTTGAGAGCTAAAATAATACCAGTGGTTGTAGGCACTCGAATGATACCTAAGAGGTCTAATGATTACTTATCCCAAATCCCAGGAAAGCCATATATAGAAGAAATACAAAAGATAGTACTAATGGGAACTGCCCATATACAATGGAAAATTCTGTCAATATAAATATATCACACCTAAAGATACGTGTATGTGTTCTTCTTGAACACAGCGGATCTTGTTGTCTTTTGAGAACATTGGTTGTAAATTGGTGATAACTCGTATGAACATAAAGGAAGATAAATGAATTGACAATAATAATGATAATAATAATAATGATGATGATGATAGAAATGTGTCAGCAAAAGAGTATGAGAAACTTGCTAAATATAAAGATCTAGAAATTGAGATAAACAGAATGTGGCACCTTAAAACACAAACTATTCCAGTAGTTTATAGGAGCTCTAGGTATCATAAAGAAAGATGTTCAACAGTTCCAAGAAAACATACCTGGTATACCTAGCATCTATGAAATCCAAAGATAATTCTAACAAGTACCACCCACATACTTCTTAAATTTTTGTCTTTGTAATATATGTCAACACAATCTTTTCTGCTTAATTTTTAAAGCAAATCTAATTAATATTTAATACCATAATGCAAAATTAATTCATTTCTTTTATACTCCTTAATACTTCTTTTTATCTCCTCCTACTCCTATATTTTTATATTTTCTCATATTTTAAAACTTCTTTACCTATCAACTTTTGTGATGTCACTTGGTAAGTGAATGTGAGGACAGAACAAAGCTATCGAAAACTGTCAAAACCAACGATGCCTGCCCTAAGTATCTGATTGATACTCGCTAGTCACTGCACATAAAACGAAATAAAAGGAAAATATAATAATAATAATAATAATAACTATTTCTACTTTTGGCACAAGGTCAGCAATTACCCAGTACATTACTGGTACTTTATTTTATCGACCCCGTAGGGATGAAAGGCAAAGTTAACCTTGGTGGGATTTGAATAATAATAACAATTCACGAAACGGGTTAAAAAGCATTGAACTAAAAGCCGAGATTGAGGGATTTCTAATTGATGCACAAGTTCAAAGTCTCCCTGCCAGGAACCACCAAAAATACATAACGAAGTGGAACATAATAACTGTAAAATATGTGGTGATGGAGAAGAAACAATTAACCATATTATCTCTGGTTGCCCAGATTCATTCACAAGTGAATATATCCACAGACACCAGACCTGAAGAGTTAGGATTTAGAAAAGTTGGTTGTATTGTGAACACTACAAAGTACCATCAGAAAAAAGGTGGTACAAACATACAGCAGAAAAGGTGTCAGAGAATGACAAAGAAAACCAACCTGATATTATAGTCAAAGACCACAAAGAAAAAGAAATGTATTAATCCCCACAGATGTCAATATATCTATGAAGGAAATGGAGAAATTATCTAAATATAAAGAACTGGAAGTAGAAATAATCTGAATGTGGATGATGAAAACAGAAACAATCCCTATAATAATAAATGCTTTGGGAATGATAAAAAAAAATATCAGACAGATACATAACCAAAACCCCAGGATGTACAAATATATACAGCATACAAAAATTAGCCCTACTAGGTGCTGCACACATATTATGAAGAGTACTCTCAATACAATAGAAATAACAACACCAACAACAACATGGCAAATACCCAAAGTACATAGAGCTGTGCTTGGTAATACAGGGATGACTCAACAAACACAAGACTAATAATAATAATAATGTTTCTACTTTAGGCACAAGGCCAGCAATTATCCCAGTGCATTACTGGTGCTTTATTTTATTGACCCCGTAAGGAATGTAAAGAGCCGTAACTATGCTGCAAAGCATGGTGTCTGACGCTCTACCAATACTGCCAAAAATAATTGTTTCTACTTTTGGCACAAGGCCAACAAATACCCAGTGTATTACTGGTACTTTATTTTATCGCCCCCGTAAGGATGAAAGGCAAAGTTAACCTCGGCGGGATTTGAACTCAGACTGTAAAGGGACGTAACTCTGCTAGAAAGCATGGCGTCCAACCCTCTACCGATTCTGCCAATCCACCGCCTTAAATAATAACAATGGATTATACTATATGTATCCAGTTTAGAATAGGTACACCATATTACTGTATGTCCTAAGAGACTATTAAAATGGTTGGTGACAAGAAAGATATCTTGTTGCAAAATATTGCTTAAAACAGATCCTATGATGAGTTGGAAGCTTATAATGGGGCTTACAAGATTAACTTCTTTTTTAGCAGAGGAAAGGGCTTTAAAATACTTGTATCACTTTCTGTCCTTTTCTACTTCCTCTTCTATTTATCCATTCTTCACCTTTCTAACATGCATCCTCTATTACATGATTCTATTTCATATTTTCAGGGTTGGGTGAAAGGAATTGTCATAGTGAATGGCTTTAATCTTGGCCGTTACTGGAACATTGGACCACAGAAGACTTTATATTTGCCAGCACCAGTTTTAGAGATTGGCCTCAATGTTGTAAGTTGAAAATCTTTTAGATTCCACTAAATGCTGTTTAACAATTTGGTTGTGTTCTTTTTTAAAAAGACAAATACTGAAGACCTCACTTCCCACGGGTACAAACCGAAGCTGAAGACAGTATGCCTGCACCCTTCCTCCCACTGTAATGTGGTTGTGTAGGTGTCAACAACAAAAAACCACCCAGTCCACATTGTAAAGTGGTCGTGTAGGTGCCATGGTAAAAAGCACCCAGTACTCACTGTAAATGAGGTTGGTGTTAGGAAGGGCATCCAGCTGTAGAAATCAAGCACAAATCAGTTCTGTATGAGCAAGACATGGTCACCTGACCTGGCATTACCCACAACAGGACAACCCATCTAACCCATGCTAGCGTAGAAGAATGAACATAAAACGGTGATGATGATGACAAAACTAGTTGTAAATCAATAACTTTAATGGTGAAATTATTAGTTTGAGTGATCTTTCATCAGAATGTTCTGATCTTGATCTTTACTTCAGATAGTTGACATCTTTCACTTGTATTCAACATGTTTTCCTCAGTATTATTCTTCTGTAACTACCTTTAACTTAGACAACATGGCACTCCATTCACTTAATATCCTTCATTGTGCATCATACACAAGTCTTATTCAACCTGTTCTTTATTTGAAGAGAAATGGTCTTTTTAATAACTCTCTGAACTTTTTCCACTTTGTCTTTACACTGGCTACTATACTTTCACAACACCTAGCTTCACTGCTGATAAGGTTATTCATATAATAAAACCTGTTATCTACTTTTAGAGAGTTTTCTGGGCTGTTGAGAGATTCATTTTTAGAGTGTTTGTACTACTAATTACCTCTGTACATTTACATATGAAGTCCTTTTTCTCTGTCAGCCTGCTTATGATCCCACTGCATCTTTTGTGCACCTATAGTTTACATTGTGTACAGAGTATGGAGTTGCTGTCTATTCATTTTCTGCATATTGAGTATCACCACTTCCCAGATAGCCATAAAGTTAAGTATCCTTTCTGGATAACAAAGATTTTTGTCTTCACTAGATTCAGTTTTGGATCTCTTTATCCTTGGCCCTGCTTCTACATTTAGGATTTATCTTTTAGTTCTTTGATTCATTCTGCTATGAGAACAAGGTTACTGGCATACATGAGTTTCCACAGAAGCTGTCTTTTACTCCTTTGTTATGGCCAAAAGATTTATAATAAACAGGAGGAGGTTGAGAATATAGACCTGATGGACACCTACTTATGTACTCAAATCCTCCTAAAACTTTTGCTAAATCTCACCTGCTGATATTCTTATATATGATTTGCATGCTTCTCAGGTAGTTCATTTACACCAGCTGTCTTAATAACCATCAGACTACAGAATGTGGTATTGTGTCAAAAGCCTTCATCGGGTCAATGAATGCTTAGTATAGAGGTTTTCTCTTAGCTAAGAACATTTACAGTTCTCTCATTAAAAAGTCAGTATAAGTATAAAAAGTGTAAGAGGTACAAAACAATATAAAGGAAAATGAATAAAAAGAAATAGGAGCTTGATAGTAAATGTTTTTGCCGCTCAAACTATTTGACTTAGTATTCTTGAACTTTGGCTGTATACAGATTGAGGTCACTAGTACATTTTTATCAGGAGGAAAAAACATCTGGAGCAAACAAAAATTATTTCAGATTTAACTGTCTAAAGGATTAGAGTTTGTAATATAATGTTAAGAAGTTGAATATATATATATATATGTGGGTGTGTGTATATATATATATATATATTCTTTTCCTTTTTTTCCTTTTTTCAAATATACATAACTGTAACAAGGATTTCATACATTTTCCTATATATACATACATATATATATATATATATATATATATATATATATATATATATACGAGGTGGGTCAGAAAAGTTCCAGGACTGATGTCACAAAAGATTTATTTCAAACCCAAACTTCACACTAAGAGTTTTCTCCTTCAAAGTAATCCCCCTGGAGTCTAATGCACTTTTCCATCCTTTTCTGCCACGCTTGCATGCACTCCTGGAAGGATTCTGGGATTGCTGCAACAAGTGTATGGAGATGAGACGATGTCACGCTCACATGTGTTTTTGAGTGGTGCAACAGGTTTAAAGAAGGACGCGAAGACGTGGAAGATGACCCCAGGAGCGGAAGGCCCTCAACAACCAGGACTGAGGTCAATGTTGAGCGCATCAGGCAGATGGTGCGTAGCGATCGTCGGCTGACTGTTCGACTGATGGCAAATGAGCTGGGCATGAATTGGGACAGCGTCTGGAAGGTTCTCACTGAAGATTTGGACATGTGGAAAGTCTGCGCGAAGATGGTGCCAAAACTGCTGAACGATGACCAGAAGGGTCGACGCATGCAAGTGTGCCAGGACATCCTCGAGTGTCTTGAAACCGAACCAGACTTGCTAGGGACAGTCATCACCGGTGATGAGTCATGGATCTTCGAGTACGACCCGGAGGGGACCCGTTTTGAAGACGTCGACGACATCAAAAAGGCCGTGGCGACGGAACTGCGGAGGATCCCGGAAGAATGTGTGCGTGTATTTGTGTTTGTGTATCATCATCATCGTCCGCTTTTCCCTGCTTGCAAGGGTGGGACGGGAACTGATTCTGGCTTGATTTCTACAGCTGGATGCCCTTCCTAACACCAACCTCATTTACAGTGAGTGCTGGGTGCTTTTTTGCCGTGGCACCTCCACGCCCACTTTGCAGTGGAATGATATGGACTCCAGTCCCTATCATCTCATTTCTACAGCTGAGTAAACTGGAGCAATGTGAAATGAAGTCTCTTGCTCAAGGAAACAACACATCACCCAGTCTGAGAATTGAACTCACAACCTTTCGAATGCAAGGCCAATGCTCTAACCACTAAGCCATGTATATATGTTTTTTTTTGTGTGTGTGTGTGTGTGTGTGTGTGTGTGTGTATATATATATATATATATATATATATATATATATATATATATAGTGAAGGCGTGTGGCTGAGTGGTTAGAGAATTGGATTCACAATCTTGAGGTTGTGAGTTCGATTCCTGGACCGGGCGATGCATTATGTCCTTGAGCAAGACACTTTATTTCACGTTGCTCCTTCTACCTGGAGTTGCGACCGATAGATAGTGCTAGCAACTGGAAAGACCAACGGAAACATTGTTTCCTCGGTCCAATTTGATGAAAGTCGATCGAAAAGATATATATATATATATATATATATATATATATATATATCATCATCATCATCATCATCACCGTCTACATTTACAGTGAGTGCTGGGTGCTTTTTTTCCGTGGCGCCTACACGTCCACTTTACAGTGTGGGCTGGGTGCTTTTTTGCCGTGGCAGCTCCATGACTACTTTGCAGTGGGAGGGTGTGGGGGTATATTGTCTATATGCTTCAGCTTCGGCTTGTACCCGTGGGGGATCGGGTCTTCTGTATTACTGCGTGACGCCAGAGGTCACAGTCGTGTGTCATCGTCTTTGAGAGGTGTAATTGGGTAAGGTCAGCTTTTATATATATATATAATGGAGGCATATGGCTTAGTGGTTAGAGCATTGATCTTGCAATCGAAAGGTTGTGAGTTCAATTCTCAGACCGGGTAATGTGTTGTTTCCTTGAGCAAGACACTTTATTTCACATTGCTCCAGTTTACTCAGCTGTAGAAATGAGATGATAGGGACTGGGGTCCATATCATTCCACTGCAAAATAGTCGTGGAGGTGCCACGGCAAAAAAGCACCCAGCACTCACTGTAAATGAGGTTGGTGTTAGGAAGGGCATCCAGCTGTAGAAATCAAGCCAGAATCAGTTCCCGTCACACCCTTGCAAGCAGGGAAAAAGCGAATGTAAAATGAAATGAAAATGAATGAATGAATGTATGTATATGTTTGTATATGTATATATGTGTATTTGTGTATATATATATGTGTGTGTTTATCTATGAATATATATATAAATATGTATATATAGTGTAGGCAACATGATAAAAACCTCCCAGACCCACACTGTAAATGTGATTGGTGTTAGGAAGGGCATCCAACTGTAGAAAACCTGCCAGACAGTCCTATGCGAGCAAGACAATCACTCTTGCCTCAAGTGGGACTACCCCCGTCCAAACCCATGCAAGCGTGGAACACGGACGTTAAACGTTGATGATGATGATGATGTATATATAGTGAGTAATCTATATAATATTATAAAGCTGAGCGTCGTGTGTATGTATTATGTATCCTACACACCTCCCTATAGTTTCTTAGCTTTACTCTCTCCGTCGCTCTTCCCTCTCTCTATAATAGATCATTCCCCCTCTCTATAATTTAACTGCTTTACTCTCTATATGACAACACTGGGCAGGTATACCGAGCCGGGCACCAGCCGGACGGGTCAGCTAGTATTAAATATTACTCAGTTACAAGTATGAATATAGGTCAATGTAATATAACAAGTATAATACAGAGCTGAAATACAATGTAAATAATAATCAAAGAGTATTTAATCTTATTTGTAACCATATGTATTTTACTTAATCACCTTTTATCTGCTCCTCATTTGTTATCTACTCCTATTTTTCACATGTATTCCACCTCAGTTGCTTGGTTACTTTGTATAAATATTGATGATTGCTTTTATCTAAGCTCTCATACTATGTATCCTCCAAATGTTCCTGAAGCAAAGATTAGATCCTATATTTGTATTTAACTTTTGTAAAAAACTCTGAACATTCCTGCCTTGTGCTAGAATGAAACATTGTTAGTTATTAAATGTTTGAAAGATTAAATACTCTCTTTGATGATTATTATTTACATTATATATATATATCATCATCATCATCATTTTACGTCTGCTTTTCCCTGCTTACAAGGGTGGGACAATATATATATATGTGTGTGTGTGTATTTTCCAATTCCAACCCGCCCGTCCCCTCAATCTATCTTATTTCTTATTTCTTATTCTTTCTTCTGATGAAGGACTAGCATCCGAAACGTTGAGACCCTCTTCCTGCTATATCAAGTGTTAGCCTAATATATCCCTTCCATATACTGTACCGATTGTGTTGTTATTTCTGTTTACCTTTTACATACATATATATATATATATGAAGTAATTCCGTCGGAAAAGTCCAGGAAAAAAGAGTGCTCTATGTAGGTAACAGAGCTTAATAGCTTGGTTTTTTAAAATCCAATTCAATAAATAGACCAGGATTTTTTCATTCTGATGATTGAAAGCAAAACTTTTTGCTTTTAAGAAACCACTGGTAAATGGAATAATTGCCTTATGTTGTTTATTACATAACATATATATATATATATATATATATAACACACCGAGCATTATAATAAATGTTCGGTGAATCCATACGTACATATATATGTGTGCATGTATGTATTTATATATACATACTACTGTACGTCTGTATTTTGTTAGAGATGCCTACTGGCTGGAGTAGGTTTTACTATATATTTAGGTAAGGCGGGTCTTCTCTGTTACTGAGTACCGCCAAAGGTCTCGGTCCAGTGTTTATATATATATATAAATATCATGGTTAATTGATTTAACAGATGTTACCAAAATTCCTTTTTCTACCTAAAAATAAGTGGGTGACAGTATTTCAAAAGTTTTTTTAAGTGTGGGGGTGAATTTGCTTTATCTCTGTTTTTGTATTAATTGTATATTTCTAAAAATAGTTTTTTTCAAAGAATATCACTTCTTTAAAAAACCCATCAACCAATGACGTCTACCCATACTAAAAATCACGACTCTCCCCACCTACCGCATTATACCACAAGCCTGCTTTCCTGATGATTTCCTTCGAATGAAACAGTTCTAGTCCTGTAGAACCCATTTCAATATTAAATTTTGTATATACTCCACTAATGTATTAAGTATCTTACTGTTGTTACTTACCCCCGATTGAACCCGGGACTCATTACATATATATATATATATATATATATATATATATATATATGACTAAATTCATAGGAGAGATGTGGTGTTATTGGGTGGTGTAAGAAGACTACTAGTAATAATTATGGTTTCTACTTTTGGTACAAGGCCATCGATTACCCCAGTGCATCACTGGTACTTTATTTTATCAACCTCGAAAGAATGAAAGGCAAAGTTAACCTCGGCGGATTTGAACTCTGAACGCAAAGGGCTATAACTATGCTGCAAAGCATGGTGTCTGATGCTCTACCGATACTGCCAAACCACAATGCCACCCTGCTGGCTTCAGCCTCTACAAATCTCCACCTTCCACTACCCGCAATCTAAACTATAATAAAGCAAGGAGTGCGGGACTGCGTCCAGAATATATTTTTTTTATCCCGTTTGTAAAATAAGTTGGATTACTTTGAATAAATAATGAATGAATATTACATAATTTATCTACTAAATTTCGTTATTCTTGATTAAATATAAATAATTTTGTGGCTTATTTTAAGATTCACTTCTTTAAAATTTTTAAATGTCCAGATTTCCAGTTAGCGATCGCTTAAATAAATGTTCATATATTTCTGTCACTAATTTTCTCCTAATGCAGTTTATATATAATATCGTCTTTTTTTAATGTATCATGGATTACGTTACTGATTACATAAGACAGTGTAACGCAGTCTTCGTTCAATTTCTGTCTATGCTGTCAATTACGATTTCATTTGATGTATCATATCTACATGCATATATACTTGCATATAATATCAATATGCACACTACACATACTAGCAGAAAAACACCCAGGGGTGGTTTTTCTGCTAGTACATATTAATGAGTTGGCTAGTTATAAGTAATTATGAATCACTACTTCCTTATGGACAACTGATGCTGCACACTAGGTCCGAATACAGAAGAGGCAAACTTCTACTGTCATTGCCTCCATCTCTCTCTATTATGAACAAATGGGGTCCCACGTGCTGGCTACCCCACGGCCTCGGCGGACAGAATGGCGAAGGCATTTCCCCAGAAGATGGTAAGAGAGATGCGCTGGAAGAGCCATTCCATCTTGTGAGGGTCACACCTGTGGCTAGCCAGCTCAGCACCTTTAGTGGTAAGTAGGGAGGTAGCCCTAGGGCCAAGGGCACTAGAAGTCTCCACTGCTAGGGGCTTGACTGCACACTACAACTTATCCCTCTTATAGACAGTTTTTCTCTCAACTCATCTATGCTTAGTCGTTCACACACATTGACATTGCACATCCAACGGAGCATGCTTGCTTCATTTCTCTCCAGCCGTCGCATATCCTCTGCAGTTGCTGCCCATGTCTCACTACCATGCAGCATCGCGCTCCTCACACAGGCATCATACAACCGGCCTTTCGTACGCAGGGAGAAACCCTTCTTCATCAACAGAGGAAGCAGCTCCCTAAACTTCTTCCAACCCGTCCTTATTCTAGATACAGTGGCCTTGGAACACCCTCCTCCCATGCTAATCTGATCACCTAGGTACCGGAAGCTATCAACCACTTCCATAGAACCCACCTGCATTTGAAAAATGTGTCTATCACTGCGACTTCTACTGTCAAATTTCCCTGTACATCTACTACATACATAGCTTTCCCTACCTGTTAGTTTACCTGCTATCCCACTACATCTCTTGTGTACCCAAGATCTGCATTGTGTATATTTTATAGAATTTATGGCAGCTCCTTTTTTACATATCGAACATGGCCATTTCCCCGATGGAATCAGTTTTGTCCTCTTTTCTACTTGTCAACACTTTTGTCTTAGCTAGGTTCACTCTCAGTCCTCTTGATTCCAACTGCTGTTTCCATAGCCAGAAATTATTCTCTAGCTCCTCTACTGATTCTGCCATAAGGACCAGATCGTCAGCATATAGAAGTTCCCATGGGCAGCCAGTCTCCTCTGTTATGGCTTGGGGGACTACAATGGACAAGAGCGGGCTGAGGACCAAACCCTGATGTACTCCTACTTGTATCTGGAGCTCCGCACTAAACTCCATTCCTACTCTCACTTTACTGACAGCACCCCTGTACATAGCTT
>OZ024740.1:75963495-76005995 GCA_964016885.1 Eledone cirrhosa
TGATGCATAGAGTTACGGCCCTTGCCATTCTGAGTTCAAATCCCGCCGAGGTTAACTTTGCCTTTCATCCTTATGGGGTCGATAAAATAAAGCACCAATAATGCACTGGGTAATTGCTGGCCTTGTGCCAAAAAGTAGAAACAATTATTTGATATATATACAGTAGCAATCAAAATAAGAGAATGATGAATTAATTTTTCGTTATTTTTCTTATTTTACAAAATTTTTCCTTTAAAATTTGAAAGAATATTTGTAGTATATATATATATCTGTCTTGTGCTAAAATATTTTCTCAATAATCAAGGCTATAAAGAAGATATTAATGATATAACTTTAATTTTGAAAAAATACAGTGATCAAAATAAGAAAACGGAAATATAATCTTTCCGAAAACACAATTAAGCATGAGATTTGGCCTACAAACTAGGGTTTATGCATTTCAAACATTAGTAGGAAGTGTAGATACTCTTGCTTTGGATGACTTCAGCACATCTGCGTCCACATGAAGTCACCATCGTATTGCACAGTTTTGGAGTGATATTATTCTACTCTTCCTCCAGTTTCTTCTATAATTCAGTGGTTGTAGCTGGCTTTTTCGCTATGTCCTTTTCCCCAATGATCTTCCAAACGTTTTCGATTGGATTTAAGTTGGGACTCTGGGCTGGCTATTTCAAAACTTGTATAATAGTTATACAATAAAGGAATAATAGTAAACACAATCCAAGAGGCTATAAAAGTGGTCAGCCAAACTGACAACAACTGGCCCTCTTGATCGTCTTTGAGTCAAAAACATTTTTCTCTGATTTTTTTTATAGCCTCTTGGATTGTGTTTACCATTATTCTTTTATTGTATAACTATTATAGAATAAACACCTGATGATGTGACCAGGATCTTATGGAACTTGACCACGTAGTGTTTGCTGTAACAAATCTTGGAAGGAATTTTAACAGTCCAGCCTGTCATTTGCTCAATAATAATTAACTCCGTTCTCGCACCACCAACAAGATTCAACATCAAAGATGGATGAACTGCATAACGTTGAGTGCTTTTCCTAATAATACATCATGATTGACTATACGGAATGACCAGTCCTATCCAGTGGTGCACCACTAAACTTATATATATATATAAGCAAGTGAATAAACGAAGGAGTCGCTAGCCATTATAACAAGTTATTTATACAATTCTTACATAATGTTTTACCCATATTAAAGAATAATGCGGGCTCTTCAGAGAAATGTGTTTGTTAATATAATGTCTGTCAATAAATATACCTTCTAATCTGGTTTAAACTATATTCACAGTAGATACACGTCTCCATGTATCGTAACCAAAAAATAATAATGGCGATTGTGAAAGGGGCATAATCCCCAAGGAATTATCTTCCTTTTCTACATATCGAACATGGCCATTTCCCTGATGGAATCTCTTTTCTACTTATCAACACTTTTGTCTTAGCTTGGTTCACTCTGTCCTCTTGATTCCAACTGCTGTTTCCATAGCCAGAATTTATTCTCTAGCTCCTCTACTGATTCTGCCATAAGAACCAGATCGTCAGCATAGAGAAGTACCCATGGGCAGCCAGTCTTAAACTCCTCTGTTATGGCTTGGGGGACTATAAGGAACAAGAGCGGGCTGAGGACCAAACCCTGATGTACTCCTACTTGTATCTGGAGCTCCGCACTAAACTCCATTCCTACTCTCACTTTACTGACAGCACCCCTGTACATAGCTTGCACTGTCCTCACAAGCCATTCTTCTACACCTAGTTTCTTTAGGGACCACCAGATGACAGATCAGGTACCCTATCCAAGGCCTTCTCTAGGTCAACAAAAGCTAAGTATAGTGGCTTATTCTTCTCTAAGAACCTCTCTTGTAGTTGTGTCACTAAGAAGAGGGCATCTGTTGTACTTTTCCCAAGCACAAAACCAAACTGCATCTCATCTAGTTTGACCCTTTCTCTAATTAGTTGCGCT
The DNA here is from genome assembly GCA_964016885.1 of Eledone cirrhosa. Taxonomy (NCBI): domain Eukaryota; kingdom Metazoa; phylum Mollusca; class Cephalopoda; order Octopoda; family Eledonidae; genus Eledone; species Eledone cirrhosa. The sequence continues at coordinate 75,965,473 of OZ024740.1, forward strand.
AATATTCTTTCTGCCACTTTCATAACCTGATCCATCAGTTGTATGCCCCTATAATTGCTCCTCTCCAGAACATCCCCTTTACCTTTCTAGCAATTTATGAGAATACTGCTGCACCAGTCTTTGGGTATGACACTGCCATATATAGCTTGATTGACGATGTGTGCAACTAGTTTTGTACCTACTTCTCCTGATGCCTTCAGCATCTCAGCAACTATCCCCGATGGTCCAGCAGCCTTACCATTTTTCATTTCCTTAATTGCTTCCTGGACCCTATATTCGTCAATCTCAATAGCTGGTCCCTCTGTCAGGTCTACTGGGGGTAGTTTCTCTCTCTCCCATTTGTTCTCCACATTCATTAGTCTCTCATAATGACATTTCCAGGCCTCCTTTTTCTGACTATTAGTGACACTAAGTACACCGGCATCATTCCGGACACACTTATCTCCAACAACATCCTGATTTGCACTGACACACTGCCTTGCAATGTGGAACACCGCACGCCTCTGATCTTCCTGTCGCAGAATATTGGTAAACCTCCTACTCTCAGCCTCTTTGCGTGCTAAGTACATCTGACGTCTAGCTTCTCTCTTAGCAGCTGTGTATCCCACCATTTTTCCAAGCGTTCCATGCTAGTCTTTTGTCTCTAATAGCTCTATCTACCATGCTGTTCCACCACCAGGTCACACTCTCTGTCTGGTCGGAGCTCTGCTCCAGCCACAAGTTTCTTCAGTAGCCTGCAGTAAGTTGTCACATAATCATCTATGTTATAATCATCCAGTTATCATCTATGTCATACGATTGTGAATCATCTTCTTTTTCGTCATACACATCTTGAAGGGCTTTCCTAAATTTATATTTAGTGAAAGGCCTTTTAGCTTCCAGACCTTTCTTTTCCACACCTTCCTGTATGTCTCATTTTGTCTCTTGCTTATTGAGATGTCACTAACGACTAACCTATGCTGTGGCGTACATTCTTCCCTGGGGTATGCCTTAGTATTTGACACCATCTCTCTGTCTCGCTGCCTAACTAACAAGAATTCAATCTGGCCCATGTGCTTGCCTGATTTGTGGGTTATTAGGTGGTTGGTAGGTTTCTTGAAGTTAGTGTTGCAAATGGTTAGTGCACTTGCATCACAAAATTCAAGAAGCCTCACTCCTTCGTTAATTGAGCCATAACCGTGCTCACCATGTACCCCAGTGTATCCATCCTGGAGCTCTCCAACATGACCATCGAAGTCCCCTGCTAGCATAACGATGTCTCTGTCCTCTGTCATTGTGGCTGTTTCTAAAAGTTGCTCGTAAAAGCAGTCTTTGTCTTTACCTAGGCCTGCTTGGGGAGCATAGGCAGAGCTGATTGTCAGAAGTTTCTTGCCTACAACTAATCTAAGCTTAATTATTCTATTACTGACTCTAACTACCTCTATTGTCTTATCGATCCATCTCTCAGCCAGTAAAATGACTACCCCACCTAACCCATCATCATTACCTACCTACAACTACGATGTTTGCCTGCGATTAGTCTTGCAGAAGCACCTCTCCATCTCACCTCTTGCACGCAGCACACATCCACGTCTTCTCTCTAGCATCTCCACTATCTCACCAAATCTACCTGTTAGAGTGCCAACATTAAGTGTGGCAACTCGGAGATGCGACATCTTCATATTCTTGTTCTTGTTCCTGTAGTGCTATTGCTTAATTACGGTTGGGGGGTTCTTGCACATGGCCGCACCAACCACCCCACTACCGTGCGCAGCCCTAACATGGTTAGTGTTATTGCTGTTTATGCAGTTGTTGCAATTCTCATTTGTTTTACTCATAGTTTTTGGCATTAATATAGACTGGTTGGATGCCCTTCCTAAGACCACCTCCACTTTACAGCATGGACTGGGTGCTTTTATTCATGCCACCAGCACTAGAGAGGTTGTCTTACTGGACTCAGGGGACTTCTCCACCCCACACCATGTTTAATTTTTATATATAATTTTACATATATATAAATATATGTAAACTATGTTTACATATATTTATATATATGTAAACATCGAAAGAGGAAACAATGTCACTTATCTTATCTTATCTTATCTGTTTCCGTATTGAGACAATGTAAAATTTTAAAAAAATTTCCCATGTTAGTTTGCGTTGCTAGGAAATGGCGATTTCTAGGCTGCTATCATAAACATAAACTTAGCTATTCTATATGATTGATTTTCCGTTACGAATATATATATATATAGAGAGAGCATTGGCCTTGCAATCGAAAGGTTGTGAATTCAATTCTCAGACTGGGTGATGTGTTGTTTCCTTGAGCAAGACATTTTATTTCACATTGCTCCAGTTTGCTCAGCTGTAGAAATGAGATGAAAGGACTGGGGTCCATATCATTCCACTGCAGAGTGGTTGTGGAGGTGCCACAGCCAAAAAGCACCCAGCCCACACTGTAAAGTGGACGTGTAGGCGCCACGGAAAAAAAAGCACCCAGCACTCACTGTAAATGAGGTTGGTGTTAGGAAGGGCATCCAGCTGTAGAAATCAGCCAGAATCAGTTCCCGTCCCACCCTTACAAGCAGGGAAAAGCGGACGTAAAATGATGATATATATATAACAAAGGAATTGTGGTAAGGAACCAGATGGACCATAACGCACCAGAGTACTCAATACTTAGGGTAGTAGAGTGGGAAATAGGAAAAAGTATGACCCCGGCGGCAGAGCTCAAGCCGTTTTAATGGCTATTTCCAGAAATAGCCGTCGAAACGGCTTGAGCTCTGCCGTCGGGTCATACTTTTTCCTATATATATATATTATACACACAAACAAATGTACACAACAGCTATATGAATATAAACATACACATTAGTACATATATTTATATATATGTAAACATTCGAAAAACTCAGATTACATTTATTGTATTCAGCCATGTAGAGCAACATTTTTTTTTTTTTTTTTTTTAATATGGCAAAGCCAGCCATTTATTGCTCCTATACAGGAAACAGACTGGCCAGTCTGCTGATATGCAAATCTGGCTGATCAGCAGATCTGCTAATATGCAGATCTGACTGATCAGCCAGTCTGCTAATATGCAAATCGGCCAGTCAGCACTGTATATTTTAGAAAATATCATATATTTTCACTAGCTCTGGCAGGTGAATAGTGAACTGTACTGATGAAGGGTAATACCCAGAAACATTAGTATCTGCAGTTCTGTTTACATGCCAACACGAACAAGAATGAGGGGCTCACTCTACTGACATGGCTTTAAAAATGAGGCTTGTTTGCATAATTGCAAACAAATCAAATATTATTATTGGTAGAGGGTCTGACACCATGCTTTGCAGCAAAGAGTTACGGCCCTTTATGGTCTGAGTTCAAATCCCACCGAGGTTAACTTTGCCTTTCATCCTTATGTGGTCGATAAAATAAAGTATCAGTAATACACTGGGATAATTGCTGGCCTTGTGCCCAAAGTAGAAACAATTATTATTAATACTAGAGAGGTTTTTATTGTCTCTACTGAAGAGCACAAACATACATAGGATATATGTCATGAGTGAGTGTCAAGGGAGGAGGGATTTGATAGGGTGAGAAGTGGTAGATGGGGGAGACCTCTGGCAGTGTGGAAGGGTGAGAAGTGATTTGTGTGGGAAGGAATGTATAGTGTTGGGGATGCAGTGATAGGAATATCACTTTGTTAGTAAAAATAGCTCTCTAAATTTCTTCTGATCCTAACTATCACACTTTCAGTACCTCCACCACTGCTAATTTGATCACCTAGGTAACAAAAGCTCTTGAGAACTAAAGAGCCTCCCTGGCTCTACTTTACTTTGTGTTCTTACTACTTCTGTGCATCTGCCATAAACATAGTCTATCTTTCCCGTTAGCCTTCCTACAACACCACTACACCATTTTGCATCCAGAGATTACACCATGTACCCTTCATAGAATTTCTGTCGACCCTTTTCAACACATTCAGCAATGCCACTTTCCTGATTTATTCAGCTTCCTACTTATTAACAGTTTAGTTTTCGTTAGATTAGCTTCCAGGTATTTCATTTCTAATTTTTTCTTCCATGCTTGGAATTTTGCCTCTAACTTTCGTATAGCTTTGGCTATAAATACTAGATCTATCAACATACAAGAATTCTCTTAGCATACCAGTTGTAAACCCCTTAATGATGGCCAAAAGGAAAATGATAAAAAACAGAGATGGTCTTAGGACCTCGTTCGTTGCACTTCTATACAGAGCTTGCATGACCCTACGAATCCCTTTGTCTTTAGTAACCACAGGATTACAAAGCAGTTGATTCCGAAAAGCTTTCTCCAGATCCGCAAATGGCAGGTATAGAGGTTTACTCTTCGCTAATTACTTCTGCAGTTGTCTCATCAAAAAGAGGGCATCAGTAGTACTCCTACTTGAACATCACTCTGTCTCTAATTATTTGTTTCATATCCCTTTCCACAACTTGTATTACCTGGTCCATCAACTTCATGACTTTTTACTTACCTCTCTCTAGTGCATCTCCTTTACCCTTGTAGCAATTCTCAGTGTACTACTTGATATATATATATATAAGTTAAAACAAAAACAATAACGAAGAGTACAGTACAAAGTGTTAGTATTAGGTTCACGCTTGAGAGTGGGGGTGGTTTTCTGCTAGCATGTGTAGTGTGTATATTGATATTATACGCAAGTATACATGATTATAGATATGATACATCAAATAAAACCGTATTTGACAATATACACAGAAATTGAACGAAGACTGCGTTACACTGTCTTATGTAATCAGTAACGTAATCCATGATACATTAAAAAAAGTCGATATTATATAGAGGGTCGGACGCCATGCTTTCGAGCATAGTTATGTCCCTTTATGGTCTGACTTCAAATCCCGTCGAGGTTAACTTTGCCTTTCATCCTTACGGGGTCGATGAAATAAAGTACCAGTAATGCACTAGGTATTTGCTGGCCTTGTGCCAAAAGTAGAAACAATTATATATAAACTGCATTAGGAGAACATTGGTGACGGAAATATATGAATGTTTATTTAGCGATCGCTAATCGGAAGTATTGACATTTGAAAATTTTAAAGAAGTGAATTTTTAAATAAGCAATAAAATATATTTAATCGAAAGCTACGAAATTTAGCAGATAAATTATGTAATATTCATTCATTATTTATTCAAAGTAATCCAACTTATTTTACAAACGGGATAAAAAAAATTATATTCTGGATGCAGTCCCGCACTCCTTACTTTATTATAGTTAAGATTCGAAAAACTCAGATTACATCTATTGTATTCAGCCATGTAGAGCGAACAATTTTTTTTATTCATATATATATATATATATATAATTGAAAAATTGAAGAATAACATAATCGACAGTACCAACAATTTTTTTACAGTCTAACAATTGTTTCTATGATAGAGTTGTATAAAAATTGCTAAACACAGAAGGTAGTGTCACTCAATTTAAAATACATATTATCTTAATCATTTCGTCAGAGACTAAGAGAAAATAAAATAGATATGCGTAACGGTAGAATTACAAATTCAAATTACCACATCAATATTAATATTAATAATAAAGATATAGAGAGAAACAGAGGAAGGAGGGGAGGAGGAAAGACGATAGAGAGAGAGATAAAATATAAATAAATATGTAACCGGCAAATTTATGAGTTCAAACTATCACATCAAAATAGTAGTAGTAATAGAGATACAGGTAGAAAGAAAAGAGGGGGGGATAGAAATAGTGAAGGTAGAGAAAAGAAAGAAACAGAGAAAGGGAGAGATATAAGGAAGAAGACCGGGAGGGTATTACTGCTAAAATTACGCAAGCATGTTCAAATGAAAGAAAGAAGAGAAAAGTCGTGCGAACGGATGAGTTATTGTTGATAAATATAAGCTGACATAGGATGGAGAGAAGGCGGAAGAGGAGCATTACGTTAATGCAAGAATGAGTGCAAGTGAAAATAGAGGTATGAGCATTGAAACAAATAAATAAATAAATTTAAAAAAAAATCAAAACTAAAAAATAAAGAAAAAAAGGTTAAAATAATAAATTAAAAAAAAAGTAAATAAATAAATAAATAGGTTGGTGTGTAAATAAGTAAGTTACACATATTGTTATATAAAATGGAATAGTATTTGAAAAGTAGAGATGAGAATCAATAAATAAATAAATGTGTTGAAGAGACTAATAAGAATAATATTAATGTTATTAATGTTATTGTGAATAGTTATTGATGATTGTTAGATATGGGTAGATGTTAAGTTGAAAATATGATATTATTGGATATATTTATGTGTGTATTGGATATTTTAATAAGTAAATTAACTAGTTTAAGATGCATTGCATGATAAGATAAAACGATCGAGATGAAATAGGTTTAAGTAGAGAAAGGCAAAGACACATGGTGAAAGAAAGAGGTGTATAAGATGAGGATGTAAATACAGTAGGTTCTGATGTTGTTCTTTGGTAATTATAATGGTAACGATGCTGCTGATAATGTGATATCGAGGTAGATTCTAGTGGTATAAAAGGGATAATAAATAGAAAAGATGGAATTAAGAAGGTCTAAAGTTCACGAATTTCGTTGCTGATTTGTGCCGACAAAAAATAGTTCGTTCAATTCTACTGTTAAGAAGGGCTTTGCCGAAATTAAGAATTTGGAAAAGTTCCATATTACAGAGCCTGCAGTGGGACATACCAATTTGATAATATTGTCCAACTGATCTCGTATTCAATGCTTGCATTCTTGAGTTGCCATATTTTGTTGGCGAGAGTTGTTGTATTTGATAGATTCTCATTAATTATAGAATGTCTGTGCACATACCACATTTTTTTAAAATCACCAGCTGTGGAACCAATGTAATACCATGCCAGGCCACCTGAATTTATAGTACATAGATATACCAAATTTTTCTCTAGGCATCTGTTTTGTAACGAGCAATTCCTGCGAAAATTGACCCTTTAGTTTATGGTAGGTTTCCATCGAAACCTTTATCATTTTTAGGTGTGGTGCATTGTCTGATTTGACGAAAGTTTTCCCTCGGTTTCTACTTTGGGGTCTTTGGAGATGATCTCCATCAGATTTTTGTTATTCGTGTTAATGTATGTGTACTGTTGTATATATTTTTGTTGTGTTGTTTTTATTTGTTGTTCATTTTGTAGTTTTCTTTTTATGGTGGGCATTTGTGTTTGGGGTGGTGTTGGTGTTTATTTTGCTGGTAGGGAGGGGTTGATTGTGGTGGTGTTTGTGTTGTTGTTTGTGTTAGTGGTTGTGTGTTTGGGGTGGTGATTGGTGTCTCTTTTTTTGTTTTTTGGATTTCCGAGGCTCTCCTTCATCCTCGCTTTGGGATGGAGAAGTAGCCTCGTCTGATGACGAATCGTCATCATGGGCGTGTGGGAGGGGTATGTTGTGTGGTGATAGTGTGCCTGTGTGTGTGGTTGTCGTAGTGTTGAATGGGGTGAGACTGTGTTTTTCAGGGGAATTGTCTGTTTTTTCTGTTGTTTGTTTTTGTGTGTTTGCTTGTTTTGTGTGTTGTTGTTGTGGTTTTGGTGTTGGTGTTGATAAAAGTACTTTTTTGTTTTAGTTGATGTTTGTTTGTAAAGGACAGGGGGCCTTTAAATACGATGTGCTGGAACATCGAAAGCAGTGAGGCCTCCCCTTCAGTAGAAATGTTTATGTGGTTGTTATTGTCCACTGGTACCCTCTCCGGATCTTAGAAATTCTCTCCGGTTTCATTTGTACCAAAACTTCCAAACTGGTACCAGTCCACGTGTGTCTGGACCAACATCTGTGACCGGCGGAAGCTCCCGAAGAAGCTTAGAAACAACCTCCTCACGAGGATAAGCAGACTACCCGCCTTCTATCACCTCGTGAAAACCCACAAACAGTGACCCGACCTGAAGATCAGAACTATTGTATCGAGCGTGTTCATAGCTCATAGCTCCTAGCCAAAATATTTAAACCCCCTACTGAACACCTTGCCGGCACACGTCAACAGTTCCGAGGAAGTGTTGGAGCGTCTACACCAAATGGATCCCGGCACCTGAAAGGTTAACAGGTACGCCTTCAGCCTTGATGAGGTCGCTCTTTACACCTTGGTCCCGGCGCTCCCGGCCGTCGACATACTGACAGAACGTGTCCAGTCTACCAACCTACACTGCTTCGGGCTCACCCCCACAGACATCCACCAGCTCCTATCCGTTGTCGTTGACAACACATTTCAATTTCCTCAATCAAACATACAGGCAGAACTTATGGCTACCCATGGACTCAAGCCTGTCGGGTGTGCTAGCGATCCCGTACATGGACAGCCTCGAACGCAAAGCACTCAACGCCTGCCACCCCAACGCCGTCGCCTTCTTATAAAGATACGTGGACGACATCCTCATCCTCACATCTTCCCAGGAGATGGCGAACGGGATTTACGAGACGTTCAGCAACACGGACGAGAATATTGACTTCAGTGTTGAATACCCCAACGACGACAGGCCCCTTTCCCTCCTCGACTTCCGAATCAACATCACGGAGCAGGGAGAGATCAACACCAACTTCTACCGCAAGGCAACCTGCAGGGACTTGTTCGTCCACTACAAATCTGGCCTCCCTAACAGTGCTAAAAGAGGGTACATCACGCGGATTAAAAATAGATGCAGCTATCCCGTGAATGGTGTCGCCCATACCAAGCAGTTCCACAGGGTGCTGGAGACGAACGGATACACAGCATCATTTACAAGCAGAGTAAGGGACACCAGACGCAAGAGGCAGAGAAACACCCAAGGCAAGTGCCTCCTTAAAATACCGCTCCTGGCCGAGAAAACCATCAACGCTATCCGCAGGGCCATACGGAGGCAGGGCCTCGACATCCACTTGGCCCACTCGGGCCCTTCCCTACGTAGATGCCTCTCCAGGAAACCCAAGCAATGTCCGATGTGCCAAACGAATTGTTCCTTACGCACGTACGTCGTATACAACTAGAATGTGGCAAGTGTAACGACTTCTACATCGGTAGCACCATCCGCCCACTACATGTCCGGATCAAGGAGCACATCAACACTATGGCCTCGTCTTTCCGGAAACACATAATCAAATGCAGAAACAAAGACGGAAGGCCCATTGTCACAGTGTTAGCGACGGAACGCAACGTTGGCACTTTAAGAATCAAGGAAGCACTTTGGATCAAACGTCTCGGACCACAAATAAATAACCGATCCGAGAGAAGTGAGACGAGATGGCTCGTGTAAACAAATGAAACAACAACAACACACACACACAGTAGCAACCGAGCGATTGTTAATGTGCATATATCATGTCCACCATCCACCGACTGACAGACATCAAGCAGGCAGAGTACCAACACCACACCAGCCAGTATCAAAAACCGAATATAAGAAAATAACAGCGAAGATGCGTACGCACTGACATATCACCACTCCACTACTCTAGTATAGAAGAACTGCCTCGACCTTTGTCTGACCACAGCTATTCCGCGCACACGCGCACCGTACAGAATAGTTCAGTTGTATGCACACCATAAACAACAGCAGCCATTGTTGTCCCTCTCCGACTAAAGACTTTTTCCCCTCGGAAAACCCCTAGTTGATGTATGCGAAATCCGAAATATAGGGACAATTAAATCACTTCCAAGGTAATACTATCTCGTGTTATTATTTTTACACGCTCTCCTACGTTCCTCTACACCTTCTACGTCTCATTCTACATCCCCCCCTCTCTCTCTCTCTCTCTCTCCCTCTCTCTCTCTCTCTCCCTCTCTCTCTCTCTCTCTCTCACTCTCACTCTCTCTCTCTCTCTCATTACCACCTGATTCTGTTACCCGGAGATTTACCCATCTGCATTGTTAAGGCTTTCAAAACGATCAATTTTATATATATATATATATATATATATATATATATATATATATATATATATATATATATTGGTAAACGGAATAGAAAATGCTGACAAATTGTTCACAGTTGAAAAATGGTTTAATTAGGAATAAAAGAGTATTAGTAATCGTATGGGTTAGTATTCAGGTTGCGCATATGCGCAACCGGTAAAAACTTAAAAACTTAAAACCACAACTGAATACTAACCCATACAATCACTAATACTCTTTTATTCCTAATTAAACCATTTTTCAACTGTGAACAATTTGTCAGCATTTTCTATTCCGTTTACCAATATATAATAACTTGTGTGTTACACCTATATTCTTTTAACTATATATATATATATATATATATATAAAACTGTAGTTGTCTGTGTATGTGTCCCCTCATTTTTGTAAAGTCTATACAAATCCACATTTCTACTCCGATTGACTTCAAACTTGCATTTATATATTCCTTGCGGTCTAAAGATATTAACTGCAGCTTTTATTTTCCATTTTTCTGTTGTTAGGCACTGGTTATCCATCTCCGTCGCGCTTTTATAATATCTGTATGTATGCTTGGCTGTCTGCATTACGACATTCTGACGAACATTGATGACGTATTATGTTCGCCATTTTCCGTTCATTGCTAGGGAACGTCTTCACGAACCAAAGTATCGTCTTCCTGTTTTCCTTCGGTTGCAACGTTTTACGAAATATTTACTTCTGTGTTCACAGATTGATTTTTTTAGTTTCAGAAGATCCCGTTAAGGGTGAAAGCAGCGATTCTTTGCTTAAACTTTAATCTGTTATTTTAGTATATAATATAAGCGAGGCAAGCCAGCCCAGTTGCCACTTCTTGTCAATAAACATTAACCCTTTGTGCGTCATTCATCTAACTGTAGACCAACAAATACCAACTAAACGGAGCATTGATAAGAATGATGGCGAATGAATCTTCGAGGTAAGCAGTTTCCTCCCGAGCTGTTAGTTCACGCGGGATTCTCTGCTACACCTTTTCGTAATAATATCGAACAACGTAGTGCTGGTCACTGCTTCCTCCAAAAGCCGTACAAAGCGGACATGTGCATCGGGTAGATGAATCGGGCGCAAATCTACACCAGGCCTACACGAGAAATTCGCAAGGGACTGCACCGAGAGGGATAGAGAGAAAGAGTAGCTTAGTGGAAAGAGTGCGAACGAACTTTTGAGGTAAGTAGCCTATACCTCACTGCTATGAAACTGGAACGTTCTGCCCACTTAACCTGTGACTTTCTCTTTCACATTTACTACAATAGGCCAAAACAGAGGAGTATGAAAAGAAGAGGCTCAACAATATTTCTATGAACAATGCACGTAGACAGCTAAACTGTACTTTCAACTTCTTAATTTTCTCCAAATAAAACAAGTTTCCTGTCGGTATATTTTCATGAGTTTTTAACAGGCACTCACAAATAATGTTTCTCATTGGAGGTGCTATTACCAATGTTCTTACCCGTGCAACGCCGGGATACACTGTTAGTATATATATATATATATATATATATATATATATATATATATAAATATAGATATAGATATATAGATATATGTATATATAGATGTAGATGGATAGATATATAGATTTACATATATAATGCCAAAAACTACGAGCACAACAAATGAGAATTGCAACAACTGCATAAACAACAATAACACTAACCATGTTAGGGCTGCGTACGGTAGTAGGGTGGCTGCTGCGGCCATGTGTGAGAACCCCCCGATCGTCATCAAGCAATCGCACAACAGGAACAAGAACAAGAATATGAAGACGTCGCATCTCAGAGTTGCCACACTTAATGTTGGCACTCTAACAGGTAGATCTGGTGAGATGCTAGAGAGGAGGCATGTGGATGTGTGCTGCGTGCAAGAGGTGAGATGGAGAGGTGCCTCTGCAACACCAATAGCAGGAAAACATCTTGGGTTAGGCGGCGTAGGCATTTTACTGGCTGAGAGATGGATCGATAAGACAGTAGAATTAGTTAGAGTTAGTAATAGAATAATTAAGCTTAGATTAGTTGTAGGCAAGAGACTTCTGACAATCATCTCTGCCTATGCTCCCCAGGCAGGCTTAGGTAAAGAAGAGAAAGACTGCGTTTACGAGCAACTTTTAGAAACAGCCACAATGACAGAGGACGGAGACATCGTTATGCTAGCAGGGGACTTCGATGGTCATGTTGGAGAGCTCCAGGATGGATACACTGGGGTACATGGTGAGCACGGTTATGGCTCAATTAACGAAGGAGTGAGGCTTCTTGAATTTTGTGATGCAAGTGCACTAACCATTTGCAACACTAACTTCAAGAAACCTACCAACCACCTAATAACCTACAAATCAGCCAAACACATAAGCCAGATTGACTTCTTGCTAGTTAGGCAGCGAGACAGACAGATGGTGTCAAAAACTTAGGCATAACCCAGGGAAGAATGTACCCCACAACATAGGTTAGTCGTTAGTGACATCTCAGTAAGCAAGAGACAAAATGAGACATACAGGTAGGTGTGGAAAAGGAAGGTCTGGAAGCTAAAAGACCTTTCACTCAAATATAAATTTAGGAAAGCCCTTCAAAATGTGTATGACGAAAAAGAAGCCGATTTAGAATCGTATGACATAGATGATAACTGGAATTTCTTACGTGACAACTTACTGCAGGCTACTGATGAAACTTGTGGCTGGAGCTCTGCTCCAGCCAGACAAAGGGTGACCTGGTGGTGGAACAGCACGGTAGATAGGGCCATTGGAGAGAAAAGACTAGCATGGAACGCTTGGAAAAATGGTGGGAGTAGAGACCGATACAAAGCCGCTAAGAGAGAAGCTAGACGTCAGGTGTACTTAGCACGCAAAGAGGCTGAGAGTATTTTCTGAGAGTATATTCTTATACCTACATTGGCTCTACTTCTACTTCCTTTAAGGCAAGACTATATAACCATTCTTCCTCATTTAAATATCCACTTAAAAGAACAAACACTGCACTCTCAGAACTCACCTGGTCCTTAAAAGACAAAAACATTAATTACAAAATTTCTTGGCGTAAAATATACAATGCTTCTCCATATTCTAATGCTTCCATACCTAGGGCTTGTAATTTATGTCTAGCTGAAAAATTTACCATTATCTCGAATTTCAACTCTATAATAAATAGACGCACCGATTTATTTGCTCTCTGCATCTATAAATCTCTTAGGTCATTTCACAAGTATACAGCTAATACCCTATATCTTATTCCACGAATAAAGGTTAAACATTTTTTACACATATATATATTTTTTTTTACACAAATATCTTTTTACACTTTTTCTCGCATATTTCAGTACACTCTACAAAGTTTTAAACATACTATGAAGTTATATGTTCTTCTACGCTTTAAATCACTCTACCAAATTCCTTTATCTACTTTTTATTTTTTTTATTTTTCATGGTATAAAATATAATTTAGAGATATATCAGATGAATGAATGGTATTTAACTAATGTATTGGTACGCGATGGGGCCCACACACAGCCCCGGCGGACCGAATGGAGAAGGCGTTTCCCCGGAGGACGGTAAGGGAGACGCGCTGGAAAAGCCACTCCAACTCGCGGGGCTCACACCTGCGGCTGGCCAGCTCAGCGCCTATGGTGGCGAGTAAGGAGGTAGCTCTGGGACCGAGGACACCAGAAGTCTCCACTGCCAGGGGAACGACCGCAAACCTGTCGGAGAGCGACCGGTATTTAAAAAAATACATATATACTATAAATATACAAATCAAACTTTATGAATCATAAAAGATGAGACACAGATTCAAAATAAATAAATAAATGGTTTGCGATCTTTTATGATTCATGAAGTTTGATTTGTATATTTATAGTATATATGTATTACATGATCCTAATATAATAATTGACGTAAAACCTTACTTTTAACAATATTAACAGTAACTTATTTATTATATTATAGTAAACTGACTAATATCGTCTTAAACTTTAAACAATATACTCTTTGTATACATTTAGACAAATGCGTATATCTAGTTTAATAATATCCTTTTTAAGTATAATTATAAGGCCTTTGGATACTTTAGGGCATTCTAATTGTTAATTTAAAATTTTTAAAGTTATAATTGTAATTACTTTCTAAATTATATAATGATTATTTTTTTATATAAAATCTCTTTAATATAACATTTTTTTAATATAATTTAATATGGATGACCTTCGGGATGAAGAAAATATTAAGTCTCTTCTCTCTCATGTTTGCAAATACTTTAAATATGATATTATACTATAATATAAATACTTATAAATTTTATAACCTGAAATATTATACTTTTAGATTAATTCAGTATTTTGAACTAACATAAATGATTCGAAATTTAACGGTCATCCGGATACGTTTGGATATATATAATTGATTAATAGTCCATTTCTAATTAACTTAAGGACTCGAAATTAAACCCTCATATAACTACACCCAGATATATTTGATATTTTGATTGATTGATTATTTCTAGATAATTCAACGATTCGAAATTATTCATTCACAAAGCTATGCCCAAATGTATATTTATTTATTTATATATATATTTTTGCATAATCTAATTATACGCTATTTATCCACGACAATACAAATCTCCCTCCTAAGCTTTATACTATAAACATCATTCTTCCTTGTCTCGCTATCCTTAATCAATTTTCTTTTGCTTTCGTGTATAAGATATTTCTATACTTCTAGTAACTATCTTTTTCCTCATCTGTTTCTCTCTCTGTCTTTCTTCTTTCTTCAATAATTTAAATTATTTGAATCTCTAACAGTTATGTAAATTTCTATTATATTAGTAGCTGTTTATTATTATGTATTTTATAAGCTTCCTCACACGCACCCTCTGTATTATATGTAATTTTTCATGTCTCAATCTTAAGGTATATAAATATTGAGTTTTGTCATATCTTATTCACTGCCATGACTGAATTTTAACCATCTACTTAGTCAGGGTATGTCATGCATCATCTTATTTCATCTGATGAGGACGTACTGTTGAAAATAGCTCAGTACCTCTGAAATATGTATAATAAAATATACTTGATCATACGAATGTCTATTTTTGTTAATATTTTGAATTAATAATATATGTATATATATATATATATATATATATATATATATATATATATGATCGCGAATAGATGGGTATCGTTTATTTATCTATTATTTCTTCATAGGTGCCTTTTAATCTTATAGCCTGGTTTAATTGTTTTTTTGTGTGGTTGATTATGCTGATTGGGAGAGGAGATGGTGTATATATCTTATCAAATGATTCTATGAACATACTTTATTGTATATTGCTCTGATTATTTAATTAATTAATTCGTCATTGAGCCACATCGTGAATGGTTGCCAAAAACATATATATATATATATATATATATATATATATGACTTTGTATAGTTTGTGTATATGTAAATCTTTATATTTGATAATCTCCCATAAGGTTGAGATGCAATTTAGACAATATTAGGCTGCGCTTTCTAGCAGCCAGCCCACTTGCCGTAAGGCACCAATCACATTCTTTCTGACTTGACCACTGCCACGTCCCAGTTCTTAGCCATTTTGAATTCGTTTCTGGCGGGGATCATTTAAGAAAAATCTTCGTCCATGTGAGTTGTTTCGTGATGATTTCGAAGCTCGTGATATTTCCTAAAGCGAATTAAACCCCAAGGGGTTGAAACGTAATCTTGGTATGTTTATATACATTTTTTCCTTCTAACTTTAATTTTATACCTAATTGTGTATGGTTGACGATATATTTAATCGATTTCCACGTGCTATCGAAATGGTTGGTAAATATTCTATAGCTGTTGATCGCGAATATATGGCTGTCGTTTATTTATCTATTATTTCTTCATAGGTGCCTTTTAATCTTATAGCCTGGTTTAATTTTTTTTTTGTGTGTGTGGTTGATTATGCTGATTGGGAGAGGAGATGGTATATATATCTTATCAAATGATTCTATGGACATACTTTATTGTATATATATATATATATATATATATATATATATGCTTTGGGAGGGTCATGTTGCCAATAAGAAACACACGCACCAGTTGCTTTCACTCCAATTTATTATAAATTAAAGAATTTATAAATTTCCGGTTGGTTGGTTCCACAACCGGACGGTTGTTCATACATTGTCAAAGTTCTTTCGTCACACATTCTGTGACCTCTTCAGTGACTGGGGATTCTTTTCTTTGTTTCTGTGCCTCTCCTTTGTTCTGTCCTAACCATCTTGTTTTTGTGTGTGTTGTGTGCTTAGTTTGCGCATGTGTTACATCCGGGTGTCTGTGTGTGTTTATATTTGTTTATTTACTTGTTTATTTATATGTTACTGGTTGGTTGTTTGTTCTATGTGTGTTTTCATTTTGTCCTTAATTGTAAGTTGTGATGTTGCTATTCCATTCATATTTTCTATTTAATTTTGGTTGGAGTTCATTTATGTTTATTGCCTCTGTGATTTGTCTAAACATTGCGTCTTTTCTGTGTGTAGATTCTATTTTTATTTCTATGTTACCTAATTTACCCTTATGTTCTATTTTAGCATGTTGGAGGAGTACAGATGATTCTTTTCTATCTTGAAGCTCTCGCCAGTGTTCATTTATCCGTTCTCCTATACTACGAGCTGTCTCACCTATGTACACTATATTCTTATCTCTACATTGTCCTTCAGTACATCTTATACTATATACTACATTTCTAGTTTTACAGTTAATATGGGGGCTTAGTTTACAGATTATACATTTCTTATCTATACAGGGAGGTCTTTGAAAAGGTATTGCTAATACGTGTTTTTATGGAGGTACCTGGTCTTTTTACTATCTTAATATTGAGTTTATGTTTATCTAGGGCCCTTCTAAATTTGTAAGCTAATTCACCTCTAGGGGTTGTATTGATGAACATTACACTCTGGTATTTATTGCTATCATACCATGAGTTTATTCTATTAACCTTATTCCTAGTTCTTTCTATTCTATTCCAAAATTTGCTCCTATACAAGGGACAGGTCCCATTATATATATATATATATCATCATCATTCATCATCATCATTTCATTTTACGTCCGCTTTTCCCTGGGACGAGAACTGATTCTGGCTTGATTTCTACAGCTGGATGCCCTTCCTAACACCAACCTCATTTACAGTGAGTGCTAGGTGCTTTTTTGCGTGGCACCTACACAACCACTTTTTTCTACAGCTGAGTAAACTGGAGCAATATAAAATAAAGTGTCTTGCTCAAGGAAACAACACATCACCCGGTCTGAGAATTGAACTCGCAACCTTTCGATTGCAAGGCCAATGCTCTAACCACTAAGCCATGTGCCTCCATATATATATATATATCCGAACTTATATTCATGGAAATTTGGGACTTGACTCTTTCTTCCTCACTTTTCGTTGCTTCACCGTCTTTGTTTGTTTACACTCTCGTGTCCCCTTTATTTACGTGTCCCAACGACTTTTTTTAGCCGTTGCTCGCACCAACCGGAGGTATATGGTCTTTAAAGCGATGAAATACCAATGATGGTTGGAAGATCACTGATGAAGGACTAACTTTATTCATATGTAACCCATTAGCAACCACGCAGCACGTTTATTCTCATATTTACACATATATTTCCTCTTTCTCTGTATCTTTACCCTCTCTAACAGTCACTCTCTCTGTTAGCCTCTTCCTCACCCTTCACTCACTCACTCTCTGTTACTACCTCTCCTCCTCCTCCTTCTTCCCGTTTGACCTGTGCGTAATTCTTTTCTTTCGCACCCTTGGTCAGGCAGGTTCGCTTTTTTTCTCTCTCTCGTCTACGATTTCACAGAACTTATGTTCACCGAATTCACAGACTAGATTCCTTCTTCCTCCCGTTAGACCTGTACGGAATTCCTTCCTTGCTCATGTTTTGTTTGATGGTCTTTATTCTCTCTCGTTCACGATTTCACCGAACTTATATTCATGGAAATTTAGGACTTGACTCCTTCTTCCTCACTTTTCGTTGCTTCACCATCTTTGTTTACACTCTCGTGTCCCCTTTATTTACGTGTCCCAACGACTTTTTTTAGCCGTTGCTCGCACCAACCGGAGGTATATGGTCTTTAAAGCGACGAAATACCAATGATGGTTGGAAGATCACTGATGAAGGACTAACTTTATTCATATATATATATATATATATATATATATATATATATATAACAAAGGAATTGTGGTAAGAACCAAATGGACCATAACACACCAGAGTACTCAATACTTAGGGTAGTAGAGGTCCTGAAATAGCCGTCGAAACGGCTTGAGCTCTGTCGTCGGGGTCATACTTTTATCTATATATATATATATATATATATAATAAAAGCACCCAGTTATGACTGGGAAGGCATCCAGCTACAGAAACAAAACCAGAACCAAACCGGTTTGAACAAGACATGGTCACCTGACCTATCATTCCTATAGCAGTATAATCCTGCCTAAACCGGGGAAGTGTGAAAAATGGACGTAAAGACGGAGATGATGATATGTGCATATATACAGAAATATGCAGGGGGGGGGGGCTAGTTTGCCTTAAAAATGTGAGGAGGGGGACAAACCAACATTTGTTCATTCTTAAAGGAGCATAAATTGCTTATAGTGCCTTTCCTGGACCCTATCACATCAGTGAAACTTCACGCTAATTAAATTTTATATATTCAAATGAAGTTCAGATATTAAAAAAATAAGCTTAAAAAGAATTTATTATATCAAATAAACAAAAAATAAAACATAGAAGTTTGAAAAAATAGAGGGGGGGGGGGGCTTGAACCCTGCTACCCCCCTGAAACAAGGCCCTTGCAAATATGTATCTATAGACCATGTGTATATATGTATATAACATCCAGCCCACACTATAAAGTGGACGTGTAAAAGACACGGCAAAAAGCACCCAGCACACAGTCAATATGGTTGGTGTTATGAAGGGAATCCAGCCATAGAAAACCATCTAGGAACACACCTATAGGAGCGAGACACGGTCACCCGACTCAACTTGCCCCTAAATAGGACCCGTCTAACCCATGATAGCGTGGAAGATAGACGTAATCGATGATGATGAGGAGGATATATATATAGAAAGGTATATACATATATATATAAATATATATATATATATATATAAATATATAGTAAAATAATAAATTTGAAGACTAAAATCCAAAGAGGGCTCGATAAGGATAAATATATATCAAATATACAAGAAAAACCCGTTAAGGATGAAGGCAGCGATTCTTTGCTTAAACTTTAATCTGTTATTTTAATAAATATATATAAATATATATATATTTATTTATTATGTAATAAACAACATAAGATAATTATTTCATTTACCAGTGGTTTCTTGAAAGCAGATATTTATGTTTTCAGTCGTCAGAATGAATAAAAAAAACATGGTGTTTTATTAAATATGGATTTGAAAACAAAAATATTTAAGAAATATGAAAGTGAGGCTGAGAAACAAACAGACGAAGTATATATATGCGTATATATGTGTGTGTGTTTGTATATGTTTATTATATTTATTAACTTTGCTTTTCATCCTTACGGGGTCGATAAAATAAAGTACCAGTAATGCACTGGAAATTGCTAGCCTTGTGCCACAATTTTATTTATATGGTTAAATGTATGTGCTTATGTATATGTGTGTGTGTATGCGGCTACATATATACTTTTATATACATGGGCTATTTTTTGTGTGTAAGGCTTTACGTAAGGTTTTTTGTATCCGTGTGATGATTTTATTACGTGCGTGTGCAAGCGCACTCATTTTTTTACGTATGTACGTAGGTTATGGACCTATGGTCTTTTTTGTAGACCCTTATGTGGATGCGTGTGTAATATGGTTGTATGCATGTTTTTATATACGTATGTATGTGTGTGGTTGTGTATGTATATTTTTACTTTTGCAGTCATGTGGATGTGCGTATGTACGTATGTTTATTTTATATATATATATATATATATATATATATATATATATATATATATATACACACACACACACATGTGTGTGTGTGTTTTTATACGTGTGTATGAGTATCTATGCATGTTATAATATAATATAATGAAATTATTGTGTAAAGTGTTCAGGTGCGCTACAACTCGTCAAAGGTGTATGTATAGTACATAGAATAATACACAAATGTCAGGGAAGTGAATAGTGTATGAGTCATGATATACATGTGTGTATGTGTATGGAGGGGGAACATTAGGTGTAGTGTTGGCGGATCTCGGGAAGCATGGAGGCCTTAAAGGATGCAGTGTCTCGACAGCTAACTACTGATGCAGGTAGTTTGTTCCATGCTTCAGCAACTCTGAGCGTGAAAAAATGTTTCCGAAAGTCATAGGAACTGTGCTATTTTCTGACTTTGTGGGCATGTCCACGTGTGTTAGACACATGGAAATCAAAAAGGTACTCAGGGTTGTTGTTGGCAACATGGTTAACAATTTTGTGGGTGTTTACCAAGTCAGTTGCCAGGCGTCGGAGCTTCAATGTATCCATGCCCAGGGAAGCAAGGCACTCAGAGTATGGTAGATGTATATATATATATATATGTGTGTGTGTGTGTCTGTATGTATGTGTATATTTATGTACTAGACATGAAAAATGCGCAAGCTCAAAAGTGCCACAGAATGTTATAATAAACCTTCAAAAGTGTGGGACTAGAGTTGTTGCTAAAAAATATTGTAATCATTATATATCGTACATTCTGAGGCATCCTTTATAAAAATAGCTTAAACCAACGAAGCCTTTATTTTTACGCTATTTCACTTAGTTAATTCTTAGAGTGTAACATATAAAAATATGATTTACAACTATAAAATAAATTAATTAATATAATAACAGAGCTGCGGAGCTGAAATTTAGGAAATAATGGAGTATCGGATCCTGAGTTGGAGCCAGTCAATTTTTGGCCGACTCCGCAGCCCTGTATAATACATTTCATATTAAAGTTATTAATAAACCTATTTTACACTTCATGCAAATTACCACGAGATATTGATATTAGATATAAGATACAGCGCAATATCTACAGCTGTAAAAGTACGAAAGCGAAGTAATAATAAGTGGCTTAAGGTAATTCCAATATGAAAGTTTGTAGTGATAAAAATTTGATAATGCAATACGATTGTTAATATTATAGTTCTATGAAAATGTAACAATAGATAACTAAATTATTTTACTATTAGTATATTTAAGAAATTATCATTATAGATTTGATTGTTCATATAAGCATCATATTAAGTTTCAACACAATTATTTTGTTACTATGAGTATATGATAATAATATTACGTAATTATTTATAGCTGTTATTACATTAAACATAGATGTATTTATTTTTATATGTTACACTCTAAGAATTAACTAAGTGAAATAGCGTAAAAATAAAGGCTTCGTTGGTTTAAGCTATTTTTATAAAGGATGCCACAGAATGTACGATATATAATGATTACAATATTTTTTAGCAACAACTCTAGTCCCACACTTTTGAAGGTTTATTATAACATTCTGTGGCACTTTTGAGCTTGCGCATTTTTCATGTCTAGTTTAATATTTTTTTAAGGCAACGCTTGTAATAACTCTAGTTAAACAGGATATATATTAATAATAAATTATCGTTGTAATGTAATTAGATTATGTAATTGTTATTATAAATTATCTTATAAATATTAGTGTAAGATGTATAAAAATATTTTCAGACTTTTAATATAAACAACTACAAAAAACAATCAATATTAAATCAATATATTATACATAATAGAAAACATAAAATATACAATACAAAAACAAAATATTTACATACAATTGCAATTATCAGTGTATATACATTTTCTTTATATTCCCTGAGCAAATTAATAAGATTTGTTTTTATTGTACATAATTTGATGACTTGTTGCAACAATTTGTGATTAAATTGTTATCTTAAGCAACTCACTTTTTAATAGTTGTTGGCTGAGCGAAATTGTAAAAGCCTATGAGCAAATATAAAAAAAAATACACAAACAACATTTCCTTGTGTTATTACAACATTAGATAAAATAATTGAGCAATGTAGTTATATTTTGCTCTTATTGCACATTAATAGTGTTTCTATTTTTCGGCACAAATCCATTACGGCAGTCCATTACTGGTACTTTATTTTATCGAATTAGTAAGTATGAAAGTCGAAGTTAACCTCGGCAGGATTTGAACTTAGAATGCAAAGGACCATAACAATACTGCAAAGCATGGTGTCTGACGCTCTACCAATACTTGTGTTGAGCTGGTCATTAATTTATGGTGGTCGTGCGTGGAGTAGAGCAATCGCTAGTTGAAATATTATGAACAAAACATTTTTATTTGCCGAAGAACATATTTTCAATACTGTTTGTGAATGTGACGAAGGAAATACATTCTGATATGGAACAGTGTACAAAGTGTGTCTGTGAATAACATAATGTTACCTCATGTTGTTGTCAAGACATAATGGATTTCGTATATCCAGTTAGAAGATGAAACCTAGCCATCTCGGATTAGTTATATTTCATGCCATGTGTAAACGTGTTTGAGGATAGCAAAATATGCGCGTTAATTATAATAATTAGTTAATAATATTACAAAATATACCTAATTAAACTCTTTGCTTGAAATTTTATCATTCTTCGTTTATATATATATATATATATATATATATATATATATAGAGAGAGAGAGAGAGAGAGAGAGAGAGAGAGAGAGAGAGAGAGAGAGAGAGATTTATCTAGTCCTTCGCTCAAGATTAATCTATAAGTTTAGATGTTTGCCTTCGTTTAAGTAAATATTACAGTAAGATTTTTAATATAAACAACTACAAAAAACAATTAATATTAAAACGAAAAAATTATCAATGATAAAAGAAGCGGATGCAACTTTTTTTTTTATAAAGTTATATTCCTGTTTCTTTAAAGAACATTTCATTTTTGTTCTATTGTAGGCGAAATAATGCAATGGTTTAATAGGGAAGATATAACTTACGAATTATGTCTCTAACCGTGTAACGCTTTTTAAGTAGATAACTACAATTGAAAATACTAAAGAAATGGAACCAACAATTCAATTTGAAAGTCGTCTAGTGACAGTGTATTACTGGTACTTTATTTTATCGACCCCGTAACGATGAAAGGCAAAAATGCAAATGCTTAAAATTTAAATTGCCTTAATTCTATCGTCTGCTGTTTCATTAAAGGGAGATTATCGTCTGTATTTAATTCTATCGTCTACTGTTCCACTAAACAGATATACCTCCACTATCGTCTCTATTTATACATTTTAACTTATAACTTATACACATTTGATTTGAAATATTTTATCTAGTCCCCCCTCTCAATATTATGATGATTTCTTTCGAATGAAACAGTTCTAGTCCTGTAGAAGCCATTTATATATATAATTGAACTGAGTTAAAAATTCACAATATTTATAATTAAATAAGCTCATATATATATGTGTGTATTTATCTGTTTATTGTATTATATATAATGTGTGTATATACAGGATGTCCCCCAAAAATATATACACACTTCAACAGCATTCTAATAACTATTGCCTGTACAGGTAATCAAAGTGTCAATCGAATGTTAGTTTCGTGTTTTAACAGTACAAATTTACAATACACACATAAAACCAGTGTATATACATACATGAGTGTGTATACACATACATGAATGTGTATATACAATATATATGTATATATATATAGACACATATATTCACGGTGCAACGGTACATTAAAATATAGATGCGGGAGAGGGGGGGGGGGGGTGTATATATAGGGGCGCTGGGGATAAAGGAGTGTAAAGCGTGTGTAATTGATATATTGAAGGAGAGGAGCGTGCAGCGATAGAGTAACAAATATATAGAGAGGGGGAGAGATGGTATTGAGGGGGAGGAGTGCAAAGCGAAAGAGTAAGAGATATATATAGAGACGGAACAGATAGAGAGAAACAGGCGTAAGTAACAGTGGAAGAGATATAGAGAGAGGTACTCTGATTGGTTGAAAATTAGCCAATGACATACGATCACCACCACCACGGCTATCCCCGAAAATTTTTTAAAGAAGCTAGGCATATATGTTAGAACACGAAAAGTGAACATTCTGTTGTTTCACACTTTTCGTGTTCTAACAGATATATATTTGGGCATACGTCAAAACGGCCGGTCGCAAAAGTGAAACTAATTTTTGACGACAATTACGGTTCGTCGATCATTGTAGAGATCGACGAATCAAAATACTTTCATAGAAAGTATCATCGTGGCCAGTGGAGACAAGGCCACTGGGTCTTCGGCGCTGTAGAATGCGATTCTGGACGCTGCTGCCTCATCGAAGTCCCAGATCGAAGCCGTGAGACTCTTGTCCCCATCATACAGCAATGGATTTTGCCAGGAAGCCACATCATGTCCGATGGTTGGGCTTCCTATTTGGATATTGAAGACATTCAAGGTGGCATTTACCTCCATGATGTTGTTGTGCACCAACGGAACATTGTAGATCCTGAAGACCCTAATGTGCACACACAACTCATAGAGAACACATGGAGCCGTGCAAAGAAAAAGTTTCGTCGCCAGCATGGGACAAGCGATGCTTTATTACCCTCATATCTAGCTGAATTTCTTTGGCGGCAGAGAGTTGGTGCCAACAAGTTTGGCGAGATGATCAACTGTATTTCAGCTATTTATCGGGTGTAATAAGGATTTTCATAAGGTACGTCAATTTATAAATTGAAAATAATGACGTACGTAACTGTCAAAAATTAGTTTCAGTTTTGCGACCGGCCGTTTTGACGTATGCCATATATTTGTATATGTACATCTCGTGTATATGTTTGTTTTAATTTGTTTTTACCCCCCCCCCCCCCCTCCCCCCTCTTATCGCTGTCAACAAGTCTCCCTTTCGCCTTTATTTTATTTTGTATTTTTTGACTCTATATTTTTTGTTCTTATTCATTTATTTATTTTTACTTCATGTATATGTATGTGTTTGTATTTATGATCCTGTCTGCAAACGCTAATACGTTTATGTGATATAGTAATTGTCTTCGTACCTTTTAAGTATATGTACGTCGTTTGGTGAGTCTGCTTACGTTCTGGATTGATTTTTTTTAATATATATTTATATATTTTTTATAACCCTTCTTTTTCGTCTGTTTGTTTCTCAGCCTCACTTTCATATTTCTTAAATATTTTTGTTTTCAAATCCATATTTAATAAAAACAGCATGTTTTTTTTTTATTCATTCAGATATTAATATTCAACAGATATTAATATCTGCTTTCAAGAAACCACTGGTAAATAAAATAATTATCTTATGTTGTTTATTACATAACTAATAAGCTCTTAACCTACATAGAGCATTTTTTTTCCCTGTACCTTTCCGACAGACTTACTTCATTCATAAATATATATATATATATATATATATATATATATATATAGGTTTTGTCTTAGTAACATTGTGGTTCAATGCATGGGGTTGCAGAACAATAATATGAGAGACGTGAAATAAGAAAATTATAAAATTAACTTACTTACTAAAATATCACTTCCAACTAATTAGTTTCTGGAATGGAGTAAATATATTTTCCGAAGAAGATATATTTACTCCATTCCAGAAACTAATTAGTTGGAAGTGATATTTTAGTAAGTAAGTTAATTTTATAATTTTCTTATTTCACGTCTCTCATATTATTGTTCTGCAACCCCATGCATTGAACCATAATGTTACTAAGACAAAACCTATATATTTGCTAGCATTGATATGCATCTGTATGTATATATATGTTACTAGATATTAATTCTTTATAATTATCTCCAAATTATTTGTCGAGCAATATTGGCCATGACTGCTGCTATGGTAGTAGGCAGGCCGCTGTCTTATTAGCAAACCACTTTCCACTGATTGACCTCGATGTCACGTGATTGATTCTTTTTGAATTTGCCACAGACACAGAGGCAGTGATTTTCTCAATGGCTTGGAATTCAGTCCACGCTTTGCTATTTCCTATCCACTGAATTATTTTTTAATAAGTTTCCAGAGTCCTCGCTTTGCCTGGAAACTTAGTTGAGAATAGACTTCCCTGGCGACGGAATGTTTCTCTTTATCTTCTTCGGAAAATATATTTACTCCATTCCAGAAACTAATTAGTTGGAAGTGATATTTTAGTATGTAAGTTAATTTTATAATTTTCTTATTTCACGTCTCTCATATATATATATATATATATATATATATATATATATAGATATATATAGATATATCGTTTCTGAATTTGTTTAGCAAGATTCTTTATCTGAAAACGTGTGTTGAAACCGATATTGTTATACTTTGGGAGGGTCATGTTGCCAATAAGAGACACACGCACCAGTTGCTTTCAATTCAATTTATTATAAATTAAATTTAAGAATTTATAAATTTCCGGCTGGTTGGTTGGTTGGTTCCATAACCGGACGGTTGTTCATATATTGTCAAAGTTCTTTCGTCACACATTCTGTGACCTCTTCAGTGACTGGGGATTCTTTTCTTTGTTTTGTGCCTCTCCTTTGTTCTGTCCTACGCCATATTGTTTTTGTGTCATATATTCCTGATGATTTCTAAAGAATGAAACAGTTCTAGTCGTGTAGAATCTCATCTATATTAAAACTTTTATACTCTGCTATGTATTGAGTACCTTACTTACTGTGGTTACCTCCGATTCAACCCGGAATAACGTATATATATATATATATATATATATATATATATATATATATATATATATATATAGAGAGAGAGAGAGAGAGAGAGAGAGAGAGAGAGAGAGAGACCAAGAAACAAGAATGTCCTTCATCAGTAGTCTGCTGATTATCGTTGGTATTTCTTCGCATTAAAGATTAGATGCCTAAAATCAGTGCGAGCGATAACTAAATTAAGTTATCGGGACAGAGGAAAACAGAGGAAAGGAAACAAACAACATGGTAGTAATGCAACGTATATATATATATATATATATATATATATATATATATATATATATATATATATATATATATATATATATATATATATATAGGAACCAGTAAGACCCCGACAGCTGAGCTCAAGCCGTTTCGACGGCTAATTCTGGACTAAATTTAGTCCAGAATTAGCCGTCGAAACGGCTTGAGCTCAGCTGTCGGGGTCTTACTGGTCCCTATTACCCACTCTACTACCTCAAGTATTGAGTACTTTGGTGCGTTATGGTCCACCTGGTTCCTTACCACTTTTCCTTCGTTATATATATATATATATATATAGTTAAAAGAATAGAGGTGTAACACACCTTTTATTGTTAAGATTGTTGATGTTCTATTAAGAGAACCGATTTTACTGAAAAAATCGAATAATGTACACCATTTTACCAGGGGGGGGAAAAAAATACTGGTCCACCCACACACACACGCACACACACACACACACACATATATACACAGACACATACACACGCGTACATCAACATACAAAGAGACTTATACACACACACACACACACACACGCACTTCTCCGTATAAGACAAAAGCTGAAAAATATCTTTTGACCTTCGAATGACTCTGCTGTGTGTATGTACGCACACACACACACACACACACACACACACACTTATCTTAATAGCCATTTGACACACATCGCTGGTGGCTATTGTTGCAGCATCGAATACCTTACTACTACTACTACACACACACACACACACACACACACACACACACACACACACACACACACATTCGTTGTGAAAGAGTCATTTCTCAATCTTGGCGCAAAACCAATTTTTTATCCACATGACCTCTACCGACCAATCAAAATTGTTTTGACCATAATCTTTGCTGGAGCCACTTTTCTAACATTTTAACATAAAAACAGTCATGGCGCAAAATCAACTTTTTACATTCACATGACCTCTACCGACCAATCAAAATTGTTTTGACCACAAGCATTTTTACAACACAAAAATAACGCTGGAGCCATTTTTTTAACATAAAAACAGGTAGAATTCCCAAAACTAATCAGATCAGAGCAAACAGCACGGACACTCTATCTCAAAATTATTTTTGAAAAGCATTTAGAAATGCGCAACCGGTAAAAACTTAAAAACTTAAAACCACAACTGAATACTAACCCATACAATCACTAATACTCTTTTATTCCTAATTAAACCATTTTTCAACTGTGAACAATTTGTCAGCATTTTCTATTCCGTTTACCAATATATATATATATATAGGGAAAAGTATGACCCCGACGGCAGAGCTCAAGCCATTTCAACGGCTATTTCTTAACTCAGTCCAGAAATAGCTATTGAAACGGCTTGAGCTCTGCCGTCGGGGGTCACACTTTTTCCTATTTCCCACTCTACTACCCTAAGTATTGAGTACTCTGGTGCGTTATGGTCCATCTGGTTCCTTACCACAATTCCTTTGTTTTATATATATATATATATATATATATAATTATAATAAAATAACAGGAGGCTGGGCTTGTGTAAATCCTTGAAAGGTTTATTATACTACTAGCATAGGCACTCGGCGTTGCCCGGGAATGAAATTGTTCCTTACATATTAGAAGAAAAGAGCAAAATATGTTGTATAGAAATGTGTTATTCAAAATTCAATTTATTCTTCAATTGGGACACACGATGAAATCAATTCTGAGTTCATAAAAAAAATAATTGTTGTGAGCAAAATAAATTTCCAATTTCATGAAGGAGGGGAGGGGGGCTAAGAAAGGGTCGTGTGTGTGTTCACCCTTAACCAAAGGAAGAAAATGTTGTTAGGAAAAATAAGTAAAGGTAAACAGGGCTTGTTAAGAAGAGCGATAACGTACCTGTCTGTCCATTGTAGCGCTTATAACACTGTTTTAGCAGATGCTGGTCGATATGAATTTACCATTGCTGTAGCCATCAAACAATTTTAAGTAGGGCCTCTTAAATAGGGTTGTGTGTGCGTTCACTTACAGCCCTAAAAATGAGGGCTCACCATCAACAATTTCGGCCCTAAAAAGGGCCGTTTGATCGTTCACTTGCAGCCCTTGAAAGGACTTTGACTGTGTTCTCCAACGGCCGCCAAAAGTACTTCAGTTGCGTTCATTGGCAGCCATTAGAATGACTCTGTATACGTTCACGATTTGTTCAGCCACCTTAAATTGCCGCGCTGATTGTCAAGCTGGGTTCCTCTCTGAAGGCGATCACCTTTAACCGAGGGAAACATACGTTTTAGTTAAGAGACTGTTTAAAAGCTCATCAGGCTGGCTAAAGAAATGGTGATTACGGACCTATCTCCTCGCTGTTGCATTTACAACACCTCGTTGTAAACGATGTTTCTTGTTTTTCCTCGGCGTGCAAATGCGAATAGACTTTCCCTGCTGCCCGCTCTAGAGCACCCAACGTACAATTGTCCGTGGGAGAAACACGGTTCTTCCAGAAGAGGTCAGGCCACAGAAAGAGTCTGGCCCTGGGACTTCTTGATGGACATAGCAAAACTGACCCGAAGTGGAAATTGGAGTTTTCGGAAGGTGAACGGAATTTCTGCTCCCGAGGGAATGAGAGGAATTCTCGGAATGAAGACATCATCATCCAGAAAGGATTGTTGCCTCGATTACATGTGCCATCAATTTTTTTACAGCCAGCCGTGTCCCGTTGCACAGTCTTGGTGGATCCAAATTCCGCAGCAGCATTACAGGGGTGCCAACTTTAAGGAGAAGCATGTGAAGCGTTAGTCCTGGGGGCTCCAAAGAATTGAGGAACTCCGGCGGAAAGTTCACCACTTCATTGGGATCTGGCATCGTGTCAACAGATTTGTAAGTGTGAAGAACACCAGGAAGAGAGTGCAGTAGTTGGTCGTTGGTTTTGTTAACAGCAATGTTTTTTGGAGCTAGCACTGCTCTTTCACACAACGATGCGTGGTTCTGGTAATTGTCTCTCAAATCTGGAAACACTTTGTCTTTCAGCTCCCCCGCAGAATTAACTGGCCACACTTCCAACTCTCCTGCAGCGTCCATAGGTATTTTACCGTCGCCAAGTTTCAAAATGTCCTGTGCAAATTCCGCGGACATTTGGTCACCGTGTAATTGAACTCTCATGTTGGTTGTAATAATCAGTGTCCTGACATGGCGCCACAGAGGAGAGGGCTTTAGGCATGCTTGGACCTCATCTGCTCTTGTGCCTTTGGGAATGACGGGAAGAGTCTGCCTGAAGTCACCCGAAAGCAGAAGCGTAACACCTCCCATGGGAGCCTGGCAGCCCCTGATGTCCTTTAGAGCTCTGTTTAATGCGTCCAGAGCTCCCTTATGGGCCATGGTGCACTCATCCCACACAATGAGCTGACATCGTTTTAGGACTTGGCCCTGGTCGGAGGTCTTGCTGATGCTGCAAGTAGGCGTTTCTGACGTTGTTAAATTGAGAGGCAATTTAAAACTGGAGTGTGCGGTCCTGCCACCGGGCAACAAAGTGGCATCAATTCCAGAAGAGGCAACAGCAACCGCAATGTCCTTGTGCATCCTGACTTTTGCAAGGAGGAGTCTCGTTAAAAATGTTTTGCCCGTCCCTGCAGGAGCATCCAGAAAGACCATACCTCCTTTTCTGTGGCGCATATGGTCGGCAACAATGGTGTAAGCACGACGTTGGTCCGGAAGAAGTTGTGGTTCAATTTCAAGGACGTACTTGGTAAGAGCATCGACGTCGTAGGACGTTTCTCGGAGAAGAGCTGTAGGAAGTACGTTTGACCCTGTACGGATTGTTTGGGGCAGACCATATGAGAGCAAATAATTTCCGCCGAGTGATGCAACTCTATCCTCTATGTCAATCAACGCTAGATTGAAGACCTCGTCGCTGGTACCTTCCATCTCAGGGTATTGCACTTGCGCCTGACGTTTGTAGTCCTCGCATAAGTCATCTTTATACTTGAGCCATAAAGAGATAGGATTACTCAGTTCGCAAGTTTGCAGCAGTACTGCAAATAGAGATCGTAGGCGCATATGCGATTGAGATGCAATAGCTTCGAATAAAGTGGCATCCCACTGCGCACCGTCTTCTAGCAGGCCGCGCTTGAAGGAAGCTTCCCTGTAAGTGCTGCACACAGAACCGTCGGCAGTTCTAAGGTCATGAAAGGACTGGGGTCCTCTAACCTCATGTAGCAGAAGACGGAGCTAGAAGCACTCATGCTGGTTCGGGTGCACTGTGTATACTCTCCATAGGCAGCTGTCAAACTTTATGCCAGGATGTCCATCAACAGGCTGACCTACCTTTCTGCGAACCCATTCTTTTTTTATTCCACGTGTAATAGGACTTCACCTGAGCATACAGCAGGGTTTGAGCAAATTAATCGGCCTGACAAAGTTTGAAGAATGCAGTGAGGGTGGTTCCCTGTGGTTCCTCCACCATTTGAACAGCATTAACGTCAGTGAAGTACACCCTTTGACCGTTCTCCAGGTGGACTGCGAGCTGTTCAATTGCAGGGTGCTTTGGTGTATAGGGAAACCGAAAATACGCCAGAAAGCCTCGTTGCTGCTGATGTAACGGCTGCTGATGTGACCTCACAACGGTTGTTGTCCTGTTGAAGACCGAACATAGCAGCGTCTGAACCCTTATTCACATATTTACATATGTACTTGATTGACTTGACGGAATTACAGAACTCGACATTGATGTGAGCACTGTAAAACCACCGTCTCCGGGTTGGCGTCGCCTGTACATTGGGTATCCGTCAACGCCAGTCTGGGTTTCTTGGAGGAACTTTCGGGGAAATCTTTTGCTGCAGACTTTATCGTTCAAGCAAGGTGAGCTTAAATTGAAGCCCCGCCCACATGGACCATGGACCATGTTTGTCTTCACTATAGGTCTTTGTCTATAGACGGATTGGGAAACTCTGCGGAGATGATGCTGTCAATGTCATTTGAAGATATTTTTGTTGACAGCCAAATGAGGATGTGGGCGTGCGGTAGGCCCCTCTTCTGCCACTCTACGGTATACATGTCGCAGTTTACTGGGCCAAAGACTTGGCCTCTCTTGATGAGCTCCATGAGATTGATAAGCTTCAGCTGAAAGACTCGGGCCAGGAGGTCATGCCTGTCTTTGGCCTGTTTCCCTTGGAACAGTTCTGCCTCGACCTCCTTACACTTTGGGTTGCAAGTGAATGTGATGAACAGATCGGGCCTGCCGTAATGCCGTACGTAGGTCATAGCATCCTGCGTTCTCTCGTGCATGTAGCGCGGACTTCCGGTGAAGGTGGAGGGGGAGAATGCAGACATTTCCTACGCTGCTGGGAGCTGCGTCATTGTTGATGGCATCTCGGAGATGGATGTAGCTCTCGGATCGCAGTTGCCTTTAGTGTGACCGTATGAAACACAGTCTCTCCGATTGCATTTTTGCGCGCATATCAACGGCAGTAGGTCTCTTGACTGGTGCAGGTGATTGAAGGAATCGTGGCGAACCATGAAGCGGTAGGAGTAGAAATCCATGCATGAAACTGGTTTTTTGACGGAGTGTTGAGTGTTTACTGGATTATGCTGGTGAATTCCGTACTGATAGCCGTCCTCACCATTTACAAAGAGAAGTGGATACTGGAGCGCATCGTAAGACCTATGTGTTTCGCTGATTCGCTGAAGAGTGCTATCTCGACGCTTGAGGACAATGTCTCGTGGATTATGCTGACCCCCATGCATAAGTACAGCCATTTCATTGCATGCAGGATAATTATACCGACCCGGATGTTCCCCAGATGGCATTTTCGAGGCATCAATTACCACATTAAAATTGGCTGTGGTATCTGCTTCCAAGGCATACTTGAAGCTAATGACATAGCTGTTTTTTGTGTGCAGAATGTCTTCCAATTTCCTTATAAGTTCGACATTGGTACCGGGTGAAATGGAGTTCCTCATGGCTGCCTGCTCGTTGACATTCCCAACAAAGTACAGCTGAAGAAATTGAGGTTCTTGATTGGCGGCAGGTTGGAGGGATCCGATTCTATGGTACACCTGACCTTGAACCTTAAATGTGGGCATAAATCCGCCTTCCTTGACAATGTTCGCCCCGAAAGATGTCATTTGGAAAGCACAGTTATACTTCCGGATGTAAGTCAGGAAATGCCGTGACTCCGCAGTACTGCCTGAATATAGGAACTTCAACGGTTGTGGTGGATCCTCCAGGGGACGTAATTTTACTTTTCCATTTGCGCAACACAAGCCAGGTGTTTCCCCGGGTCACTTTTTTGCATTGCAGAAAGAGCACGTCTTTGACATACTCCCAATTCGCATGTCTGGATGGCCACTGTAATCAAAGTAATGGTTGTACTCGAATGCTTTCAAGGACCTTGAAATACCCTGTCCAAAGGCCCTTCGTTGAGCATTACATTGTAGTCGAATGTCTCGTTCTTGCGAGGTCTGTGTAGCTCGCACAGCAGCAGTATTCGCAGAATCCGTACTCCGACGTCTTTTACGCTGGTCGTACGTCTCGGCAGCTCGCGCAGCAGCAGTATTCGCAGCATCCGTACTCCGACGTCTTTTACGCTGGTCGTCCGTCTCGGCTGCTTGTGCAACAGAAGTTGATGCGACATTAG
This sequence comes from Eledone cirrhosa, assembly GCA_964016885.1. Lineage (NCBI taxonomy): Eukaryota > Metazoa > Mollusca > Cephalopoda > Octopoda > Eledonidae > Eledone > Eledone cirrhosa. The sequence continues at coordinate 75,999,030 of OZ024740.1, forward strand.
CGGTTCGGCGAATGGTTCGTTGATTCTCTGTTTCAAGTGCTCTTCTGGTGGCAGTACGTTTAGCATCTTGCGACCGTCGAATAGCAGATTCCACTGACGATTCGTTTGCCCGCCCTGTTCGTGTTGTTGCTGCTTTCGCAGTTTTTCGGCCAATGGAGTTTCTCTTCCTTTGAGGCATGATATAAAAGCAGTACGAAGTACACTGAAACTCACTGGTAGAGTAAGGAGTAAACTCATCAGTGAATTAAAAACCGATGCATGTGATTTCCGAACGGGGTATGGATAGGGAGAGGGGTAACAGTAAGAGTGGAATGAGTGTAAGTTAGTGAATATGTTGTCAGTGACAAAAATGGCGTAAATGAAACGCCACACGCAACTACACACACACACTGAAGCACGCAAACGCAGAAACGCACGCAAACTCACACACACACATGTTAATAGATTTAACTCATAATGGAACCCTGCGCGAACACACACACACACACATACGCACACGCACACACACACACGCGCGCACGCACACACACACGCACACGCACACGCACACGCAGACAAGCACACGTGTTAATTACTTATAGCTTTCTTTCCTCTCTTCCAGCGTCTCTCTCCCGCTATCCCCCTCTTTTAGTCTGTCTGTTTCTTTCACTCTCACTCTTTCTCTTTATAACTCACTCACATTAATACTAAAGGGTTAAGGTATTGTTCTCAAAATAAATAATATTAAATCTATGAGATTTTTATATTATGTGAGATAAAGGCCTTTACCATGAAAATAATATAGTATATATAGAGTAATGTAAATGATAAAGGGTTAATTCCATCAGACCATGTGAGAGAGTTTATAATCACTCGCGCGCACATACACACTCACGCATGCAAATGCACACAAACTCACACACACATGCAATAGTTATTCCACTGTCATGTATCTTTGACGCATACAACTCTCAAAAGACGGCGTCTGTCACTCTCTCTCTCTCTCCCGCTATCCCCCTCTTTTAGTCTGTCTGTTTCTTTCACTCTCACTCTTTCTCTCTGTAACTCGTTCACATTTCTCCCCTCTATCGAAAAACGCTGTGACGAATGGAGAGAAGGAGGAGGAGGAGTAGAGAGCCACTTCTTCACTTCGCCTCTCCATTTCTTTCTCTCCTCTCTCACTCCCTCAATATATACAGACATTGGCCACTTCACTAATTCGATCCCTAGGTCAGAATAATTTGAATTTTTTTGTGCTCAAAACACTTCCGGGGCCATACGGGTTACATGTGTAAAGTTTGAAAAAAAAACGGTTGGGTACTTCCCGAGTTTTAGGGAAACAGACACACAGACAGACATCCTCTGTTTTATATATATATAGATGACTAGCAGTAAAGCCCGGCGTTGCTCGGGGTCGCTCAGTAGCTGTGTTAAAGTTACAATGTTAAGTTTCTTTCTTGGCTTAAAAACTGTAGTGTCTACTGTGCAGACTTGCATGTGGTGTTTTTGATTAATATTCCCTCAACCAACAATATGCCTTATGAAGTTAAGAAAACATAACGATAACCCGAATGTTATAACAAAAGAGGATGCTGGGGATAGAAACTGCACTGGTTATTTATTAACAAAGATCGAAAATGTAAACACTGCAACGCAGAGAAAAACATTAGCGTAACCAAATTATCAGTTATGTCTGTCTGCACGCCTATATCACCTCTCTGCACGACTGTCTGTCTGCACGCCTATATCACCTCTCTGCACGACTGTCTGTCTGCACGCATATATCACCTCTCTGCACGACTATCTGTCTGCACGCCTATATCACCTCTCTGCACGACTATCTGTCTGCACGCGTATATCACCTCTCTGCACGACTGTCTGTCTGCACGACTGTCTGTCTGCACGCCTAACGACGAAATATTTGCTTGTTTTACGTAGTCTTTAAATAGACTTGTTTTCAAGTAAAAATATTGTTTTAAAATGCTTTTAAATGGAAATGAAGCAAAACGGAAGCTTAGTGTTCGAACTGATGAATTTTGCAGGTCAATATTTTGCTGGCTCGACAACTGTTCGTGTATTGTGTTAATGTCATTTTAAACGCTGAGAAAGCCAGCGTAATTTTTTACGTAAGACGCTCAATGTAAACAGAACAAAGGGAAATAACTGATAACTTACGCTCAAAAATCGATACATTATATTCGATTTCGTCACATAGGGTGGGTCAATTTGAAATATTTTTTTTCCGATGTCTTCGCTAGGGCTCAATGTACAAGTATAGCAATTTCGGTGCAATTCCGTCAGAGATTCTAAGAGGAGATGTGTGCCAAAAATCGATAGACAGACAGACAACCACAGTTTTATATATATAGATTATTTCAATGACCGGGTTCCGTATGAATCCGGTGATATCATCAGATGTTCGAAATATAATAAATGCATGTAACAGATAAAATCCATGGGGCTGAAAATCATAGACCCGAGGACGACCGACCATCTAGCATCTTCCACTTTAGTCGGTCGCCCTCAAGTGCTGGCTATTCGGTCTACTTAAGGCTATCTGGTGAGGGGGCGAAAGCTTATAATGTACTACTAACCTCCCGATCAAAGAGAAAAAAAAGACAGAAAGAAAGAAGAAAAGTCAGCGTTAATGTCATGCTACAATTAGGCTAGGAATTGCTGCGAAAAATGTTATTCTAAAGAACCTATATCTTAACAGAGGTATATATTATAACAGAGGTATATATAATGGGCGTCTGCATGGTATAATGTGTGAACAGAAAATTGGAACGTTAAATTTAAAAAAAAATTAAATTAAAGATTAAAATTATAACTTTAAAAAAATTTGAAAATTAAAGATTAAACAGTTTTAAAAAAATTTATGGTTTGGGTTGCGAGATTTAGTTAAAGAATTTACAGAGAGAGTCTTTTATGAAAAAATGTTAAGTGTATTATAGAGGTCCTCGATAAGTTTTCAGGGTGGGATATAGAGTAAAGATTAAGTCTTTGTTTAGCAGTCAAACAACACGTGACGACTGCAAACTCCGACCAGCCCATCCTAACCACGTGTCAGCCATTCCGAGTGAAACAGTCTAGCGAGAGATATGGAAATCAATTTTTCCGAGCACTCGAGGAATTTAACTGTTCTAGGCTTCGGGTGTGCTAGTGGGAAGTCAGCCATCGTCGTTAGGCCATCGTTATACCAAACGAGTACTATTAATTTACACAGGAGGGGGATTTGTTTAAGTGCCAGTAGAGGGAGGCATGATACAGCTAATAGTTATGATTAGGCCTAGAATTTAAAGGTACTATATGGCGGTCACAAACGGCGGCGCGGCGGGCCCGGGGGCGAAGCCAGCCGCTCCGAGTAATTTCATTTACCAAAAGAAGGGGAAATTTGTTTTTCCAAGCATTCAAGGGAGGCTTATGCACCAGGGCACCGGGCGCGCAGCCAGGAAAACCACCACACCAGTCGGATGATAGCGTGTAATCAATTATAAAACCCGATGAAAAGCGCAAAAAGACTATATCTAGGTCCCCTGATAGTCCGGGTTATAAGTATTGTGGTTCTCAGGGGGAGATATTCTAGTGTCGTGTGCTAATGAGTACAATGATAAGTACTTAATGAGAGTAAAGCGAGTAAAAACCTAAATAAAAGGAACAGTAGGAAAAAACCAAGAATACATAGATAAATAAAAGCAGAATACGAAGATAAAAACACATTAATAAAGTAAAAAGGTAGAAATATATAAATAAATAAATAATATTATTATAATATTTAACTCCGTACTCGCACCTCCAACTACACAAACGAAGACGGTTGAGCTGCTTTACGTTGAGTACTCTCCATATTATTACATCAAGATTGACCATACGGAATTGACCAGCTCTATCCAGTGGTGAACCTTCAAACCTAAATATATATATATATATATATATATATTCGCAATCGTAAGGTTGTGAGATCGATTCCTGGACCAGGCGATGCGTTATATCCTTGAGCAAGACACTTTATTTCACGTTGCTCCTTCTACCTGGAGTTGCAACCGATAGATAGTATTAGCAATTGGAAAGACCAACGGAAACGTTGTTCCCTCGGTCCGATTTGACGAAAGTGGATCGTTCCTTTTATATATATATATATATATATATATATATATATATATATATATTGTTGTTATCAACAGACTAAATAAAGATGGCGTAGGCATACAATGCAACGGGAGGAAACATAATAGCACCACTGACGATGTTGCAGATGTGCAACGAAAGAACTTTGATAGACTATATATATGTTTTTGTGTATCTGTATTTTTGACCGTTGGTCAGTCAATGGTAACATTGAGGACTGAATAAATTAAATTAACCGATATAAAAGACACAGAAGCGAAAACCAACCAAACAGTGAGTGTGTTCTGTTATTAATTCTGGCAATATTATTACACAAATATGACCCTCCCCAAGTATAACAATATTTGTTTCGACACACGATTTCATATAAAAAACCTCGCAAAACTAATTCATCGCTGTTATATATATATAAATATCTATCTATCTATCTATCTATATATATAGATATAGATATATATATATATATATATATATATATTCATGAGTACGTCTCTATTTATAAAACAAACTTTGTATTTTATCTGATGAAAGCGTACCAATGTTGTCTTGGTTGCTCTTGAAATATATATAATAAAATAAATATGGTTTTATAAATATTGTTTCCATTTATTTAATATCATTGAATATTTACTCCAGTAAACTGTTGCGTGCTCTAAATCAGTTATAAACATTTATGTTTGTCGGACTTCCAACAAATTAAATACAACTTCTACTTATATATATATAAGTATGTATACGTACATACATATATTTGTACAGACGTACAGTAGTATGTATATATATACATACATGCACACATATATATATGTACGTATGGGTTTACCGAACATTTATTATAATGTTCGGTTTATTTGTAAACAAACAGCCCGAATTACGCCGAACATCGTTCCTGGGTCAGTGTTGAACAAAAGGGCGACGATGGTTTCTGAGCACTGTACTACGTAATTCGGACTGTTTGTTTACAAACAAACCGAATATTATAATAAATGTTCGGTAAACCCATATGTATATATATATATGGTGCATGTATGTATATATATACATACTACTGTACGTCTGTACACATATATGTATGTACGTATACAAACTTATATTTAGGTATCAGCCGTACTAAGAGTGAAAAATGAAATTTCGTTTCATTCTTTTCCATTTATCGTTTTCAGTACCCCGGCCGACTAACTCACTCGATATGCAAATTAGGCTGCTCAGTCGTTAATATGCATAAGGAAAGTATATACTTTCAAACGTTCAATCATCTGACAAAAAGGTATACGATGCTGACGATAGCTAATAAGCTTGAAACTAGTACAGCGTTCCTTTGTCAGTGTTGAACAAATGAGCAACGATGGTTGCTAGACACTGTACGGCTTAATTCGGGATGTTTGTTTACAAACACACCGAGCATTATAATAAATGTTCGGTGAATCCATACGTACATATATATATATGTGTGCATGTATGTATATATATATACATACTACTGTATGTCTGTATACATATATCTATGTGCGTATACATACTTATATTTAAGTAACAGCCGTACTAAGAGTGAGAAATGAAATTTCGTTTCATTTTTTCCGTTTATATATATATGTATATACATATATATATCATCATCATCATCATCATGATTTTACGCCCGCTTTTCCCTGCTTGCAAGGGTGCGACGGGTCTTATTCAGCATCTCTCCACTTGTCACGGTCCTTCGTCATCTCCATCGTGAGCTTCAGCGATCTGAGGTCTGTTCTCACCACCTCCGCCCATGTTTTTCGTGGTCTACCTCAACCACGTCTTCCTTCAACTGGCATTTCCTGGCACTTCAATCATCTGACAAATGAGCAACGGTCACCCTCCATGCGCATCACATGTCCATACCACTTCAGTCTCCTCTCTCGCACACTACATTCTATCCCTCTCAGACACAGTTTCTCTCTCAACACATTCATGCTGGGTCGTTCACGCACGTTGACACTGCATATCCAACGGAGCATGCTTGCCTCATTTCTCTCCAGCCGTCGCATATCCTCTGCAGTTGCTGCCCATGTCTCACTACCATGCAGCATCGCGATCCTCACACAGGCATCATATAACCGGCCTTTCGTGCGCAGGGAGAAACCCGTCTTCGTCAGCAGAGGAAGCAGCTCCCTAAACTTCTTCCAACCCCTCCTTATTCTAGATACTATGCTCTCGGAACACCCCCTCCCATGCTAATCTGATCACCTAGGTACCGGAAGCTACCCACCACTTCTATAGCACCCGCCTGCATTTGATAAATGTGTCTATCAATGCGACTTCTGCTGTCTAATTTCCATGTACATCTACTGCATTTCTCCCTACCTGTTAGTTTGCCTGCTATCCCACTACATCTCTTGTGTACCCAGGATCTGCATTGTGTGCATTTTATAGAATTTATACCAGTTCCTTTTCTGCATATCGAACATGGTCATTTCCCTGACGGAATCAGAGTTTTATCCTCTTTTCTACTCATCAACACCTTTGTCTTAGCTAGGTTCATTCTCAATCCTCTTGCTTCCAACTGCTGTTTCCATAGCCAGAATTTATTCTCTAGCTCCTCTACTGATTCTGCTATAAGAACCAGATCGTCAGCATAGAGAAGTTCCCATGGACAGCCAGTCTTAAACTCCTCTGTTATGGCTTGGAGGACTATAATGAACAAAAGCGGGCTGAGGACCGAACCTTGATGTACTCCTACTTGTATCTGGAATTCCTCACTAAACTCCATTCCTACTCTCACTTTACTGACAGCACCTCTGTACAAAGTTTGCACTGTCCTCACAAGCCATCCCTCAACACCTAATTTCCTTAGAGACCACCAGATGACAGATCGAGGTACCCTAT
>OZ024740.1:76010995-76108495 GCA_964016885.1 Eledone cirrhosa
ATAGAGGGATATGGAGGCACATGGCTTAGTGGTTAGAGCATTGGCCTTGCAATCGAAAGGTAGTGAGTTCAATTCTCAGACCGGGTGATGTGTTGTTTTCTTGAACAAGACACTTTATTTCACATCGCTCCAGTTTACTCAGATGTAGAAATGAGATGATAGGGATCCCAGTCCCTATCATTCCAATGCAAAGTGGTCGTGGAGGTGCCACAGCAAAAAAGCACCCAGCACTCACTGTAAATGAGGTTGGTGTTAGGAAGGGCATCCAGCTGTAGAAATCAAGCCAGAATCAGTTCCCATCCCACCCTTGCAAGTAGGGAAAAGCGGATGTAAACTGAAAAAAAAAAAATATAGGTATATATATATATCATCATCATCATTTTACGTCCGCTTTTCCCTGCTTGCAAGGGTGGGACGGGAACTGATACTGGCTTGATTTCTACAGCTGGATGCCCTTCCTAACACCAACCTCATTTACAGTGAGTGCTGGGTGCTTTTTTGCCGTGGCACCTCCACGACCACTTTGCAGTGGAATGATATGGACCTCAGTCCCTATCATCTCACTTCTACAGCTGAGTAAACTGGAGCAATGTGAAATAAAGTGCCTTGCTCAAGGAAACAACACATCACAACCTTTAGATTGCAAGGCCAATGCTCTAACCACTAAGCCATATGCCTACATATATATATATATATATATATATATATATATATATATATATATATATATATATATATATATATATATATATATATATATATATATATATATATATATAGGTATGTGTGTGTGTGTGCATAAAGGTAGATAGTGTTTTGTTTATGTATATCTGGAATGAATGCTTAAACAAGAAAACTGCTTACCAGAGAGTTTGACTCAGCGGTGTCCTTTGAATTATATAGCATAAATGTTCAAGCAGAAGAATATGGTATATAGGTCCAGAAGAATATCATGGATTATATTAATATAAACAAGTAATGCACCAGGAAACATATAAATATCGGCGTGAAAAGAGATTAGGATTTTATTTGCTTTAACATATGTTTCTGTGTCTATTTTAAATTGTCTACATATGCTGACTACAATATATATTGTTCAATCATGTGCAATACTTAATTATTTATCACACTTCTTCAGAAAGCTTATAATTGTGGAAGTGACTATCCACCATGTGGTACAATTCAGGAATGAGAAGAAGTTCAGTATAAAAATAGTATTTTCATTTAAGAAAATATTAGTCAAAATGACAATAAAAAATAGAATGAAATATTGTGTGATAGTAGAGAGAGTTAAGAGGAGAGGGGGTGGGGGTAAAGAGTTTCACATTATCAATCTTTGTGCTGTTATGTGGAACAATTATTCTTTGACCATTGGTATGGGTGAAGGCTTTGATGTTTGCCATATATGGTCACGAGGGTAGAGAGGATAGAAAGAGGAGAAGGTAGAAATTAAGAGTAGGATAGAGTGGATAGGGAGAAAGAGGAATTAAGAAATTGAGATTGTTTTGAAGATTACTGAATTCTTTGGGTGAGTGTGAAAAGTTGAAATGCCACAAGAAATGTACTAAATAGGATGTAGTAAAATCTAGGTATTAGGAAATGTACTAAATAGGATGTAGTAAAATCTAGGTATTAGGAAATGAATCTTGTTCTAGTCCAGTTTGTATTTAGTGAAGATTTTTAGAACCTTGTGTTTGCAATTAACCCCACCACGCTGGGAATTTAGAAGGTCCTTTCTGGTTGCTATTTCAATTACCTCCGCCAGCTATAATTCACAGGGGCGTCTTTCATTCCGGTATGGATGGGCAAATTTCAGCACAGACCATTGTAGTGTGTATTCAATATTAGTGCGCTTCATATCCCAGATTATTTTTTTTGCTAGGGCCATAGATCTAGCTAAACTGGGGTTTCTAAACGTGTGGTTGTGCACATACCATTTTTTCTTGAAAATATTCAAAGTGGCACCCACATATTTATATATTCCCAGTTTAGATTTGACCTCACATTGATAAGTGATGTTTTTGTACAAACATTTACCCGATAACGGACATTGCTGGGATTTTTGCTGTTGCAATTTGTCTGTGTAGAGTGTTGTGGTTTCTTCTCAAGTTCTATGGTGGAGGTGTTATTCCGAGTATCTTGTTGCTCCGGATATGTGCATGGAGTAACTTTTATCAAGGACTGTTTCAACATATAGTGGTTATTGACTCAACAAGAGGTTTACTTCAGGAGATCGATTGTAGGGTGATCCTTAGAGTAGTTACTAAACAGCAATGAAACATATGTAAAGAAATATGGTAGAAAAAAATCCTTCTGTATTGCTAATCTGTAAATCTTTATTTAGCTCTCTCTCTCTCTCTCTCTCTATATATATATATATATATATATATATATATGAATATACTTACCTCCCCAATCCTCACATACCCTCCCCAGCTCACACTGTAAAGTGGTTGTGTAGGTGTCACGACACAAAGCACCCTGTACTCACTGTAAATGTGGTTGCCATTAGGAAGGGCATCCAGTCATAGAAACCAAGACAAAATCGGTTCTGTATGGGCAACACAATCATCTGACCTTGACTTGCCTCAAATAGGACAACCTGTCTAACCCGTGCTATCGTTGAAAATGGATGTTAAACAGTGATGATGATGATGATGATGATTATATATATATATATATATCTTTATGTCTCTATATTTATATTTACATACATATATATATATATATATGAGGTGGTAACAAAAAGTTCCTGGACTAGTTATGTTTATAAAAACTAATATATTTACCTAAGTTTTAACATCATCTTCTTCAAAATAGTCACTTTGCGCAGCAATACACCAGTTCCAGCATTCCGCCACTTTTGGAATCCGGCCTAGAAGCAAGTTTTGGACCTTCTGCAACTCACTCTGGATCATTGGCAACAGTGTTAAAACAGCAATCTTTGAGTTGCATTTTCAGCTTGGCAAAGAGATGGAAGTTTGCAGGTGCTAAATCTAGTAAATAGGGCGGGTCTGGAAGTGATACAATGTTGTTTTTGGTGAGGAACTCACAAGTGAGGAGAGCTTGGTGGCAGTGTGCATTGTCATCGTGAAGAATCCAATCCTTTGTGCTCTTCAGATCCAGTCACTTTTACCAAATGTCCTCCTTCAAATGCATCAAAACGTTGCAGTAGAACTCTCAATTGATGGTCTGGCCTTGGGGGATGAATTCTCGATGCACAATACCGTGGTTGTCGAAAAAAATCGATGAGCATGTTTCTTAACTGAGCTGCATCTCAGCCGTGCCTTCTTCAATGCAATGTTCTTTCTGCTCAGTGGGTGTTTTTTGTCATAACACCTACACAACCACTTTACAGTACAGACTGGACGCTCGCTTTTGTCATGACACCTACATGACCACTATAGTAGCCTGGGCTCTTTTGTTGTGGCTCCAGGGGGAATCACCTTATAGAGGATGTTGGGAATTTGGGCGGGGTGGGGAAGATGCTTTGGGAAATTGAGGACGTAGGTATAAGCGAGGTTTATGGGAGGGGAGATGGTAGGGAATGGTGTTGCCTACTAGGTATATGCCTCAGTCTCGGGTCTTCTGTAATACTTCATAGCACCAGAGGTCACGGTCCTGTGTCATCACCTTAGTGATTAACATGCTTATTTTATTGTTATTAATTAAATGTGTACATTTGTGTGCTTACCATATCTTGTTCTTGTTCTTATCCCTGTATGTGGTATTATATTCCTTAACTTGTTTTATAACATTTTGTGTTAATAGATCTATAAATAATCTATAAATAATCAAATGAGTCATGAATTCTGGCCCACCCTGTAGTTGTTCATATACATGCATCATACAGTCTGCTTTTCATATACATGCATCATACAGTCTGCTTTTCATATACATGCATCATACAGTCTGCTTTTCATATACATGCATCATACAGTCTGCTTTTCATATACATGCATCATACAGTCTGCTTTTCATTTTGTGGGAAAAACCTTTTGTATCATCATCATCATCATCATCATCACCAACATTTAATGTCAATCTTCCACACTAGCATAGGTTAGACGGGAGTTGTCCCAATTTGAGGGAAGGTTGGTCGGCTGACTATGTCTCGCTCATAGGACTATCTGGCAGGTTTTCTACGGCTGGATGCCCTTCCTAACACCAACCACACTTACAGTGTGGACTGGGAACTTTTTACCATGTTACCTACACGGCCACATTACAGCGTGGACTGTGTATTATTTTTGTCATGACACCTACACGATCTCGATCTCATTATCTCATTTATTTGGACTGGATGTTGTGGTAACAACTTTACAGAGAAAGGGTGGTATTGGTGGGAGTGGAAGGATGGAGTAGGGGTAGTGGGTTGCGGTGTATATTTGGTTAAGAGGTGCCTACTGACTGTAGGTTTCGCTTCATACATAGGCAAGGTTGGTCTTCTGTATTACTGCGTGGCGCCAAAGATCTCATTTCAGTGACATTGTCTTAGAGAGGTGCAAGTGTGTAAGGTCGGAATTTATCAAATCATCCCAGGTTTTACTGTGTCTACCTACTCCGTAACTTCCATCAATTTTGATTGCCCTGCACTTTTTTATACAGCTGTCGTCTTTCATGCGCATCACGTGACTCTACCAACGTAGTCTTCTCTCAAGCAAACAGCATCTGATCCCTCTTATTCCTAATTTCTCACTTAGTTCATTTATGCTTTGCCGTTTGCAATAATAAATAGGAGAGGGCTAAGGACAGAGCCTTGATGAACACCAACTTTTACACTAAATTCATTGTTAATTCTAACCTTACTGACTGTTTCTTTATACATGGCTTGTATAGCTCTCACAAGCCATTCATCTACACCTAGTTTTCTAAGAGCCCACCAGATAATGGAGTGGGGGACTCTGTCAAAGGCTTTCTCCAGGTCTACAAAATCTAAGTAGAGGGGTTTACTTTTAGCTAGGTACTTCTCTTGTAGTTGTCGTACAACGAAAAGACCGTTTGTAGTACTTTTACCTGACACAAACCCAAACTGCATTTCATCTAGATCAATTTGCTCTCTGATTAGTTGCGCTATAACTCTTTCTGTGACCTTCATGAGCTGGTCAACTAACTTAATGCCTCTATAGTTTCCCCTATCTGGAGCATCCCCTTTACCCTTGTAGCAGTTAATGATGATGCTGCTATGCAAGTCTTTTGGTATGACCCCATTCTGTATTACTTGGTTTACTATCCGGGTGACCATAGTATGTCCCACCATTCCAGATGCTTTCAACATCTCAGCAACTATCTCCGAATGCCCAGCTGCCTTGCCTGTCTTCATATCTTTGATTGCCTTACTTATTATACAACCGCTGGTCCTTCTATTGGATCGATTTGGGGCAGACTATCTTTTTCCCACTTATTTTCCTCATTTAGTAGTCTCTCGTAGTGACACTTCCAAGCTACCTTCTTATCAGTATCAGTGATGGCAAGTACACCATTATCATTACGGACATACTTCTCCCCGACAATATCACGGTTTTCCTTGACATACTGTCTAGCAATCCTGAACACCTCACGTTTTTGGTCCTCACGTTGTAGAACATGCTTGAACTTTCTATCCTCTGCTTCCCTTTTTGCAAAGTACACTTGTCTCGTAGCTTCTCTCCTGGCCACTTGATAGTCTTCTCTACTTCCCCCATCCTGCCATACTTTTCAAGCCTGCTTTTTGGCCTTGTATGTATATATATATTAAAAATATAGGGAAGAGAAGTTGTTGAGAGTGTAATTGGAGTCTTTGGGAAGATTTATTTGCAGTAGCTTTGTCAGTTTTGCCGTCTCATGATTTTCAAAACTTTTTCTCCATCTCTTAACTTTCGAAAATTATAAAACTGTGAAACTGGTGAGGTTGTAAATAAATTTTCTTTTGATTCCAATTGCATTTTAAAATTTCTTTTTCCTATATTTTTAACATATACTAGCAGAATGGCCCAGCGTTGCTCGGGATTTGCTCTAGGGTTCTTATATATTTGACATATATTTATCCTTATCGAGCCTCGTGAAATAAATATGTTTGTTTATATTTTGTTATTGTGTATGCAAAAATATATAATTATATATATATTAAAATAACAGATTAAAGTTTAAGCAAAGAATCGCTGCTTTCACCCTTAACGGGATCTTCTGAAATTAAAAAAATCAATCTGTGAACGCAGAAGTAAATATTTCGAAAAACGTTACACACTATATATATATATATACCTCTAAAAGGTTCTCCCTAAAAATGAAAGGCAGGTTGTATGATGCCTGCACACGAACAGCAATGTTGCATGGCAGTGAGACCTGGGCATTGTGTGCAGAGGATATACACAGACTAGAGAGGAACGAAGCTTGCATGCTCCGCTGGATGTGTAATAGTAATATACGTGAACGGCAAAGCATTAACGAACTAAGGGAAAAATTAGAAATAAGAGGGATCAGATGTTGTTTACTTGAGAGAAGGCTACGTTGGCATGGTCACGTGATGCGCATGAAAGACGACAGCTGTATAAAAAAGTGCAGGGCAATAAAGATAGACGGTAGCCACGGAGTAGGCAGACCCAGAAAAACCTGGGACGACCTGATAAATTCCGACCTCACACACTTACACCTCTCCAAGACAATGTCACTGGACCAAGATCTTTGGCGGTACTCAGTAATAGAGAAGACCCGCCTTGCCTAAATACGAAGTAAACCTACTACAGTCAGTAGGCATCTCTAACAAAATACGCCCCCGTCACACCACCCCCGCCCCTTTCAATGTAAAGTTACGTTGGTGCCACAACATCCAGGCCGAAACAAATGAGATCGTGTAGGTGTCACAACAAAAAAACACACAGTCCACGCTGTAATGTGGCCGTGTAGGCAACACGGTAAAAACCTCCCAGTTCCACACTGTAAATGTGGTTGGTGTTAGGAAGGGCATCCAGCTGTAGAAAACCCGCCAGACAGTCCTATGCGAGCAAGACAACCACTCTTGCCTCAAGTGGGAAAACTCCCGTCCAAACCCATGCAAGCGTGGAACATGGACGTTAAACGATGATGATGATGATGATGACACACACTATATATACATGTATACACACACACACACACACCATGTCATAATGTTGTAATGCAGACAGCCAGACATAGAGACAAATATCTATCTAAAAAGAGAAAGACTAAGAATTATAGCCAGAGATCGCTAAATCGCCTAATGTAGTCCTTAGAGCATTGAAAATTTGAAATATTCTGTTCTCAAAACACTCGCAGGACCATAAGTATTACATGAATAAAGTTTGAAAACAATCGGTTGGGTGGTTCTCGAGTTTTAGTGAGCTGACAGACAGACAGACATTCTCTGTTTTAGATATATAGATAATTGTTTCTACTTTTGGCACAAGGCCATCAATTACCCAGTACATTACTGGTACTTTATTTTATCGACCCCGTAAGGATGAAAGGCAAAGTTAACCTTGGCGTGATTTGAACTCAGAATGGCAAGGGCCGTAACTCTATACGTCAATGCATGGCGTCCGACCCTCTACCAATACTACCAATCCACCGATAGATAATGTGAGTTCATGTAGTATATATATAACTGCGGGTTGTTGATTTGTTTGTAGTTGTTGTTTTGTGGAGATGCCAGACTAAGTGGTTAGGATATTGAATTTTGGCTGGCCATGTGTTCATATCTTGTCACAGGTTTTGTGTCTCTGGGACATTGTCTCATATAGGGGTTCCTCCCTAATTAACCTTAATCCTTAATCACTGTCTTACCTTTATGATTTTATCTGATATTACTTTAATTTTCTGAGTTATTCAACAAATTATGAGGTGTCATTTTTGTTTTTCTTTACACGTCCTTGTTTCTTTGTTCCTATTTATTAAAATAATATATAAATGGTCAACAAATGTTTTTAGCTCTTAAAACAAAACATAAAAATATACTCTACTTTCGATTTCTATCTCAGCTTCAAATATACTGCTGTTGGTGTTTTATGTGTTTCTATATAAAACCACTTTATCCTATATTACTATCTGAGAAGGTTTCCCGTAGCAGACCTGTAATGAGTCCTTATCAGAAATGTCTACATTGAACAAGTTTTTTTATATTATCCTTCCAAAAGAAAATTGCCATTAGAATCTGCCACATTATGACCACAATGGTGATGACATCTACTGGTATCATGTAACCCAGTACAACCTGCTTCGTGGTTGAGTGGTCAGCTCCCACACCTGAGTCTGGTCTGATTAGGGGGATAAATGGAACCCCAGCAGCATAAAAAAACAAGAGCTATTAAAAAGGCAGATGAGTTAACTTCCATCCACCCCCCAACTATGAGTTAAATAGCCTCACCAACACACAATTGGCCAAGCATGGTGTGTATTGCTACATCCCTGACATAACCCTACCCCTCCAAAAAAGTGGTAGAGGTCAACCAGGAATGAGAAGGCACTGGATTGGATTGGTGATGACAGATCTGGTGTCTTTTGAAAAAGCCTTCAGTCTCTTCCTAGAACCATCTAAGCCATGTTCACTACATTGAATAGGTGTTGTCATTAAAATATTGGATTAAATGTCTTGTGGTATTTGTACCAGCTCTTTGTGTTCTGAGTTGAAATCTTGCTGAGGTCAACTTTCATCCTTTCGGGGTTAATAAAGTACCAGTCCAGGGCAGTGAGTGGATTGGCAGAATTGCTAAGGTGTTGGACGGGATGTCTTGTGGTATCTGTTCTGGTTCCATGTGGTCTATAGAAAGCTGGTGAAATCTGCACAAATGTGAGCTGTAGCAATAACATTAAAAACTGGAGTCAAACACCAGTCATTGGTAAACAGAAGCCAATGTGTGTCATGAGCTGGGATATGCATAATTGAAGTAAAAAATGCTTTGTTTGGTTCAGTGGCTTATGTTTTATGTTAGATGTTTAGCTTCTTGAGACCTGTGTGAGCTTAAAATAGAATGTTATGTCATGCATACACTGTTGAGGCTCAACACTGAAATATCTTATGTGTCATGTCCTCTATGAACACTCACACAATGTGCTGTTTTATTGTGGGCTAAATAAAACATAAAATATATCACCCGTCCCACCTGGAATGATATCTATGGTTAAATACTTCAGTATATATTATAATCTGACAGTTCTGTTACCTTTAATCTTGAATTTCAACAGACTTTGGCCTGTCTTGAGAAATTAAGGGTCATGGAGCATGAAGCTAACAACTTTATCTCCATTAATTAAAGCTTGTGCGACAATATTATTATTATTCCAGAATTGGCGGTGGATTGGCAGTATTGGTAGAGGGTCAGACGCCATGCTTTGACATATAGAGTTACGGCCCTTGCCATTCTGAGTTCAAATCCCGCTAAGGTTAACTTTGCCTTTCATCCTTACGGGGTCGATAAAATAAAGTACCAGTAATGCACTGGGTAAATGCTGGCCTTGTGCCTAAGGTAGAAATAATTATTATTATTCCAGAATTGTGCAGACTCACTATAATCTTACTTCACTATCCTGATCTAGACAGTGCATCATTATAATATTAAATATGTTTTCATTCGCTGATAGTTTCGAGATTCTATGTGATTGCTTTTAACTATCTAAACTATAATAAAGGAATGAGTGCGGGACTGCGTCCAGAATATATTTTTTTATCCCGTTTGTAAAATAAGTTGGATTACTTTGAATAAATAATAAATGAATATTACATAATTTATCTACTAAATTTTGTTATTCTTCATTAAATATAAATAATATTGTTGCTTATTTTAAGATTCACTTCTTTAAAAATGTCAACACTTCCGGTTAGCGATCGCTTAAATAAACATTCATATATTTCCATCACTAATTTTCTCCTAATGCAGTTTATATATAATATCGTCTTTTTTAATGTATCATGGATTACGTTACCGATTACATAAGACAGCGTAACGCAGTCTTCGTTCAATTTCTGTCTATGCTGTCAATTATGATTTTATTTGATGTATCATATCTACATGTATATATACTTGCGTATAATATCAATATACACACTACACATGCTAGCAGAAAACCACCCGAAGGGTGGTATTTCTGCTAGTTAAGCTAATAATCGATGGTGAATGTTTTTATAATCTATTTTCATAAGATAGGAATTTATTTGGCTTATGGTAGGGACGGTAAAAGTCCATTATTTAGTTCGAAAGTTGCTTCCAGGAAATTCACAACCTCAATAGTTATGGTGATTCCATAATTCTTAAAGAACCTATGCAATAACGATTGAGTCTAACCATAAGGTCGTAAATTTCCTGGATATGCATACTTAGAAATAGTTATGTAATAAACAAAAGAATTTTAGGGGAATATTAATATACAAACATAATTATGTCCATTTCTGGCTGTATCACATAGTGTCCCCATTAATCAATTGTGATTTAGGGAGTCAAATATGAACTTATCCAAAACTAATTTGTTTAATCCTATAAAATAATTTCTAAGGTTAATTTTCCATGATGAATTTTTGTTTGTCTCCTTCTTAAACCAAGATGTCAACATCCAACATTCGTGCGAAATACGAAACCCGACAAAATGTATTTGGTCTATATAGACTTGGTATTTAAGATGCATAATTAAATAACATATTCTGGTAATCTAATTTTTTCACCAATGACTATCGTTTTCTCACAGATGAGAATGAGCTGTGATCTTATTGAAATAGAGCTACATCTATAGATTGACTACATAAAACGAATTTTGTAACACTTTGAATAATTCGAGGTCATATCTCATTCGAAATGATTCTAAGGGAATAAATACGGTTCTTTGACGAAAGAAGATTAATTTCCCATTCATACCTTAGTCTATATTTGCTTTGCATTTATATGTATAACCACTCTTCCACGCTAATATCTCTTCTTCAAATGTTTATATACAGTAATCCCCTGTTTATACGTACCAGAACCAACCACGATAAATGAAAATCCGCGATATAGAGAGACCCTAAATACAACTGTTGTTTTCATAGTTTAAGCCTTAAAATACCTCTCCTACATGCTTCAAGTACATATAAACTCATTAAAACACACTTCCGTATCCCTTTAGCATTTACATTACTCTATATATACTATTGTATGTTTGTGGGAAAGCCTTTACCTCACGTAATTATCTCACATAATATAGAATCTATGAGGTTTTGATATTATTTATTTTGAGAACAATACCTTAACATCAGTATAAGCAGCTGGTTACGGCCGGTTCAAAGAGAAAGATTGCCGGTTTAAATTCTAAAGGTTTAAAATACCTCTCCTTCATACTTTAAGTACATATAAACTCATTAGAAAACACTTGTATTTAAACACCAAAAACAGCCGGTAACTATTTTATAGAAACTACCACTGATTACCAATGAGGACCATTGCCAGCCATGGTAGCCACTTGGTAATAATACACTGCACATCTCCCGCTAACCTATGAAGGGTTTTTAGTAAAACAGTAATGAAACGAAAAATAAAAACATTTTTTATTGTTAAAGCCTTAAAGATGCCCCTTCCTTATGATATACACTTCAATCGAAACTTATTTAATAAGTTTAAAATTTAAACACTTTTTATTCAGACGTATCGCGATAAGAAAATAGATATGTTCTAACGAAAAATCTGCAATGTAGCGGGATCGCGAAAAGTGAACCGCGATATAGTGGGGGATTACTGTATTATAAAAATGCATTGAGCTATTCCTTTCTCTTAAAAGCTGGTAATTACACTCTATAAGTTTAATTCTCTACTCTCCTTTGAGAATTGCTAATATAGTTCTAACTTTGATATATATACCCAGTGAGCGCTCTTTATATCTTTGTGTCTGACACAACTAGCACCTTAGAATGGATCTATATGAGCTGGATTACTCTTTGAAGAACATTCCCACTTCTTTTAACCATGTTTATTCTAAGCTTCTTCTTCCAAAAGCTGATGTTGTGAAACGCTTGACAATATATTTATATCTATATTTACTCCTAATTTATATTTTTTCTTAATTTTTTCCTTAATGGAAACAGTGCACTTTTCATGTGAATGGAGTACCACTGAAGCAGGTAGAGAAATTGAAGTATCTCAGGGCCATGGTCATGAGTGATGGAAGGCAGGAGGCTGAATTAAGTGCAGGAATTGCAAATGCTGGTACAATAATGCACCAGTTTCAACATTCAGTAATCAAAAGAAGGGAGGTAGGTGTAAAAGCCAAACTTGCTATCTTTAATTTGGTATTCATGCCAACCCTTACCTATGGTCATATATATATCTTGGATAATGTCCAAAAGAATATGATCGTGAATACAAGCGGCCAAAATGAAGGGTCTTTGGAGTAACATTACTTGATAAAGTGCATAGCTCAGAGATCATAGTCACTCCAGGTAGAGCCGCTACTTCTCTGAATTGAGAGATCACAGCTCCAATTCTATGGGCATGTGGTTAGAATGTCTGTTGAGCAAGATGGTTCAATAACATCCATGAGCTTGGCTGGTCTCGCTTGGGGATCCAGCTGGATCAGTTGGAGATGGTTGCCTCTGATGAAGAAGAAGAAGAAGAAGAAGAAATATATTTATTAGTACAGATTAAAGTTTAAACAGAATTTCTGCTTCCACCTTATACACCGCTCTGTCGTGCCTGTTAAGGTGTTCAGTTGGAGCTATAGGATGACCCGAAAATATTTGCAAAAAATGATGAGCAATTGCAAGGGCTATGAAGCAGTTCAGTGATGATATTAAAATAGAGTTTGGACTAGATCAAAGGTTCTCAACGGGGGGCATATGAAACCCTGGGGGCGTTTCGGAACTCCAGGCGGGCTTTTGGGGGCAAAGGTTCGTTGGGGGGGGGGCTTTGGGGCGCACTGGTAGGCTCTTTACTTTGGTAAGTTTTATAAGCCATATTTGTATGTCTCTGAGACAGCCAGTGTGAATGCATTTGAATGAGCATGCAGACAGCATAACTTATGGTCTGACTGCAGCTGTGAGCAGGTGTGCAGGTGTGTTTAGACATTAACCGGCAATTGAGATCCTAAAAATGGAAAAACCCAGTCAACTGGGTCAAGGACACTTTGAGCACAGCCAGTTAGAATCTTATAAATTATTAACTCAACCGAAATGAGTTAACACTATGTAGATCTACTTTATTCCCTACTAGCAGATTTACCCGGCGTTGCCCAGGGTTTGAAATTATGCTAAGAATATACAGCTAGGAAGTAAAAGAAGAACATTATTTCTCCCCAACCTGTCAAAATATGCAGAAGTCTTCAATAATTAATGCAAACGAAGTATTTTATAGATTTAATCGAATTACAATATTCTACGTTGATGTCATCATCATCACCGTTTTACGTCCGTTCTTCCATGCTAGCATGGGTTAGACAGGTTGTCCTGTTGTGGGCAGTGTCTGGTCGGCTGACCATGCCTTGCTCATACAGGAACTGATTTTGGCTTGATTTCTACAGCTGGATGCCCTTCCTAACACCAACCTCATTTACAGTGTGGGCTGGGTGCTTTTTTGCTGTGGCACCTCCACGACCACCTTGCAGTGGGAGGGTGTGGGGAATATTGTCTATATGCTTCAGCTTGTACCCATAGGAGGTCGGGTATTCTATATTACTGCGTGACGCCAGAGTCCACGGTCGCCTTTCAGAGGTGTAATTGGGTAAGGTCGGCTTTTATCACCTCATCCCAGGTCTTCTTGGATCTCCCCACTCCGCGGTTTCCATTGACTTCTAGTGCTCTGCACATTTTTATGCAGCTGTCATCCTTCATACGCATCACATGTCCATACCAACGCAACCGCCTCTCCTGCACATAGCATTTGATTTCTCTTATGCTCAGTCTCTCTCTCAATTCATTTATGCTTTGTCGTTCGCGTATATTACTATTACACAATCATCGGAGCATGCAGGCTTCGTTTCTTTCTAATCTACGTAAGTCTTCCACCTTCAGCGCCCAGGTCTCACTACCATGTAACATTGCTGTTCGGATACACGCATCATACAGTCTGCCTTTCATTTTGAGGGAGAAGCCTTTTGCAGCTAGCAGTGGCAGTAGTTCCCTGAACTTCTTCCATCCCGTTCTTACCCTAGTTATTGTACTTTCTGAACACCCACCTCCGCTGCTAATTCGGTCACCTAGGTAGCAGAAGCTGTCTACTGTTTCTACAGAGCCCTCCCAGAGATTGGTGGTACTTGTTTCCTGTGGCTGTTTGCTGCTTGCTGTCCCAGCACAGCTGCTGCATGTGAAGTCTACATTCTTAATTAAGCTTCCTGAGATCCCGCTACATCTCGTGTACCCATTGTTTGCATTTGGGGCAGAGAATGGAGTTCCTACCTACACCTTTCCTACATACTGAGCAAGGCCATTTCCCTGAGGGGATCTGGGTTCTGTTTTCTCGTCTACTTACAAGGACCTTAGTCTTTGTCATGTTGACTTTGAGACCCTTTCTTTCTAGTCCCTGCTTCCAAGTTTGGAATTTCTTCTCTAGTTCTACCATAGATTCAGATATAAGTGCGAGGTCATCAGCATACAGGAGTTCCCATGGGCATCCGGTCTTAAACTCCTCTGTTATTGCCTGCAGGACTATGATAAACAGGAGAGGGCTAAGAACAGAGCCTTGGTGGACACCAACCTGTACGCTAAATTCCTCACTATACTCATTGCTAATCCTAACTTTGCTGACTGCTCCCTTATACATGGCGCATCAAAACTCTTTATAAGGAGTGGATTATATGCAACAACCCATCTGTTGTCAACCTCATGTTTCCCAACCCTCGCTGTGAATCCACCATCTTTGGGTCTTCTCTGGCGATATAGTGGGTATCCGTCATGACCAGTCTGAGTGTCAACATGGCTTATGAAAGTTTTAAAAATGTAAAAGTTGTAGGTCCCAATGGTTTGAATGGAAAGCCCCATAACGATTGTTCTAAAAATAAACAAACCATCATCAAAATCTCGTCAATTCGAGACTGCTGCGAGATTAGGCCCTTAACGTGAAAATTAACACTTAATATAGTGAAACAAGTTAAAACAACAAGTGTTTTTTTAACTTTGAAAGTGCAACAAAGAATAAAGAAACAAATGATAATATTAGTGATTTATCTTCAAATGAATCTGATGTTTATATTTGTCAATAAAGTTGGTTATCTCCCTTTTTTATAAGGATTGTCAATAAAGTTGGTTATCTCCCTTACATCAATTTTGCTACCGATAATTTTGATATCGATTTTTTATTGCTCAACGTGGGTCGATTTGAAAATGTTTTGTGATGTGACCATCTTAGCGACCTGTGCAACGCGCACAGAAAATTTGATCAAATTCGGTTGGTAATTGTAAAAGCCTTAGGTATCCAAAGTTGTACACATACACACACACACACACTCTCGCTTTTATATATATAGAAGAAGGTAGAAGATTGTATAAATATTACAAATAAAAAAAGAAAAGAAAAAACAGAGAAGCGGCTAGCACACACACCTAGGACCACATACAACACGAGGTAATACACACATCTAAGACCACATACAACACACAAGCAGGTAATACATACATCTAGGACTACATACAACACACAGGCAGGTATTACATACATCTAGGACCACATACAACATACATTGTATCATGTGCTACGGATGACGCAAGAGCAATTGTCGGCCAACATAAGGTTTTGTCACTCTTATGAAGAGAGAAAATCTATCTGTATTTGCTGTTCATTGTGTCATTCATCGACAACACTTGGCTGCAAAGAAACTCAGCAAGCCACTGAGCAAGTCATTGCAGGTGGCCATTGATGTCATCAATTTTATCAAACGGCTTTCCCTCAATGAGCGAATTTCCGGCAACTGTGCCAAGATAATGACGAAGAATTCGTCAAGTTGCTCCTTCATACTGAAGTGAGGTGGCTTTCAAAGGGCAAGTGCCTTACTCACTTCTTTGAACTGTTCAACTCTATCATTGAGTTTCTGCGAGGACGCAACACAGAACTGTACAAGAAAACCCTCGATGTGAGGCAAGACCGCCATCCTTGACAAATGCAATGGCGTCATTATGGCTTTGCAGGGAAAGATCACCTTGCTTAAAGCAAGGAATGCTGTGAAAACATTCCTGGCCAAATTGAATATCATCGAAAGGAATCTTTGTAGATGGGAATTCTATAATTTTCCTAATGTCACCAATGTTTAAAACATTGTGAGCGATGACCAACTCCAAATTTATACCACTCACCTCCGTGTTCTACAAGACAATATGAGAGAACGGTTTGTCGACCTTTTGCCGATGGACATCCCAATGTGGATAGCAGAACCCTTCATAGTTAATATCGACGATTTGGACATTAAATTTCAGGAAGTATTCATTGAACTTCAAGCAGATGACATGATCAAAATTAGATTTCCCAAAATAGGTGAACCCCTTTTTTGGATGCAAGAGGAAATTCAGCGTCGATTTCCACTCCTACATGCAGAGGCTAAGAGATTTGCTCTGCCTATTCCAACCTGGTACTTAGTCGAGAGGAGGTTTGGTGCTGTTTCGAGGCTGCACAGTAAGGCTCGCAACCGCTACAATGTAATTGCATGTGGAGATCTCAGGCTACATCTTACGAAAATCAGTCTCACGTCAAAGAGTTAACTAGACTCCATGAAGCTCAAGGGTTCTATTGAAATGAGGTCAAAGTTAAAGTAATCCGAAAACTTGGATATGCTATTGTTACAAAGCAAACTAACAACTTTTTTATTTGTAGTTGCAGTCTGACTGGACTGGAAACCATCTACTACAATTCACTTACTCATTTGTTGTATATATTTTACCATTTACTAATAAATATACCCTCTTATATGGTCATGAAAACCCTCTTCCATGGTCTCTAAGCTCACAAAGCAGAGGGGACATCAAGTTAGATATCAACATTTATTCTGTCCGTTTCATTAAAGGGAAAATTGGAAAGCTTTGAAATGATATAATTGCCACTTTCTTCCAGATAAGAGCACTCTTGGAATAGACAGAGTTGCTCATGTATAAATGTTCAAAATAGCTGGTATCGCCTGGTGGAAATATAAGAAATTCAACTGGTCCTTATTCATAAAAAAGAACATTTATGTTCCTTTTTTTTTAAATTTATATATTTCCTTTCAAGGAATGTATTTATACTCTCAGCTGCCTGCAATGGTATCTTTGGAATATTGTTAATCAATCTTTTAATAATCTACTGATATCAAAATCAGTAGTATATTGAAAAATGAAAAAAAAAAAAAAGGGTAAGGCGTTTCGTGATTTCGAGGGACAAAAGGGGGCATTTGGCCCAAATGGACTGAGAACCTGTGGACTAGATGAATGTGCCAAATCCACGTTCATCAGATGCACATAGATATTAATGAACTACATATTTCAGGAGTCCCCTTTACTGCTGAAATGAAAAACAGAAAAAGCAATTGCTTGTTGACATGACCGTTCCTACAGACAAGAATGTATCTATAAAAACATTTGAAAAATTGAGCAAAAAAGTCCTGGAAATAGAGATTGGAAAAATGTGGAAGTTGAGAGCTAAAACAATACCAGTGGTTGTAGGCGCTCTAGGAATGATAAAGGGTCTAATGATTACTTATCCCAAATCTCAGGAAACCTGCGTATAGAATAAATACAAAAGATAGTACTAATGGGAACTGCCCATATACATTAGAAGAGTATATATACTTGGAAGAGGCTTTATAGCCGGTAAGAGTGTCAGACACCACGAGTCAAAACAATTTGAAATCTTTTCCACCATTAGTCGTCCATTCGTAACGTACGTTACGCTTTAGTTACATACACACACTACACGTAAATACATAAACAGATAGACAACAGAAGGGGTTGGTGAAATGCTATAGCGATGTGTGTTACGTCCCTTTCGGGTTTACTGGCTACGTAGCATATTCGTATATTAGTACATCTGTTATACGAAGTAAAATGATTCTTTTTTTTTTTTAAATAGTCTGCTTTATTCACAGTTGTATAAAAATATAATTGTTTCTACTTACCGATACTGCCAAAAATATATAATAATATAACGCTTACAGAACGAAAACAAACAAATATAATATATACAAAAGGGAAAGGAAAAGAAGAAAAGAGACAAAACATGTCCCCAAAATTATTAGAGAGGCTTCCCAGTGCTTCTCGCGATATTGTTATCTTATGCTCTGGTAGCCGTTCGTTTGTCCATTCCTTTCGCCTGTTCTTTGTTGTATGTGGTCCTAGATGTGTGTATTACCTGCTTATGTGTTTTTTTCCTCTTTTTTTTTGTCTTTCCCTTTCCTTTGTATATTATATTTTTTGTGTTTTCGTTCTGTAAGCATTATATTATTATATATTATATATTTTTATACAACTGTGAATAAAACAGACTATTAAAAAAAAATATCTTGTATTATCAACCTTTCATTACATTTTATTAAAACATCTTGATACACAATGAATATTATGAATATATTTAATTGCGTATATTATATTATGAATATAATATACACAATGAATATTATGAATATAATTTACAAAAATAAAAAAAGACAACAAATGGATAGCGAGAAAGACATGCAGAATCAAGTCTCTACAACAGAGAATGAGATAAAAAGAGTGCAAAGAGTTACATTTATTTAACTCGGCTGTAATGAAATAGAGCCAATAATATATAAACAGTTATGATGAAATAAAACTATGAATGTAAAATAGTATTCAGGTTATTTATTATGTTGTCAGTAGCAAAAATTTAGGAAATTAATAATCAATTGTCATTTTAATGAAAAGAAATCGCAATTATTATCAGCAGAATTGAGGACGTAGTAAAAAGTTCATAAAAGCCCAGCTCTTTGCTGGTATCCGCTGGACAAGGTTGGTCGTCAGCCTTTCAATATTCGTAGCTGGGCTTTTAAAATGTTTATTTATTAACCCCCCCCCCACCGTATATGTTTATGTGTTGAGTATTTCCGTAGAAAAAGTAAAGGAAAAAAAGAGTGGTCTATGTATTGTACAGAGCTATTTAATTACATAATAAACAACACAATATCAGACTATATATATATATATTTAAAAGAATAGAGGTGTAACACACGAGTTGTGATATATTAGTAAAAGGAAAAGAAAATGCTGACAAATTTTTCCCAGTGAAAAATTTGTCAACATTTTCTTTTCCTTTTGCTAATATATATATATAATATATATATATAAGGGAAATTAAAAAACAACAGAGGAGTACAAGTTACGAAAAGTATTAGGTTCACGCTTATTGATATATATATATATATAGAGAGAGATTTTACTAGTAAAAGTATAATTCTTTTGTCAACATACTCGCTATGCAAGGGATCTGTTTCATTTTATTCATATACTTGTGGGAGGTATTCGACTCGTATTCATAGGCAACCTTACGATTTACTGCAATCATTAGTTGTTGCAGTTCACGTCGGGTTCCGTTTTCTTTTAAAACGGAGGCTAACGCTTGTATGAACCAAGATCCATTAGTAGAATTTCTCCAAGAGTAAAATCCAGGGACAGTAGAGTAGGCCAGAAGTACGTCAGCCCAAAGAGGTACTTTCTGAGATGTAATTTTTTTATGTTCACGCATATCCTCAGCATCGTGTAACAGTTCACCACTGTCTAATTTCGTTCCGCGGCAGGCTTGTACGAAGAATAGTTTGGGTTTACCTGTTAAACTTGGACACTTATTAGGAAGGAACAATTCAACTAGGTCATCAAGTTTTATCTTTCCGTCCGTTGCATATATATAGTTATCGTCTTCACCGTGGGTCAATATAACACAAACGAAGCAGTTATAATTGTCGTAATCCTTCAAGGCTACTTCCGAAAAGAGTGTTTTCATGTTTTTTATTGATACATTCTTACGGTTAATTACATCAAAATGCAACGTACTCAATGTGGTTTTAATTGCGTTTGCATCTTCATCGGTTCCCTGTCGCTTAGACATGCCAACTGAACTATCGAAACTTTCATTATTGATTAATAAAGCCAGATTTTTTCTGTCAGGATCCATTTTATACTTTTCAGATTCACTTTTATCAACATCCACCATTTCGACATCTTGAGATGGTAACTCAGGGTCTTTGTTTATAAAATATATACCTTGAACACCGCGAGCATCTGTGTAATCCATTGTCGATAGGAATTTGTATTAATTTGACAGAAATTAGTAAAGTATATAACAAACTGCAGATTGTTAATGCAGCTAAATCGAAATGTCACAGCAGTTAATAAATGGAATAAACAATACAAAAGCGGAGGTTTTGTTCAGCACCAGAAACGAATTCCTTTATCAAATCACGATGGAAGGAATAGTAATGTTAAACGTAGGCTAATAATATCTAAAATAAATTTCCAGATATCTAAAAATAAATGAATAGATGACACACCCCAAACGTCACTTCCGCCCAGTATGTGCATGAAACAAAACCGGAAGAGTCACGGGCACTGACTCACAAAATACAATAAATATTCTGAAGAGAAGTTAAAGGGGAACAACTTTCAAAAACTTTTAAAAAGTTGTATTCCCTTCTTACTATTTTTTTTTAATTATTATTTTTAACATATCGATATATTTTAAATTAATTAATTCAAACATAAGCGAATATCATATGGAAAATATGTTAATTCTTATGGAATGTTCTCCACAAATGAAGCTCTTAAATAGCCATGGCGTATAATAAGTACAGTGCCACATGTAGAATTTGTGCAGCCCGATATGGTCCTTGAGTCTTCTAAATTTTACTATGAAATACAACACGATACAATGCAAAAAATCTAAGTCCCAAAAGTATTTGCAGGAACAGAATTATTGTGGTTTTATGTCTATTTGGATTTTTAACTAACAATACTCTTGCTGCAGGTTCAGCTATTTCCCAAACCCCACTAGCTACATATCAAATATGATGTTTATGTTTTGTAAATTGACATTCATCAATTGCATCATTTTTACCACTGGATATAATTAGATTAGCATTCAGATAATGCAGTGTTAGCTCACTTAGGTAGGACTTCCAGTTAGATAACTGCATTAAGGTCCACAGATATCGAATTCATGACAATCATTTTTCTCATCACTTAATCTCCAGCCATTGATTATCTCTACTGGTCCTAGTTATCGATTTTTTTAAAATATTCCAATGAAACAAACTTAGATCAGATCCTTGTCTACCACTTTCATTTCCGTTGAAATTATTCATCGCTGCCCTTACCCCTTCCTTGCAGCCAATCCACACTTCAGTTATTTTACGTCCTTTCCCTTAATTTTCAGTATTCCAGTCACTCCATCTTTCTCAGCCACTTCCCCAATCTCCCCTTAGTCACACAGAGTTGCTGCCTCTACTTCCACCCCACCACATACTAATCCTCTTTCATCGCGCTCACATTCCCCTGATGTCCTGTATCCTCATGCACGCCAACCCCATTCACCCCTCTCTCAAATCCGCACCATCGACTGCAACCTCACCTAAGTTTTGCAGCATAGAGATATGGTCCTTTGCGTTCTGAGTTCAAATCCCGCCGAAGTTAACTTTGCCTTTCATCCTCACAGGGTCGATAAAATAAAGTACCAGTAATGCACTGAGTAATTGCTGGCCTTGTGTCTATAGTAGAAACAATTATTTCATCGGCTCCGTAAGGATGAAAGGAAAAGTTGACTAGGCGAGATTTCAAATCAAAATTCAGAGAGCCTTGACAAACCGCACAAGGTAATTTTTTCTGCGCCATAACTATATGCCACAAAGCATGTTTTCCGACTATCTACCGAGACGGCCAAACCACTGTCCTTAGAAAAATAATTATTGTTTCTACATTTAGTACAAAGCCAACAATTTGTAGGGCGGGGGAAAGTCGATTAAATCGAATACAGTGCGTAATTGCTGCTTTATCGACCTCGTAATGATAAAAGGCAAAGCTTACCTCGGCGGGATTTGAACTCAGAACCTAAAAGGCTGTAACTATATGCCCAAAAGCATCTTGTCCGACGCAAGCGCTGTAAAGTTTACATATATTTTCCCCAAGGAACAGACTCTCGAGAATCGTTTCAAAGTTTATCCTCTCACTTTTCGGAAACTTCAAAATGGCTAGTTTATATTTTGAGGAGAAAGCGGAAGTCAGATATCAACTTGTTTACTATATGTTAGTATCAATAACAACAAACTGAACTTAGCCATATGTCTACAGAAGACAGCAGAGATAAAATCAAACACAAGAGGCGTCAGTCTCCAGTTGGTCCTCTTTGCAATCCCCACATAAGCCAGGTTACTGACAACCCCAAGGAATGCGCAGAACTCATTGATGAATGCTATGCAGGCATTTTCACTATTGAAGACCAGAGTGTACCGTCTCCACCACCACTGACATCGGATTCTATTACAACTATGGAATTTACACCTGCAATGCTGCGACGTCACCTTAAGAATAAACGCAACCATGCCTCTCCTGGTCTTGATGGTGTAGCAAGAGTTGCCTCCCTTGTTGTGACGATCACATCACCAGTAGAGTAACGCTCTCTAGACAGGAAGTAGCTGGAGTTACTTCCCGTGGTGGTTGCCTTCTTTGTCATTTCCGTCCTGGGACCATATAAAAGGGATAGCTCAGGGCGATCTCACTCTCATTTGCCTTTTCGGCTGCTGGCATTCGGCCAGGCGCGTTCGCCGAGCCTCTACTCTCTGGTAACCCTAACATTGTCTCTTGCGAGCTCACTTCAAATAACTTTACTTCATTCTTTCATCTACTCTTGACATGTCAACAATTCAGCACTACATAACTTCAACTTGTTAATTAAACTTTATACACACAACTGAGTCTTTTGCTATATTCATACAACCCAGTGTATTCATACAACCCAGCGTTCCGTTATAAGTGGTGACCCCGAAAAAAATAAAAAAATAATGGGATCTGGTGTTGTGTGAATACGGAAAAAAGAAAATTAATTAGCAGTACCCCATTTTCGTTGGAATGTGTCGACCAACATTTCCAACACGCAGCAAACTTTATGAACACACGCACATGTGAAATTCTCGTTTTTTACACATTTCAACATGAACATTTATTTTTGCTGAATTTCAACTATTGCTTATTCTTTCCACCAAGCTTTTTTCATCGTTCACAAAAAATTGAACTCGCCATATTTGTTATACCAAGTGAAGCCTTTCCTTCTTTTTCATCATGTTTTCACGTTCACACGCACATTTTTCAAAATGGCTGCCAACGACCTGTTGCACTATCATTTTCGCGCCATTTTCTCGTGCAATAGAAATTTTTTTTTTAAAACTTGATTTTAACCTTGTTTCGGCACGTGTGGGGAGCACACATCTCGACTCACTGAGATACCACACGCCATAGATAATGTTTCTTGCCAAGGATTCTCCAGCCTTAAGCTATATTCTCCTATTTGCCGATTTAAAAATTTACCACGTAAATTTGCCGTTGAAAACTGCGCATTTATTCAGAATGCTTATTTCTTTGGTAGCTGGCCTCTTGACCCTTCCAGGTCAACGCATTCTCAACATCGACCAGCAACTTTGGCTGTTGTTTCTAGCACTTTGCGCAACTCATTTTTTCTGGGAAAATTTTACTGGAACGGAAACAACATCGAATAGCCTCACACCGCGAGACAACAACATCAACAACAACAACACAGCTTCATCAACAACCAAAACCAGCAGAACAAAACAGAGAATTTATTTTTGCAGCACTTCCTGTGAGAAAATCCCACCGAATTTCACGTTGTACCACAGTCTAGAGACCACCTGCATACATTCTCTGGAGGACACACTTTCTTTCCTGCTGTCATGTGATTGCACACCTGTGAACTTTATTTTTGAACATTTGAATTTTTTTCTTTAATAACTGTGTTCGAGCGCGTTTCCCTGCTCTTTTGACCCCTTCTTTTGATTGCATTGTATCTTTGTGTGATGGATAGATAGATGTCCAGTCGTTCTCTGGCCAAGAGCGGTTGGCTACCTTGATATCTATCATTAATTTTTGCATGCTTATGTTTTGCTGTTTTTCTTTTGTTGCAAACATTATTTTTTTCGTAATTTTCATGCCTGGACTTTGGTGTTACAACATACTCGCCATCTTACTTCATACATGGTTCATTCGATTTTTATGTTTTAAAAATCTGGCGGGGGATAATGTAGCAAGAGTTTCCTTCCTTGTTGTGACGATCACATCACCAGTAGAGTAACGCTCTCTAGACAGGAAGTAGCTGGAGTTACTTCCCGTGGTGGTTGCCTTCTTTGTCATTTCCGTCCTGGGACCATATAAAAGGGATAGCTCAGAGCGATCTCCCTCTCATTTGCCTTTTCGGCCAGGCGCGTTCGCCGAGGCTCTACTCTCTGGTAACCCTAACATGGTCTCTTGCGAGCTCACTTCAAATAACTTTACTTCATTCTTTCATCTACTCTTGACATGTCAACAATTCAGCACTACATAACTTCAACTTGTTAATTAAACTTTATACACACAACTGAGTCTTTTGTTATATTTATACAACCCAGTGTATTCATACAACCCAGCGTTCCGTTATAATGGTGTTACGTACCTGCTTCTCAAACGTGGTGGGTACTTCCTTCTGCACCAGCTATCACGCTTCTTCCAATTCTGTCTGAACAACGGTGCTACTCCAGAACAGTGGAAAACTGCGAGTGTCATTCCTCTGTCCAAAAAGGGTGACCGCACATTACCTGTGAACTATCGTCCAGTCAGTCTTATTAGCTGCATTGCCAAACTAATGAAATCCTGTGTCAGAGAAACGCTTTGGAACTTCTGGAACTCTCACAGTCTTATCCGGCCCTCGCAATTTGGATTTATCCCTAACTCAAGCTGCTGTGATCAACTTATCGAGTTTCTTGAAGACATCATTCGGATCACTGATGGCGGCTCATGGGTAGATGTTGTTTTCCTTGACTTTGCTAAAGCTTTCAATTCTGTGCCACACAAAAGACTTATGGCAAAACTCTCTGCAATGGGTGTGAAGGATGATCTTTTTAACTGGTTTAAGTCCTTCATTCTCAGTCGAAGAGAGGTAATCACGGTTCTAGGTCAGCATTCCTCACCATATGAGATGTCATCTGGTGTACCACAGGGATCAGTTCTTGGCTCCCTTTTGTTTGTGGCATATATTAATGACATAGATACCAACTTAAAGAATGCCACAGTACTGAAATATGCAGATGTACCTTGAGATAAAAAGGACAGATCCTGAACACTATAGATCTTGCCTGCAATCTGACCTGGACACAATGCAAAAATGGATCACAGACTGGCAACTCAAGCTGGGTGTGGACAAGTGTACCATCATGCATTTTGGGAGTAAAAACCCAGCGTCCACATACTCCCTCCACAGCACTAATATCAAGAAATCTTCTTGTGAACGTGACCTGGGCATTACGGTCAGCAGCCATTTGCGTTGGACGAAGCACGTCTCTAAAATTGTCAAGAAGGCCGAGGGTGTCTTAGAATCACTCAGCAAGACCTTTGTCAGCCGCTCTGGCAACTGACTTGGTAAACACCCACAAAATTATTAACCATCTTGCTAACAACAACCCTGAGTACCTTTTTGATTTCCATGTGTCTAACACACGTGGACATGCCCACAAAGTAAGAAAACAGCACAGCTCCCATGACTTTCGGAAACATTTTTTCACGCTCAGAGTTGCTGAAGCATGGAACAAACTACATGTATCAGTTGTTAGCTGTCAGGACAATGCATCCTTTAAAACCTCCATGCTTCCTGAGATTCGCCAACACTACACCTAATATTCCCCTTCCATACACACGTACATGTGTATATCATGACTGATACACTATTCATTTCCCTGACATTTGTATATTATTCTATATACTATACATGTACCTTTGACGAGTTGTAGTGCACCTGAGCACTGTACACAATAATTTTATTATTATTATTACAACACCCCATTGTTATGGCTTCAAAATTTAGCCGAGATAAAGACTAAAGCAGCAACAACAACAACACCCTCTATTCCATCATCAACACCATTCCTACATCATCACCACCACTGCTAACACAACACCGTGACCGCTACCACTACTATTTTATCACTGCCACTAGTTTATCACTGCCACCGCTACTACTTCACCACCGCTACTACTCCACCACCGCTACTACTCCACCACCGCTACTACTCCACCACCGTTACTACTCCACCACCGCTACTACTCCACCACCGTTACTACTCCACCACCGCTACTACTCCACCACCGTTACTACTCCACCACCGCTACTACTCCACCACGCTACTACCCCACCACCGCTACTACTCCACCACCGCTACTACTCCACCACCGCTACTACTCCACCACCGCTACTACTCCACCACGCTACTACCCCACCACCGCTACTACTCCACCACCGCTACTACTCCACCACCGCTACTACCCCACCACCGCTACTACCCCACCACCGCTACTACTCCACCACCGCTACTACTCCACCACCGCTACTACTCCACCACCGTTACTACTCCACCGCCGCTACTACTCCACCACCGCTACTACCCCACCACCGCTACTACCCCACCACCGCTACTACTCCACCACCGCTACTACTCCACCACCGCTACTACTCCACCACCGCTACTACCCCACCACCGCTACTACCCCACCACCGCTACTACTCCACCACCGCTACTACTCCACCACCGCTACTACTCCACCACCGCTACTACTCCACCACCGCTACTACCCCACCACCGCTACTACCCCACCACCGCTACTACTCCACCACCGCTACTACTCCACCACCGCTACTACTCCACCACCGCTACTACTCCACCACCGCTACTACTCCACCACCGCTACTACCCCACCACCGCTACTACCCCACCACCGCTACTACTCCACCACCGCTACTACTCCACCACCGCTACTACTCCACCACCACTACTACTCCACCACCGCTACTACTCCACCACCGCTACTACCCCACCACCGCTACTACCCCACCACCGCTACTACCCCACCACCGCTACTACCCCACCACCGCTACTACCCCACCACCGCTACTACTCCACCACCGTTACTACTCCACCGCCGCTACTACTCCACCACCGCTACTACTCCACCACCGCTACTACCCCACCACCGCTACTACCCCACCACCGCTACTACTCCACCACCGTTACTACTCCACCACCGCTACTACCCCACCACCGCTACTACCCCACCACCGCTACTACTCCACCACCGCTACTACTCCACCACCGCTACTACTCCACCACCGCTACTACTCCACCACCGCTACTACCCCACCACCGCTACTACCCCACCACCGCTACTACCCCACCACCGCTACTACTCCACCACCGCTACTACCCCACCACCGCTACTACCCCACCACCGCTACTACCCCACCACCGCTACTACTCCACCACCGCTACTACCCCACCACCGCTACTACCCCACCACCGCTACTACTCCACCACCGCTACTACCCCACCACCGCTACTACTCCACCACCGCTACTACCCCACCACCGCTACTACCCCACCACCGCTACTACCCCACCACCGCTACTACTCCACCACCGCTACTACCCCACCACCGCTACTACCCCACCACCGCTACTACCCCACCACCGCTACTACTCCACCACCGCTACTACTCCACCACCGCTACTACCCCACCACCGCTACTACTCCACCACCGCTACTACCCCACCACCGCTACTACCCCACCACCGCTACTACCCCACCACCGCTACTACTCCACCACCGCTACTACTCCACCACCGCTACTACCCCACCACCGCTACTACCCCACCACCGCTACTACTCCACCACCGTTACTACCCCACCACCGCTACTACTCCACCACCGTTACTACTCCACCACCGCTACTACCCCACCACCGATACTACTCCACCACCGCTACTACCCCACCACCGCTACTACTCCACCACCGCTACTACCCCACCACCACTACTACCCCAAGACCGCTACTACCCCACCACCGCTACTACTCCACCACCGTTACTACCCCACCACCGCTACTACTCCACCACCGCTACTACTCCACCACCGTTACTACCCCACCACCGCTACTACTCCACCACCGCTACTACTCCACCACCGCTATTACTCCACCACCGTTACTACTCCACCACCGCTACTAATCCACCACCGCTACTACTCCACCACCGCTACTACTCCACCACCGCTACTACTCCACCACCGTTACTACTCCACCACCGTTACTACTCCACCACCGCTACTACTCCACCACCGCTACTACTCCACCACAGCTACTACTCCACCACCGCTACTACCCCACCACCGCTACTACCCCAAGACCGCTACTACCCCACCACCGCTACTACTCCACCACCGTTACTACCCCACCACCGCTACTACTCCACCACCGTTACTACTCCACCGCCGCTACTACTCCACCACCGCTACTACTCCACCACCGCTACTACCCCACCACCGCTACTACCCCACCACCGCTACTACTCCACCACCGTTACTACTCCACCACCGCTACTACCCCACCACCGCTACTACCCCACCACCGCTACTACTCCACCACCGCTACTACTCCACCACCGCTACTACTCCACCACCGCTACTACTCCACCACCGCTACTACCCCACCACCGCTACTACCCCACCACCGCTACTACCCCACCACCGCTACTACTCCACCACCGCTACTACCCCACCACCGCTACTACCCCACCACCGCTACTACCCCACCACCGCTACTACTCCACCACCGCTACTACCCCACCACCGCTACTACCCCACCACCGCTACTACTCCACCACCGCTACTACCCCAAGACCGCTACTACCCCACCACCGCTACTACTCCACCACCGCTACTACTCCACCACCGTTACTACCCCACCACCGCTACTACTCCACCACCGCTACTACTCCACCACCGCTACTACTCCACCACCGTTACTACTCCACCACCGCTACTAATACACCACCGCTACTACTCCACCACCGCTACTACTCCACCACCGCTACTACTCCACCACCGTTACTACTCCACCACCGTTACTACTCCACCACCGCTACTACTCCACCACCGCTACTACTCCACCACAGCTACTACTCCACCACCGCTACTACCCCACCACCGCTACTACCCCAAGACCGCTACTACCCCACCACCGCTACTACTCCACCACCGTTACTACCCCACCACCGCTACTACTCCACCACCGCTACTACTCCACCACCGCTACTACTCCACCACCGCTACTACTCCACCACCGTTACTACTCCACCACCGCTACTACTCCACCACCGTTACTACTCCACCACCGCTACTACTCCACCACCGCTACTACTCCACCACCGCTACTACTCCACCACCGCTACTACTCCACCACCGTTACTACTCCACCACCGCTACTATCCCAAGACCGCTACTACCCCACCACCGCTACTACTCCACCACCGTTACTACTCCACCACCGCTACTACTCCACCACCGCTACTACTCCACCACAGCTACTACTCCACCACCGCTACTACCCCACCACCGCTACTACCCCACCACCGCTACTACCCCACCACCGCTACTACCCCACCACCGTTACTACTCCACCACCGTTACTACTCCACCACCGCTACTACTCCACCACCGCTACTACCCCACCACCGCTACTACCCCACCACCGCTACTACCCCACCACCGCTACTACCCCACCACCGCTACTACCCCACCACCGCTACTACTCCACCACCGTTACTACTCCACCACCGCTACCACCCCACCACCGCTACTACCCCACCATCGCTACTACCCCACCACCGCTACTACTCCACCACCGCTACTACTCCACCACCGCTACTACCCCACCACCGCTACTACCCCACCACCGCTACTACTCCACCACGGTTACTACTCCACCACCGCTACTACTCCACCACCGTTACTACTCCACCACCGCTACTACTCCACCACCGTTACTACTCCACCACCGCTACTACTCCACCACCGCTACTACTCCACCACCGCTACTACTCCATCACCGTTACTACTCCACCACCGCTACTACTCCACCACCGCTACTACTCCACCACCGCTACTACCCCACCACCGCTACTACTCCACCACCGTTACTACTCCACCACCGCTACTACTCCACCACCGTTACTACTCCACCACCGCTACTACTCCACCACCGTTACTACTCCACCACCGCTACTACTCCACCACCGCTACTACTCCACCACCGCTACTACTCCACCACCGTTACTACTCCACCACCGCTACTACTCCACCACCGCTACTACTCCACCACCGCTACTACCCCACCACCGCTACTACCCCACCACCGCTACTACCCCACCACCGCTACTACCCCACCACCGCTACTACTCCACCACCGCTACTACTCCACCACCGCTACTACCCCACCACCGCTACTACTCCACCACCGCTACTACTCCACCACCGCTACTACCCCACCACCGCTACTACTCCACCACCGTTACTACCCCACCACCGCTACTACTCCACCACCGCTACTACTCCACCACCGCTACTACTCCACCACCGCTACTACCCCACCACCGCTACTACTCCACCACCGTTACTACCCCACCACCGTTACTACTCCACCACCGCTACTACTCCACCACCGCTACTACTCCACCACCGCTACTACTCCACCACCGCTACTACCCCACCACCGCTACTACTCCACCACCGTTACTACCCCACCACCGTTACTACTCCACCACCGCTACTACTCCACCACCGTTACTACTCCACCACCGCTACTACTCCACCACCGCTACTACTCCACCACCGTTACTACCCCACCACCGCTACTACTCCACCACCGCTACTACTCTACCACCACTACTACCCCACCACCGCTACTACCCCAATACCGCTACTACCCCACCACCGCTACTACTCCACCACCGTTACTACTCCACCACCGTTACTACTCCACCACCGCTACTACTCCACCACCGCTACTACTCCACCACCGCTACTACCCCACCACCGCTACTACTCCACCACCGCTACTACCCCACCACCGCTACTACCCCACCACCGCTACTACCCCACCACCCCTACTACTCCACCACCGTTACTACCCCACCACCGCTACTACTCCACCACCGCTACTACTCTACCACCACTACTACCCCACCACCGCTACTAAACCAATACCGCTACTACCCCACCACCGCTACTACTCCACCACCGTTACTACTCCACCACCGTTACTACTCCACCACCGCTACTACTCCACCACCGCTACTACTCTACCACCACTACTACCCCACCACCGCTACTACCCCAATACCGCTACTACCCCACCACCGCTACTACTCCACCACCGTTACTACTCCACCACCGTTACTACTCCACCACCGCTACTACTCCACCACCGCTACTACTCCACCACCGCTACTACCCCACCACCGCTACTACTCCACCACCGCTACTACCCCACCACCGCTACTACCCCACCACCGCTACTACCCCACCACCCCTACTACTCCACCACCGTTACTACCCCACCACCGCTACTACTCCACCACCGCTACTACTCTACCACCACTACTACCCCACCACCGCTACTAAACCAATACCGCTACTACCCCACCACCGCTACTACTCCACCACCGTTACTACTCCACCACCGTTACTACTCCACCACCGCTACTACTCCACCACCGCTACTACTCCACCACCGTTACTACTCCACCACCGCTA
This sequence comes from Eledone cirrhosa, assembly GCA_964016885.1. Taxonomy (NCBI): domain Eukaryota; kingdom Metazoa; phylum Mollusca; class Cephalopoda; order Octopoda; family Eledonidae; genus Eledone; species Eledone cirrhosa. The sequence goes on from OZ024740.1 coordinate 76,042,745, forward strand.
CTACTCCACCACCGCTACTACCCCACCACCGCTACTACCCCACCACCACTACTACCCCACCACCCCTACTACTCCACCACCGCTACTACTCCACCACCGCTACTACTCCACCACCGCTACTACCCCACCACCGCTACTACTCCACCACCGCTACTACTCCACCACCGCTACTACTCCACCACCACTACTACTCCACCACCGCTACTACTCCACCACCGTTACTACTCCACCACCGCTACTACCCCACCACCGCTACTACCCCACCACCGCTACTACCCCACCACCGCTACTACCCCACCACCGCTACTACTCCACCACCGCTACTACCCCACCACCGCTACTACCCCACCACCGCTACTACTCCACCACCGCTACTACTCCACCACCGCTACTACTCCACCACCGCTACTACCCCACCACCCCTACTACTCCACCACCGCTACTACTCCACCACCGCTACTACTCCACCACCGCTACTACCCCACCACCGCTACTACCCCACCACCGCTACTACCCCACCACCGCTACTACCCCACCACCGCTACTACTCCACCACCGTTACTACTCCACCACCGCTACTACTCCACCACCGCTACTACTCCACCACCGCTACTACTCCACCACCGCTACTACTCCACCACCGCTACTACCCCACCACCGCTACTACCCCACCACCGCTACTACCCCACCACCGCTACTACCCCACCACCGCTACTACCCCACCACCGCTACTACCCCACCACCGCTACTACCGCACCACCGCTACTACCCCACCACCCCTACTACTCCACCACCGCTACTACTCCACCACCGCTACTACTCCACCACCGCTACTACCCCACCACCGCTACTACCCCACCACCGCTACTACCCCACCACCGCTACTACCCCACCACCGTTACTACTCCACCACCGCTACTACTCCACCACCGCTACTACTCCACCACCGCTACAACTCCACCACCGCTACTACTCCACCACCGCCGTACTCCACCACCGCTACTACTCCACCACCGCTACTACCCCACCACCGCCGTACTCCACCACCGCTACTACTCCACCACCGCTACTACCCCACCACCGCTACTACTCCACCACCGCTACTACCCCACCACCGCCGTACTCCACCACCGCTACTACTCCACCACCGCTACTACCCCACCACCGCTACTACCCCACCACCGCTACTACTCCACCACCGCTACTACCCCACCACCGCTACTACTCCACCACCGCTACTACTCCACCACCGCTACTATTCCACCACCGCTACTACTCCACCACCGCTACTACTCCACCACCGCTACTACTCCACCACCGTTACTACCCCACCACCGCTACTACTCCACCACCGCTACTACTCCACCACCGCTACTACTCCACCACCGCTACTACTCCACCACCGCAACTACCCCACCACCGTTACTACTCCACCACCGCTACTACTCCACCACCGCTACTACCCCACCACCGCTACTACCCCACCACCGCTACTACTCCACCACCGCTACTACTCTACCACCGCTACTACTCCACCACCGCTACTACTCCACCACCGCTACTACTCCACCACCGCTACTACTCCACCACCGCAACTACCCCACCACCGTTACTACTCCACCACCGCTACTACTCCACCACCGCTACTACCCCACCACCGCTACTACCCCACCACCGCCGTACTCCACCACCGCTACTACTCCACCACCGCTACTACCCCACCACCGCTACTACTCCACCACCGCTACTACTCCACCACCGCAACTACCCCATCACCGCTACTACTCCACCACCGCTACTACCCCACCACCGCTACTACTCCACCACCGCAACTACCCCATCACCGCTACTACTCCACCACCGCTACTACCCCACCACCGCTACTACTCCACCACCGCAACTACCCCACCACCGTTACTACTCCACCACCGCTACTACTCCACCACCGCTACTACTCCACCACCGCTACTACTCCACCACCGCAACTACCCCACCACCGTTACTACTCCACCACCGCTACTACTCCACCACCGCTACTACCCCACCACCGCTACTACCCCACCGCCGCCGTACTCCACCACCGCTACTACTCCACCACCGCTACTACCCCACCACCGCTACTACTCCACCACCGCTACTACTCCACCACCGCAACTACCCCATCACCGCTACTACTCCACCACCGCTACTACCCCACCACCGCTACTACCCCACCACCGCTACTACCCCACCACCGCCGTACCCCACCACCGCTACTCCACCACCGCTACTACTCCACCACCGCTACTACCCCACCACTGCTACTACTGCTACTACTACTACTACTGCTGCTACTAGTGCTACACTACTACTACTACTACTACTAGTAGTAGTAGTAGCACTAGTAGCAACAACAGCAGCAACAGTAGCAACAACAGCAGCATCAGTAACAATAGCAGCAATAGTAACAACAACAGCAGCAACAGCAACAGTAACAACAGCAGGTACAGCAACAGTAACAACAACAGCAGCAACAGCAACGGTAACAACAACAACAACAGTAACATCAACAAGATATACATAGCACGGGAAACATAAACAATAATAATAATAATTGTTTCTACGTTAGGCACAAGGCCAGCAAATACCCAGTGCATTACTGGTACTTTATTTTATCGACGATGAAAGGCAAAGTTAACCTCGGCGGGATTTGAACTCAGAATGGCAAGGGCCGTAACTCTATACGTCAAAGCATGGCGTCCGCCCCTCTACCAATACTGCCAAATAATGGTAATAATGATAATTTCTTTAATGGTGATAATGATAATCCCATCCAATCTAATCAAGGGCCTTCTCACACTTCTTGGAGGAACCCCTCCCTGGTTGACCTCCACTACTTTTTATTTGGGTTTGGTCATGTCAGGGGTGTAGTTGTACTCATCACCTTTGATAAATTGCAGGTTGATGAGACTATTTAACCTATAGTTGGGGTCGATGGTTGTTGACTCTAAGGAGTTCATCAGCCCTTTTAACAGCTTTTGTTTTTTTTGTGCTGCTGGAATTCCACTCACTCTCCTCACCCGGCATGCTTGCAGCCCTCCTTAACAAGTGATAACGCCTTGGGCGGTAGTTTCCAAGTAACAGATCACATAAAATCTTACTGGGATATCTGCTGATAAGGTGGAAGGAATATTACCGAGGGAACAAAAATGATGTAGGAAGAGATAAGACAGTTTTGAGTCATTGCAAAATAACAAATATCATACCAACGTGTCTATGGCCTCGTTTGACTTTAAGAAAGCATATGATATGGAGCCTCATTCTTGTATTGTTGAATGCCTGCAGATATTGTTGAATGCCTGCACACATTTTCTTCTGAATGTGCTAGAGTGGAAGATCAAGCTGAAGATCAAGCTGAAGATCAAGTTGAAGATCAAGTTAAAGATCAAGTTGAAGATCAAGTTAAAGATCAAGTTGAAGATCAAGATGAAGATCAAGTTCTACCTTAGCAATATATTCCATGGCTGGAAAATTATACAAGTAAAACTGAGTTATTTTAGTCCGTCTAGCTTATAGCCATCAATTTCGGATTTTGGCTTAAGTTTGATGTTTAATTCCTTCCCTGAGTTGATAATTTATTAATATATCTTATCCTTTCATTGAGATGTCTAAATAATATAGACAGTTAACTATATAAATTAATAACTACTCATTTATTGTTGGTTATATAGACGGTTTTGGCTGCTATTTCCAGTGTCATTGTAAGCCTATCATATTGTTTTAATACATGATGTGGGATATATTTATATATTAATTCGACGCCATGTGGTCTCTGCAAAGATATGGAATGTATGCTATATATTCAACTACTCTTATTCCAAAGAATTGTTTTCGTAGTGAAGGAATTGTGATTCTTTCAATATTGGATATTTCATTGTTTTAAAATGACTAATATTGCTTCTTTAATTCCAGAAACCATGGTTGGAGAACTACATGGGCAAAACTGACTTATTTTAGTCCGTCTAAGATATACCCCCTCCCCAAAATCGGGATTTGGACTTAAGTTTAATTATTTCTCTGAGTTAATAATTTATTAATATTCCTTTTCCTTTCACTGAGATAGCTAAGTATTAGAGTTAGATAACTTTTAAAATTAATATATCAATATATCAATATATATATATATATATATATTACCTTTTAATAAAAGAGTTTGTATACCACAACAAATAGATGACGAAACAGAGGCAGAGTTTACCATAGCTAGAAATAAACTTAGATAGGTAGAGACAAAGCAGACCAGAAATTCAACAACTTGGAAGAAAACCTATAGAAGGCCTACTCAGCCGCACACAGTGCACAAGGGATGGTGAGGTAATGTGTCTACCCACAGATATATCTGGTAGGATGTTAATAGACAGCATGCCGAACTATATCAAGGCTATGCAACCCCACATCATCAACACGAGCGAAACAACACAACAAACACATGATGATGTAGACCGACATCCTAAAGCCAAGCAGACGCACAGCCAACAACTTCCAAGCGTCTAACAACGACATACCACCCTTGTATGAGCTCCGCAAAGACCATAAGACAACCAACGACCCGACGACAGGACCACCAACAAGACCTGTATGCGGAGCTAATATTGCTAGCAACTACAGGATCTCCTACTTCCTCTCTATGGTTATACGCCCCATAATTAAGATGTCCCCAGATATATGTGACGACACAGAGGACATCCTCATCAGAATCAATCAATGGAACAACAACAGAAACTTAACTAACTGCATAATAGGCAGTATGGATGTAGTATCACTCTACCCATCCATTAACATTGATTTTGCTGTGGAAAAATGTGTGGAAATAATCAGTCAGAGTGAAGTGCAGTTCTGAGATGTCGACACAGATGACCTGGGCCTTCTACTTAGACTTACTTATGACACCGAGTACCTAGATAACCATGACCTTAGTTGTTTCTGCCCCAGTAGACCCCTCCACCATAACCTCAATGGCTAAAAAGATTCCCATGGGAAGATAGAATGGATGGACCAAAGCCATACGGACACCCCAAAACAATGATCAGGTGAAAAAAATGGTCGCACATGCAATAGGGGCTAGTATAAAAACTACCCTAAAGGGCAATATGTTTAAATTTAACGAAAAGATCTACACCCGGAATGAGGGAGCAGCCATTGAAATCAGCATAGCTGGCGATGTTGCCAGTCTATTTATGGTATGGTGGGAAAGGAGACTCAGAGAACTCCTTGAAGAGAACTCCATAGACCTCGTCATGTACTCTCGTTACGTAGACGATATTAATATAGTAATAAGAACACCCCCACCCACAAGAGAGTACTAATAAACATGACTTAGAAAATATTACAAAGGATAGCACCCAGCAGATAGCTAACTCCATACACCATAATATAACTGTAACTGTTGACTACCCTTCCAAACACCTTAAAAATAGACTACCTGTATTAGACACGGAACTCTGGATTAACACTATAGACGAGAGGGCCCCAAATCTCCACTCACACTATGCTAAACCAATGGCCTCCAAATACCAGATACTCAAAAACTCAGCAATGTCCAATAATGCTAAGTGTAATATTCTGATCGCTGACTTGGTAAAAGTGATGAAGAATGTGTTCCGCATGTGCGACCCAACTGAAATGGAAAGACACATCCAACACTTCATCAATCGCATGCAGTTCTCTGGCTACAACCAAAGAGACAGAATCAGAGTATACAAAGGAGACGGAGAAATATAAGACCCTCATAGAAATGGACATGAAAGGAATTTGCCCATTATACTGGAGAAAATCATGGAATAGCTTAGATAGGACTAAACATAAGATAGGGAAAGCCATGTAACGGAATATTGTGTGGTTGTAACGATAAGTGGATGGATGTAACTGTTGGTATGGTGGTTTCGATGTAAAGAAAAATACCAGGATTGTGTTGTTACAAAGTTTATTTTATTATAACACTATTCAATTTGAATATTGAATGATAAAATCAATAACACAAAATATTCATACAATAATTTGGTGGCTCTTCGGGCCACGTAAATTCAAGTATCACAGAATACGATTATAATATAATTTGTAATGTATCAGAAATGTACAATATGTGTAAACAGAAATGGTGCGTGTAAAAATACTGAACTCACTATGAATGCGTGTGTGCGTATCAGTATATTTACTTATTTGTATTGCAGGAGTCAGCGATCAGCCAGGAAGGTGAGAATTAGTGGCAGACTGGTTTTTCGTGATGAGAGCGTGTAAATGCGACTTGTCTTGTCTGTATATCACTTCTTTTTCTGTCGGGGCGTAAACAACCCCTGTATTTATAGGAGTTGAAGTTAGAAGTATAGATATATCCTCTGAACTTTGGTTAGTCTCCCAAGGGATTAGTTTGCCAAGCGTAAACAAGTCAGAAAGATGGATATATCCTCTGACCCATTTTCTGTCAGGCGTAAACACCTCTGACCTGTGTTTAGTCTCTCCCAAGGGGTTAGTCTCTTGAGCGTAAACAAGTTACCACGGCTTGTCCCATAGGTGGAGTGACTGGAATACTGAAAATTAAGGGAAAGGACGTAAAATAACTGAAGTGTGGATTGGCTGCAAGGAAGGGGTAAGGGCAGCGATGAATAATTTCAACGGAAATGAAAGTGGTAGACAAGGATCTGATCTAAGTTTGTTTCATTGGAATATTTAAAAAAAAATCGATAACTAGGACCAGTAGAGATAATCAATGGCTGGAGATTAAGTGATGAGAAAAATGATTGTCATGAATTCGATATCTGTGGACCTTAATGCAGTTATCTAACTGGAAGTCCTACCTAAGTGAGCTAACACTGCATTATCTGAATGCTAATCTAATTATATCCAGTGGTAAAAATGATGCAATTGATGAATGTCAATTTACAAAACATAAACATCATATTTGATATGTAGCTAGTGGGGTTTGGGAAATAGCTGAACCTGCAGCAAGAGTATTGTTAGTTAAAAATCCAAATAGACATAAAACCACAATAATTCTGTTCCTGCAAATACTTTTGGGACTTATGTTTTTTGCATTGTATCGTGTTGTATTTCATAGTAAAATTTAGAAGACTCAAGGATCATATCGGGCTGCACAAATTCTACATGTGGCACTGTACTTATTATACGCCATGGCTATTTAAGAGCTTCATTTGTGGAGAACATTCCATAAGAATTAACATATTTTCCATATGATATTCGCTTATGTTTGAATTAATTAATTTAAAATATATCGATATGTTAAAAATAATAATTAAAAAAAAATAGTAAGAAGGGAATACAACTTTTTAAAAGTTTTTGAAAGTTGTTCCCCTTTAACTTCTCTTCAGAATATTTATTGTATTTTGTGAGTCAGTGCCCGTGACTCTTCCGGTTTTGTTTCATGCACATACTGGGCGGAAGTGACGTTTGGGGTGTGTCATCTATTCATTTATTTTTAGATATCTGGAAATTTATTTTAGATATTATTAGCCTACGTTTAACATTACTATTCCTTCCATCGTGATTTGATAAAGGAATTCGTTTCTGGTGCTGAACAAAACCTCCGCTTTTGTATTGTTTATTCCATTTATTAACTGCTGTGACATTTCGATTTAGCTGCATTAACAATCTGCAGTTTGTTATATACTTTACTAATTTCTGTCAGATTAATACAAATTCCTATCGACAATGGATTACACAGATGCTCGCGGTGTTCAAGGTATATATTTTATAAACAAAGACCCTGAGTTACCATCTCAAGATGTCGAAATGGTGGATGTTGATAAAAGTGAATCTGAAAAGTATAAAATGGATCCTGACAGAAAAAATCTGGCTTTATTAATCAATAATGAAAGTTTCGATAGTTCAGTTGGCATGTCTAAGCGACAGGGAACCGATGACGATGCAAACGCAATTAAAACCACATTGAGTACGTTGCATTTTGATGTAATTAACCGTAAGAATGTATCAATAAAAAACATGAAAAAACTCTTTTCGGAAGTAGCCTTGAAGGATTACGACAATTATAACTGCTTCGTTTGTGTTATATTGACCCACGGTGAAGACGATAACTATATATATGCAACGGACGGAAAGATAAAACTTGATGACCTAGTTGAATTGTTCCTTCCTAATAAGTGTCCAAGTTTAACAGGTAAACCCAAACTATTCTTCGTACAAGCCTGCCGCGGAACGAAATTAGACAGTGGTGAACTGTTACACGATGCTGAGGATATGCGTGAACATAAAAAAATTACATCTCAGAAAGTACCTCTTTGGGCTGACGTACTTCTGGCCTACTCTACTGTCCCTGGATTTTACTCTTGGAGAAATTCTACTAATGGATCTTGGTTCATACAAGCGTTAGCCTCCGTTTTAAAAGAAAACGGAACCCGACGTGAACTGCAACAACTAATGATTGCAGTAAATCGTAAGGTTGCCTATGAATACGAGTCGAATACCTCCCACAAGTATATGAATAAAATGAAACAGATCCCTTGCATAGCGAGTATGTTGACAAAAGAATTATACTTTTACTAGTAAAATCTCTCTCTCTCTATATATATATATCAATAAGCGTGAACCTAATACTTTTCGTAACTTGTACTCCTCTGTTGTTTTTTAATTTCCCTTATATATATATATTATATATATATATTAGCAAAAGGAAAAGAAAATGTTGACAAATTTTTCACTGGGAAAAATTTGTCAGCATTTTCTTTTCCTTTTACTAATATATCACAACTCGTGTGTTACACCTCTATTCTTTTAAATATATATATATATAGTCTGATATTGTGTTGTTTATTATGTAATTAAATAGCTCTGTACAATACATAGACCACTCTTTTTTTCCTTTACTTTTTCTACGGAAATACTCAACACATAAACATATACGGTGGGGGGGGGGGGGGTTAATAAATAAACATTTTAAAAGCCCAGCTACGAATATTGAAAGGCTGACGACCAACCTTGTCCAGCGGATACCAGCAAAGAGCTGGGCTTTTATGAACTTTTTACTACGTCCTCAATTCTGCTGATAATAATTGCGATTTCTTTTCATTAAAATGACAATTGATTATTAATTTCCTAAATTTTTGCTACTGACAACATAATAAATAACCTGAATACTATTTTACATTCATAGTTTTATTTCATCATAACTGTTTATATATTATTGGCTCTATTTCATTACAGCCGAGTTAAATAAATGTAACTCTTTGCACTCTTTTTATCTCATTCTCTGTTGTAGAGACTTGATTCTGCATGTCTTTCTCGCTATCCATTTGTTGTCTTTTTTTATTTTTGTAAATTATATTCATAATATTCATTGTGTATATTATATTCATAATATAATATACGCAATTAAATATATTCATAATATTCATTGTGTATCAAGATGTTTTAATAAAATGTAATGAAAGGTTGATAATACAAGATATTTTTTTTAATAGTCTGTTTTATTCACAGTTGTATAAAAATATATAATATATAATAATATAATGCTTACAGAACGAAAACACAAAAAATATAATATACAAAGGAAAGGGAAAGACAAAAAAAAAAGAGGAAAAAAACACATAAGCAGGTAATACACACATCTAGGACCACATACAACAAAGAACAGGCGAAAGGAATGGACAAACGAACGGCTACCAGAGCATAAGATAACAATATCGCGAGAAGCACTGGGAAGCCTCTCTAATAATTTTGGGGACATGTTTTGTCTCTTTCCTTCTTTTCCTTTCCCTTTTGTATATATTATATTTGTTTGTTTTCGTTCTGTAAGCGTTATATTATTATATATTTTTGGCAGTATCGGTAAGTAGAAACAATTATATTTTTATACAACTGTGAATAAAGCAGACTATTTAAAAAAAAAAAAAGAATCATTTTACTTCGTATAACAGATGTACTAATATACGAATATGCTACGTAGCCAGTAAACCCGAAAGGGACGTAACACACATCGCTATAGCATTTCACCAACCCCTTCTGTTGTCTATCTGTTTATGTATTTACGTGTAGTGTGTGTATGTAACTAAAGCGTAACGTACGTTACGAATGGACGACTAATGGTGGAAAAGATTTCAAATTGTTTTGACTCGTGGTGTCTGACACTCTTACCGGCTATAAAGCCTCTTCCAAGTATATATACTCTTCTAATGTATATGGGCAGTTCCCATTAGTACTATCTTTTGTATTTATTCTATACGCAGGTTTCCTGAGATTTGGGATAAGTAATCATTAGACCCTTTATCATTCCTAGAGCGCCTACAACCACTGGTATTGTTTTAGCTCTCAACTTCCACATTTTTCCAATCTCTATTTCCAGGACTTTTTTGCTCAATTTTTCAAATGTTTTTATAGATACATTCTTGTCTGTAGGAACGGTCATGTCAACAAGCAATTGCTTTTTCTGTTTTTCATTTCAGCAGTAAAGGGGACTCCTGAAATATGTAGTTCATTACTATCTATGTGCATCTGATGAACGTGGATTTGGCACATTCATCTAGTCCACAGGTTCTCAGCCCATTTGGGCCAAATGCCCCCTTTTGTCCCTCGAAATCACGAAACGCCTTACCCTTTTTTTTTTTTTCATTTTTCAATATACTACTGATTTTGATATCAGTAAATTATTAAAAGATTGATTAACAATATTCCAAAGATACCATTGCAGGCAGCTGAGAGTATAAATACATTCCTTGAAAGGAAATATATAAATTTAAAAAAAAAGGAACATAAATGTTCTTTTTTATGAATAAGGACCAGTTGAATTTCTTATATTTCCACCAGGCGATACCAGCTATTTTGAACATTTATACATGAGCAACTCTGTCTATTCCAAGAGTGCTCTTATCTGGAAGAAAGTGGCAATTATATCATTTCAAAGCTTTCCAATTTTCCCTTTAATGAAACGGACAGAATAAATGTTGATATCTAACTTGATGTCCCCTCTGCTTTGTGAGCTTAGAGACCATGGAAGAGGGTTTTCATGACCATATAAGAGGGTATATTTATTAGTAAATGGTAAAATATATACAACAAATGAGTAAGTGAATTGTAGTAGATGGTTTCCAGTCCAGTCAGACTGCAACTACAAATAAAAAAGTTGTTAGTTTGCTTTGTAACAATAGCATATCCAAGTTTTCGGATTACTTTAACTTTGACCTCATTTCAATAGAACCCTTGAGCTTCATGGAGTCTAGTTAACTCTTTGACGTGAGACTGATTTTCGTAAGATGTAGCCTGAGATCTCCACATGCAATTACATTGTAGCGGTTGCGAGCCTTACTGTGCAGCCTCGAAACAGCACCAAACCTCCTCTCGACTAAGTACCAGGTTGGAATAGGCAGAGCAAATCTCTTAGCCTCTGCATGTAGGAGTGGAAATCGACGCTGAATTTCCTCTTGCATCCAAAAAAGGGGTTCACCTATTTTGGGAAATCTAATTTTGATCATGTCATCTGCTTGAAGTTCAATGAATACTTCCTGAAATTTAATGTCCAAATCGTCGATATTAGCTATGAAGGGTTCTGCTATCCACATTGGGATGTCCATCGGCAAAAGGTCGACAAACCGTTCTCTCATATTGTCTTGTAGAACACGGAGGTGAGTGATATAAATTTGGAGTTGGTCATCGCTCACAATGTTTTAAACATTGGTGACATTAGGAAAATTATAGAATTCCCATCTACAAAGATTCCTTTCGATGATATTCAATTTGGCCAGGAATGTTTTCACAGCATTCCTTGCTTTAAGCAAGGTGATCTTTCCCTGCAAAGCCATAATGACGCCATTGCATTTGTCAAGGATGGCGGTCTTGCCTCACATCGAGGGTTTTCTTGTACAGTTCTGTGTTGCGTCCTCGCAGAAACTCAATGATAGAGTTGAACAGTTCAAAGAAGTGAGTAAGGCACTTGCCCTTTGAAAGCCACCTCCTGTCAGTATGAAGGAGCAACTTGACGAATTCTTCGTCATTATCTTGGCACAGTTGCCGGAAATTCGTTCATTGAGGGAAAGCCGTTTGATAAAATAGATGACATCAATGGCCACCTGCAATGACTTGCTCAGTGGCTTGCTGAGTTTCTTTGCAGCCAAGTGTTGTCGATGAATGACACAATGAACAGCAAATACAGATAGATTTTCTCTCTTCATAAGAGTGACAAAACCTTATGTTGGCCGACAATTGCTCTTGCGTCATCCGTAGCACATGATACAATGTATGTTGTATGTGGTCCTAGATGTATGTAATACCTGCCTGTGTGTTCTATGTAGTCCTAGATGTATGTATTACCTGCTTGTGTGTTGTATGTGGTCTTAGATGTGTGTATTACCTCGTGTTGTATGTGGTCCTAGGTGTGTGTGCTAGCCGCTTCTCTGTTTTTTCTTTTCTTTTTTTATTTGTAATATTTATACAATCTTCTACCTTCTTCTATATATATAAAAGCGAGAGTGTGTGTGTGTATGTGTACAACTTTGGATACCTAAGGCTTTTACAATTACCAACCGAATTTGATCAAATTTTCTGTGCGCGTTGCACAGGTCGCTAAGATGGTCACATCACAAAACATTTTCAAATCGACCCACGTTGAGCAATAAAAAATCGATATCAAAATTATCGGTAGCAAAATTGATGTAAGGGAGATAACCAACTTTATTGACAATCCTTATAAAAAAGGGAGATAACCAACTTTATTGACAAATATAAACATCAGATTCATTTGAAGATAAATCACTAATATTATCGTTTGTTTCTTTATTCTTTGTTGCACTTTCAAAGTTAAAAAAACACTTGTTGTTTTAAGTTGTTTCACTATATTAAGTGTTAATTTTCACGTTAAGGGCCTAATCTCGCAGCAGTCTCGAATTGACGAGATTTTGATGATGGTTTGTTTATTTTTAGAACAATCGTTATGGGGCTTTCCATTCAAACCATTGGGACCTACAACTTTTACATTTTTAAAACTTTCATAAGCCATGTTGACACTCAGACTGGTCATGACGGATACCCACTATATCGCCAGAGAAGACCCGAAGATGGTGGATTCACAGCGAGGGTTGGGAAACATGAGGTTGACAACAGATGGGTTGTTGCATATAATCCACTCCTTATAAAGAGTTTTGATGCGCCATGTATAGGGGAGCAGTCAGCAAAGTTAGGATTAGCAATGAGTATAGCGAGGAATTTAGCGTACAGGTTGGTGTCCACCAAGGCTCTGTTCTTAGCCCTCTCCTGTTTATCATAGTCCTGCAGGCAATAACAGAGGAGTTTAAGACCGGATGCCCATGGGAACTCCTGTATGCTGATGACCTCGCACTTATATCTGAATCTATGGTAGAACTAGAGAAGAAATTCCAAACTTGGAAGCAGGGACTAGAAAGAAAGGGTCTCAAAGTCAACATGACAAAGACTAAGGTCCTTGTAAGTAGACGAGAAAACAGAACCCAGATCCCCTCAGGGAAATGGCCTTGCTCAGTATGTAGGAAAGGTGTAGGTAGGAACTCCATTCTCTGCCCCAAATGCAAACAATGGGTACACGAGATGTAGCGGGATCTCAGGAAGCTTAATTAAGAATGTAGACTTCACATGTAGCAGCTGTGCTGGGACAGCAAGCAGCAAACAGCCACAGGAAACAAGTACCACCAATCTCTGGGAGGGCTCTGTAGAAACAGTAGACAGCTTCTGCTACCTAGGTGACCGAATTAGCAGCGGAGGTGGGTGTTCAGAAAGTACAATAACTAGGGTAAGAACGGGATGGAAGAAGTTCAGGGAACTACTGCCACTGCTAGCTGCAAAAGGCTTCTCCCTCAAAATGAAAGGCAGACTGTATGATGCGTGTATCCGAACAGCAATGTTACATGGTAGTGAGACCTGGGCGCTGAAGGTGGAAGACTTACGTAGATTAGAAAGAAACGAAGCCTGCATGCTCCGATGATTGTGTAATAGTAATATACGCGAACGACAAAACATAAATGAATTGAGAGAGAGACTGAGCATAAGAGAAATCAAATGCTATGTGCAGGAGAGGCGGTTGCGTTGGTATGGACATGTGATGCGTATGAAGGATGACAGCTGCATAAAAATGTGCAGAGCACTAGAAGTCAATGGAAACCGCGGAGTGGGGAGACCCAAGAAGACCTGGGATGAGGTGATAAAAGCCGACCTTACCCAATTACACCTCTGAAAGGCGACCGTGGACTCTGGCGTCACGCAGTAATATAGAATACCCGACCTCCTATGGGTACAAGCTGAAGCATATAGACAATATTCCCCACACCCTCCCACTGCAAGGTGGTCGTGGAGGTGCCACAGCAAAAAAGCACCCAGCCCACACTGTAAATGAGGTTGGTGTTAGGAAGGGCATCCAGCTGTAGAAATCAAGCCAAAATCAGTTCCTGTATGAGCAAGGCATGGTCAGCCGACCAGACACTGCCCACAACAGGACAACCTGTCTAACCCATGCTAGCATGGAAGAACGGACGTAAAACGGTGATGATGATGACATCAACGTAGAATACTGTAATTCGATTAAATCTATAAAATACTTCGTTTGCATTAATTATTGAAGACTTCTGCATATTTTGACAGGTTGGGGAGAAATAATGTTCTTCTTTTACTTCCTAGCTGTATATTCTTAGCATAATTTCAAACCCTGGGCAACGCCGGGTAAATCTGCTAGTAGGGAATAAAGTAGATCTACATAGTGTTAACTCATTTCGGTTGAGTTAATAATTTATAAGATTCTAACTGGCTGTGCTCAAAGTGTCCTTGACCCAGTTGACTGGGTTTTTCCATTTTTAGGATCTCAATTGCCGGTTAATGTCTAAACACACCTGCACACCTGCTCACAGCTGCAGTCAGACCATAAGTTATGCTGTCTGCATGCTCATTCAAATGCATTCACACTGGCTGTCTCAGAGACATACAAATATGGCTTATAAAACTTACCAAAGTAAAGAGCCTACCAGTGCGCCCCAAAGCCCCCCCCCCCAACGAACCTTTGCCCCCAAAAGCCCCCCCCCCAACGAACCTTTGCCCCCAAAAGCCCGCCTGGAGTTCCGAAACGCCCCCAGGGTTTCATATGCCCCCCGTTGAGAACCTTTGATCTAGTCCAAACTCTATTTTAATATCATCACTGAACTGCTTCATAGCCCTTGCAATTGCTCATCATTTTTTGCAAATATTTTCGGGTCATCCTATAGCTCCAACTGAACACCTTAACAGGCACGACAGAGCGGTGTATAAGGTGGAAGCAGAAATTCTGTTTAAACTTTAATCTGTACTAATAAATATATTTCTTCTTCTTCTTCTTCTTCTTCTTCTTCTTCTTCTTCTTCTTCTTCTTCTTCTTCTTCTTCTTCTTCTTCTTCTTCTTCTTCTTCTTCTTCTTCTTCTTCTTCTTCTTCTTCTTCTTCTTCATCAGAGGCAACCATCTCCAACTGATCCAGCTGGATCCCCAAGTGAGACCAGCCAAGCTCATGGATGTTATTGAACCATCTTGCTCAACAGACATTCTAACCACATGCCCATAGAATTGGAGCTGTGATCTCTCAATTCAGAGAAGTAGCGGCTCTACCTGGAGTGACTATGATCTCTGAGCTATGCACTTTATCAAGTAATGTTACTCCAAAGACCCTTCATTTTGGCCGCTTGTATTCACGATCATATTCTTTTGGACATTATCCAAGATATATATATGACCATAGGTAAGGGTTGGCATGAATACCAAATTAAAGATAGCAAGTTTGGCTTTTACACCTACCTCCCTTCTTTTGATTACTGAATGTTGAAACTGGTGCATTATTGTACCAGCATTTGCAATTCCTGCACTTAATTCAGCCTCCTGCCTTCCATCACTCATGACCATGGCCCTGAGATACTTCAATTTCTCTACCTGCTTCAGTGGTACTCCATTCACATGAAAAGTGCACTGTTTCCATTAAGGAAAAAATTAAGAAAAAATATAAATTAGGAGTAAATATAGAAATAAATATATTGTCAAGCGTTTCACAACATCAGCTTTTGGAAGAAGAAGCTTAGAATAAACATGGTTAAAAGAAGTGGGAATGTTCTTCAAAGAGTAATCCAGCTCATATAGATCCATTCTAAGGTGCTAGTTGTGTCAGACACAAAGATATAAAGAGCGCTCACTGGGTATATATATCAAAGTTAGAACTATATTAGCAATTCTCAAAGGAGAGTAGAGAATTAAACTTATAGAGTGTAATTACCAGCTTTTAAGAGAAAGGAATAGCTCAATGCATTTTTATAATACAGTAATCCCCCACTATATCGTGGTTCACTTTTCACGATCCCGCTACATCGCAGATTTTTCGTTAGAACATATCTATTTTCTTATCGCGATACGTCTGAATAAAAAGTGTTTAAATTTTAAACTTATTAAATAAGTTTCGATTGAAGTGTATATCATAAGGAAGGGGCATCTTTAAGGCTTTAACAATAAAAAATGTTTTTATTTTTCGTTTCATTACTGTTTTACTAAAAACCCTTCATAGGTTAGCGGGAGATGTGCAGTGTATTATTACCAAGTGGCTACCATGGCTGGCAATGGTCCTCATTGGTAATCAGTGGTAGTTTCTATAAAATAGTTACCGGCTGTTTTTGGTGTTTAAATACAAGTGTTTTCTAATGAGTTTATATGTACTTAAAGTATGAAGGAGAGGTATTTTAAACCTTTAGAATTTAAACCGGCAATCTTTCTCTTTGAACCGGCCGTAACCAGCTGCTTATACTGATGTTAAGGTATTGTTCTCAAAATAAATAATATCAAAACCTCATAGATTCTATATTATGTGAGATAATTACGTGAGGTAAAGGCTTTCCCACAAACATACAATAGTATATATAGAGTAATGTAAATGCTAAAGGGATACGGAAGTGTGTTTTAATGAGTTTATATGTACTTGAAGCATGTAGGAGAGGTATTTTAAGGCTTAAACTATGAAAACAACAGTTGTATTTAGGGTCTCTCTATATCGCGGATTTTCATTTATCGTGGTTGGTTCTGGTACGTATAAACAGGGGATTACTGTATATAAACATTTGAAGAAGAGATATTAGCGTGGAAGAGTGGTTATACATATAAATGCAAAGCAAATATAGACTAAGGTATGAATGGGAAATTAATCTTCTTTCGTCAAAGAACCGTATTTATTCCCTTAGAATCATTTCGAATGAGATATGACCTCGAATTATTCAAAGTGTTACAAAATTCGTTTTATGTAGTCAATCTATAGATGTAGCTCTATTTCAATAAGATCACAGCTCATTCTCATCTGTGAGAAAACGATAGTCATTGGTGAAAAAATTAGATTACCAGAATATGTTATTTAATTATGCATCTTAAATACCAAGTCTATATAGACCAAATACATTTTGTCGGGTTTCGTATTTCGCACGAATGTTGTATGTTGACATCTTGGTTTAAGAAGGAGACAAACAAAAATTCATCATGGAAAATTAACCTTAGAAATTATTTTATAGGATTAAACAAATTAGTTTTGGATAAGTTCATATTTGACTCCCTAAATCACAATTGATTAATGGGGACACTATGTGATACAGCCAGAAATGGACATAATTATGTTTGTATATTAATATTCCCCTAAAATTCTTTTGTTTATTACATAACTATTTCTAAGTATGCATATCCAGGAAATTTACGACCTTATGGTTAGACTCAATCGTTATTGCATAGGTTCTTTAAGAATTATGGAATCACCATAACTATTGAGGTTGTGAATTTCCTGGAAGCAACTTTCGAACTAAATAATGGACTTTTACCGTCCCTACCATAAGCCAAATAAATTCCTATCTTATGAAAATAGATTATAAAAACATTCACCATCGATTATTAGCTTAACTAGCAGAAATACCACCCTTCGGGTGGTTTTCTTCTAGCATGTGTAGTGTGTATATTGATATTATACGCAAGTATATATACATGTAGATATGATACATCAAATAAAATCATAATTGACAGCATAGACAGAAATTGAACGAAGACTGCGTTACGCTGTCTTATGTAATCGGTAACGTAATCCATGATACATTAAAAAAGACGATATTATATATAAACTGCATTAGGAGAAAATTAGTGATGGAAATATATGAATGTTTATTTAAGCGATCGCTAACCGGAAGTGTTGACATTTTTAAAGAAGTGAATCTTAAAATAAGCAACAATATTATTTATATTTAATGAAGAATAACAAAATTTAGTAGATAAATTATGTAATATTCATTTATTATTTATTCAAAGTAAGGGCGGTGGATTGGCAGTAACGGTAGAGGGTCGGACGCCATGCTTTGCAGCACAGTTACGTCCCTTTACGGACTGAGTTCAAATCCCGCCGAGGTTAACTTTGCCTTTCATCCTTACGGGGTCGATAAAATAAAGTACCAGTAATACACTGGCATAATTGCTGGCCTTGTGTCAAAAGTAGAAACAATTATTTATTCAAAGTAATCCAACTTATTTTACAAACGGGATAAAAAAATATATTCTGGACGCAGTCCCGCACTCATTCCTTTATTATAGTTTAGATAGTTAAAAGCAATCACATAGAATCTCGAAACTATCAGCGAATGAAAACATATTTAATATTATAATGATGCACTGTCTAGATCAGGATAGTGAAGTAAGATTATAGTGAGTCTGCACAATTCTGGAATAATAATAATTATTTCTACCTTAGGCACAAGGCCAGCATTTACCCAGTGCATTACTGGTACTTTATTTTATCGACCCCGTAAGGATGAAAGGCAAAGTTAACCTTAGCGGGATTTGAACTCAGAATGGCAAGGGCCGTAACTCTATATGTCAAAGCATGGCGTCTGACCCTCTACCAATACTGCCAATCCACCGCCAATTCTGGAATAATAATAATATTGTCGCACAAGCTTTAATTAATGGAGATAAAGTTGTTAGCTTCATGCTCCATGACCCTTAATTTCTCAAGACAGGCCAAAGTCTGTTGAAATTCAAGATTAAAGGTAACAGAACTGTCAGATTATAATATATACTGAAGTATTTAACCATAGATATCATTCCAGGTGGGACGGGGGATATATTTTATGTTTTATTTAGCCCACAATAAAACAGCACATTGTGTGAGTGTTCATAGAGGACATGACACATAAGATATTTCAGTGTTGAGCCTCAACAGTGTATGCATGACATAACATTCTATTTTAAGCTCACACAGGTCTCAAGAAGCTAAACATCTAACATAAAACATAAGCCACTGAACCAAACAAAGCATTTTTTACTTCAATTATGCATATCCCAGCTCATGACACACATTGGCTTCTGTTTACCAATGACTGGTGTTTGACTCCAGTTTTTAATGTTATTGCTACAGCTCACATTTGTGCAGATTTCACCAGCTTTCTATGAGGTTGCAGCTCCCCTATTTTTCCAATAACAGGAAGCAAGATTTGAACTCAGACCACATAGAACCAGAACAGATACCACAAGACATCCCGTCCAACACCTTAGCAATTCTGCCAATCCACTCACTTCCCTGGACTGGTACTTTATTAACCCCGAAAGGATGAAAGTTGACCTCAGCAAGATTTCAACTCAGAACACAAAGAGCTGGTACAAATACCACAAGACATTTAATCCAATATTTTAATGACAACACCTATTCAATGTAGCGAACATGGCTTAGATGGTTCTAGGAAGAGACTGAAAGCTTTTTCAAAAGACACCAGATCTGTCATCACCAATCCAATCCAGTGCCTTCTCATTCCTGATTGACCTCTACCACTTTTTTGGAGGGGTAGGGTTATGTCAGGGATGTAGCAATACACACCATGCTTGGCCAATTGTGTGTTGGTGAGGCTATTTAACTCATAGTTGGGGGGTGGATGGAAGTTAACTCATCTGCCTTTTTAATAGCTCTTGTTTTTTTATGCTGCTGGGGTTCCATTTATCCCCCTAATCAGACAAGACTCAGGTGTGGGAGCTGACCACTCAACCACGAAGCAGGTTGTACTGGGTTACATGATACCAGTAGATGTCATCACCATTGTGGTCATAATGTGGCAGATTCTAATGGCAATTTTCTTTTGGAAGGATAATATAAAAAAACTTGTTCAATGTAGACATTTCTGATAAGGACTCATTACAGGTCTGCTACGGGAAACCTTCTCAGATAGTAATATAGGATAAAGTGGTTTTATATAGAAACACATAAAACACCAACAGCAGTATATTTGAAGCTGAGATAGAAATCGAAAGTAGAGTATATTTTTATGTTTTGTTTTAAGAGCTAAAAACATTTGTTGACCATTTATATATTATTTTAATAAATAGGAACAAAGAAACAAGGACGTGTAAAGAAAAACAAAAATGACACCTCATAATTTGTTGAATAACTCAGAAAATTAAAGTAATATCAGATAAAATCATAAAGGTAAGACAGTGATTAATGATTAAGGTTAATTAGGGAGGGGCCCCTATATGAGACAATATCCCAGAGACACAAAACCTGTGACAAGATATGAACACATGGCCAGCAACAATTCAATATCCTCACCACTTAGTCTGGCATCTCCACAAAACAACAACTACAAACAAATCAACAACCCGCAGTTATATATATATTACATGAACTCACATTATCTATCGGTGGATTGGTAGTATTGGTAGAGGGTCGGACGCCATGCATTGACGTATAGAGTTACGGCCTTTGCCATTCTGAGTTCAAATCACGCCAAGGTTAACTTTGCCTTTCATCGTTACAGGGTCGATAAAATAAAGTACCAGTAATGTACTGGATATTTGCTGGCCTTGTGCCAAAAATAGAAACAATTAATCATCTATTAACACAAAATGTTATAAAACAAGTTAATGAATATAATACCATATACAGGCATAAGAACATGAACAAGAAACGGTTACCACACAAATGTACACAATTAAGAATAAAATAAGCATGTTAAGAAATATAACTAACAAGCGAGTCATGAATTCTGGCCCACCCTGTTGTATGTTGCACAGCAGCGAAACCTGGGATCTGTGTGCAGAGGACCTGCATAGATTGGAAAGAAAGATTGGAAAGAAAGATTGGAAAAACCTCCATGCTTCGAGTGATGTACAATAGCAATATACTCGAACAGCAAGGCATAAATGAACTACGCGAGAAATTAGGCATAAGAGGAATCAGATGTTGTGTGCAGGAGAGGAGATTGCATTGGTAGAACGAGTGCTGTAGTCTGTGGCTGCAATTGATGACCATATAAATTTAGGAAAAATTGCCAGCTCTGCCTAATGGAAACATACTATATAGTGAACTCACCCCAGGAACTCATTAATAGTCGGACTGAAACGGTAATTAATTGCAGCCACAGATTACAGCACTCGTTCTACGCGTGGTCTCCAGAACAGGAATAACATCCTATCCCCGCAGCTATCTGCATCGCACCACCATTTAGTCCACCTGCAATAAGTAGGCCAAAGTGCAGTGTCTAATGACGCTATTAACCAACCATCAGATTTTTACCATCACCTATTGAGTTAGGCTCGCTCTGCTAAACCTTCCCCCAAGCTGGGATAGGTTAAAATACATTTTAGGGTAATTTATTGCCTAGCACCATACAGTTACCTCCCCTAGTGGATTATGCCCTTTTCACTGTTGTTATTTTTTTTCGCTTATCATGCAAGACGACGTGAAACCGAGGAAATGATTCTCAACGGTATTTATACTTATTGATGACATTATATAATCAATTATTTCTCTGACGGGCCGTAAGGGCGAAACATGTGTAAGAGCTATATAAAAAATTGGTTTTAGCGGCTTGTAACTACTTCATTCATTCGTTTGCATATTCTCGCTCTGCTTGAACAATACACTAAATATTAAATCTCCTCTAATATTTAACTCTGCTAACCCAGGCAGTGGGCACACTCCGCTTCGGCTATTGGCATTTAGTAATCTGTATCGCACCTCTTTGTATCTCTCTGCTTCCTCCTCTCCTACAATATTTATACCTATTATTATTATTATTATTGGTGTTGTTATTACTCTTTGAGTCTCAGTCATTGATGTTAGTTAACTGGAAAATTTGTTGAAATGAATATCAAGCCACTACCTGAAGCCTCAGATATTCAGGACGTATCGGAGGGTTCTTGCTGTTCCCAGCAAGCATGCCTTTTGAAGCGTTCCAAAAAGCGTGAAGGGGCCAATTTTCTTTAACCATCCCTGGAAACGTTTTGAGATAGTCCCTAGTGCGCCTATGACAATCGGGATCACTTTGACTTCATGGCAGTTCCAAATCCTTTTTACCTCCCACTTTAAGTCCTGGTACCGGTTAATTTTCTCCCTCTCCTTCTCTTGCACTCTCGTGTCGAATGGATAGGCCACATCCACAATCAGGCACGATCTTTTTTCTTTGTCCACAACC
Organism: Eledone cirrhosa; assembly: GCA_964016885.1. Classification (NCBI taxonomy): domain Eukaryota; kingdom Metazoa; phylum Mollusca; class Cephalopoda; order Octopoda; family Eledonidae; genus Eledone; species Eledone cirrhosa. The sequence goes on from OZ024740.1 coordinate 76,065,197, forward strand.
ACCAGGTCAGGTCTATTGTGTTCCAGTTTCTTGTCCGTCTGTATCCTAAAATCCCACAGCACCTTCACCTGATCGTTTTCTATCACCGCCTCTGGCTTATGCTCATACCACTTCTCAGAATGTGGTAAATTGTTTACTTTGCATAGGTGCCAGTGGATCACCCTGCCCATCACATCATGTCTCCAGCCCTTATAGTGAGTCTGGGCTAGGTGTTTACACTCGGATACAATGTGAGCCACAGTCTCCTCTCTCTCTCCACAGATCCTGCACAGTGGGCTAGCCTCCTCCTTGTAAATATGGTGTTTCAACCACTTCGTTTAGAGGGCCTGCTCCTGCGCAGCCATTAACATTCCTTCTGTAGCCTTTTTAAGGTCTCCTCTTTTCAACCAGTTCCATGTCTGTGGATCTCTAAATTCAGTTTTCTCAAAGAAGGTACTATGAAGGGATTTTTCATGAAGGCTGCTCTTTCTCCTTGATGTTATTTCCTCCTTGGACATCCCCTGGCCTATTGTCCCCTCCTTCAGTACAGTTCTGTACACGTATTTGTGTAGGTTGTTTTTCTCCATCTGAACACAGTCCTCTATGCTGATAAGACCTCTTCCACCCTCAGATCTCCTTAAGTAGAGTCTATCGACATCACTCCTCTTGTGGAACATGTTGTAGATAGTCAATAGCTTCCTAGTCTTCCTATCCATTTCTTTCTGTTCAGCAACATTCCATCTCAGAATTCCCGCACTGTACCTAATAATAGACACAGCTCGGGAATTTAGTGTACTTATGGCATTCCTACTGTTCAGATGTGACTTTAATACGCTCCTTACTCTCCGAATGTATTCAGTTCTTATCAATTCCTTCATTTTTTTGTTCTTGATGTCATCAGCCTCCAGAACGCCCAAATACTTGTATCCTTCTTCAGAGTCAATTTCCTTTATCATCTCACCCGTTGGTACCTGGATTCTGTTACTTCTGCTCAACTTACCTCTCTTCATCACAATGACTCCACACTTACTAATACCAAATTGCATACATATATCATTGGCGAAAATACGGACAGTGTCAACAAGCACATCCAACTCCTTCTCACTCTTCCCGAAGAGCTTAAGATCGTCCATGAAGAGGAGGTGATTGATGGTAAGCCCTCCCTTTCCCAACCGGTATCCTGCTCTCACTTTTCGCAGTACACTGGTCAGGGGCATCAGGGCAAGGACAAACAACAGAGAGGACAGACTATCTCCCTGGAAGATACCTCTCTTGATCTTCACGCTTCCCAAGGATTCTCCAGTTGATGTTAACTCTGTTTCCCAGGACTTCATACTTTTGCCCAACAACTGTCTGATGTTATCTGCCACCTTGACGATCTCCAGGCTTTTGGTGATCCAAGAATGAGGCACCATGTCAAATGCCTTTTTGTAGTCTATCCATCCAATGGCAAGACCAATGTGTCTCCTCTTGCAATTCCTCATTACCATCTTATCAATAAGTAACTGGTCCTTTGTACCACGTGAGTTCTTTCGGCATCCTTTCTGTTCGTCCGGTAACAAGTTGTTTGTGTGGAGGTGATGGTAGATTTCCTCAGACATAATGCTTGTCAACAGTTTCCACATTACGGACAGACATGTGATAGGTCTACAGTTGGTAACATCATTACCCTTGATTCGGTTTTTCATTATCAGAACTGTGGTACCTTTTGTCAACCACTCTGGTACCTCACCTGACATCAAGCAGTCATTGAACATGGTTGTCAGTTTCGGGTGGAGGGATGTTATATTTTTAATCCAATACCCCTGCACACCATCTGGGCTTGTGATTTCCAGTTGGTTAGTTTTTTGGCTTGCCCCTTAAGAGTTTCAACTGTGATACTCAAATTAGTTTGTTGGTGTGCCTGTTCACTAATCTCCTTCTGTACTGTCTCAATCCACACTGCCTGGTCATTATGTTTAACATCCTGCTCCCATATTCCTCTCCAGAATGTTTTAGTTTGTTCCGCCTCAGGGATCAAGTCGTTGCCTCTTTCTTTCCCTTCAAGCTGTCCAAACAGCATCTTCTGGTTGTTGTCGAACATGCGGTTCTGTCTATACTGGCTGACTCTGTTCTCGTATCGCCTGATTTTTGCACTCTTTGCTAAAATGCGTTGCTTCAGTTCCTCTATGATAATATTTAGCTTTTTCCTCCTAGTTTTGTACTTTATTTCCAGTCTAATTTTAGTGTCTATGTTTTTTAGTGTCCCATTCAGTAGGGACTCAAGCTTTCCAATGTCATTTCTCATTTCCCTGATTTGACCACTCAGTCGTTTCTTCCACCAAGGCTCTGCTCTTTCTTGTCTGTTGTTTCCTCTCGCTTTTATACCAAGTAGTTTCCTCACCGTATTTGCTGTTGCTTTGAGGATATTGTTGCACTGGTGAAGGCTCCTCGCCTCAAGGTATGGGATGACTTTGTTTACCTTAGCTGTTGTTTCTTTTAACTTTTTCCTGTCTACAAATCTTAGGTTCATAGGTCTCCCACTATCATTGTTCAATTCATCTACCACTAAGTTTAGGATATCAACCAAATCTTGTCCTAGCCCATCAGCATTCATCTCCTCAGTGGCCGTATCTCTGTTCCAGGTATTATTTATCTCAGCATTCAGATCATTGTCTGCTTCGGGTGGTTCCTCCTTTCCCTCGACCTCTTCACCTTCATTTCCCACTGGCTCGTTTGCCTGGCATACTCCACTCTCCATCTCCAAGCTAATCTCTCTGCTCAGTTCCTCCAGTTCCAGCTCGCTTATCCACCCATTAGTTCTTATTACCCGAGCCTGCCCGGCCAATTTTTGTTCATCTAATTTAAATAGACCAATCTCGTTCCAGATGCTATACATCCGTTTCCTATAGCCTTTTTCCTTGGGGTTACTCTTCAGGTAACATTGGATAACAGTTCTATTCAATTCTTTCGTCCAGTTGGTTCTGGTCCCTTTCCTTCTTCTTCCTCCGACACCAGCAGTATTTGGTTGACAGCCAGGTCCCTGCTGCTGAGCCAGGGAGCACCTGTTGGGTGAGAGTCTGTCACATGACATTCTAGTCTCCATTTCACCGTTATTCGAACTGTTTAGGTTCGACATTTAAACACTCTTATCGAGGATTGGCGAATGTATGGTTACATAACCACCGGTAAATTCATCGTCTCCGGTGGTTCCGTCACGCCACGTGATTTTTGTGTGGCATTATCACGCTGTAGACGAACATAAATAAACAAACAAACAAACAGGCAAAAAACCCCCCAAAAATGAATAAGCATAAGTTTTATTGTAATGTAGTGTTTGAATGTCTGACTTAGTTTTTCCCTTCCCTTCTCTGTCCGTCCGTTTGTTTTTCTCTTCATTCTTATTTTCTTTACGTTTTTCGTTGTTGCTGTGCTGCTTTGATTTTGATTTTTGTTTTTTTGATTTTGACCGGGTCATCAATTCAGTCTATTTATATATTTTGATGCCTTACTCTTTTAGTTGGGGTTCTACGATGTAGCAGGGGGTAGCGGGAGAGAATAGCGGCGGTAGTGATAATGAGGCAGTGGTGGTGGTGGTGGCGGTGCTGTGCTAACAGCAACTAGCAGGAGGTAGTGGGAGAGAATAGCGGCAGTAGCGATAAATCATTATTAGGCAGTGGTGGTGGTGATGTGATCGTATTACTGTAGTGATGGTGTTGAAGTTGGAGTAGAAATAGCGGTTGAGTCGACTTAACCAGAGTTTTGATCGTGGTAGTGGTGGTGGTGTTGGTGGTGAAATTATCTTTAGTTATTTAGTCATTTTGTCATTTTCCTCCTTTTCGACTCTAACATTCCTGATCCAAAATTAAATATTAATCTTGTTTATTAATATTGTCTAGTGATACCGCCATCTTCCCCTTTCGTAAGTTAACAGAAGGTAATGGGGGGATAGCGGTGGTAGCAATGAAGGAGTGGTGGCGGCGGTGATGGGATAGTGGTAGTAATGATGGATGGGCGGCGGTGGCGGTGACTGTAGTGATGGCATTGTCGTTACTGAGTTTTGTTGAATGAACTGTATTTTTGTTTGATCGGTGAATCTATTATTATTATTATTATTATTATTATTATTATTATTATTATTATTATTATTATTATTTTTTGAGTCTCGGTCATTGATGTTAGTTAACTGGAAAGTTTGTTGAAATGAATATCAAGCCACTACCTGCAGCCTCAGATATTCAGGACGTATCGGAGGGTTCTTGCTGTTCCCAGCAAGCATGCCTTTTGAAGCGTTCCAAAAAGCATGAAGGGGCCAATTTTCTTTAACCATCCCTGGAAACGTTTTGAGATAGTCCCTAGTGCGCCTATGACAATCGGGATCACTTTGACTTCATGGCAGTTCCAAATGCTTTTTACCTCCCACTTTAAGTCCTGGTATCGGTTAATTTTCTCCCTCTCCTTCTCTTGCACTCTCGTGTCGAATGGGCAGGCCACATCCACAATCAGGCACGATCTTTTTTCTTTGTCCAAAACCACCAGGTCAGGTCTATTGTGTTCCAGTTTCTTGTCCGTCTGTATCCTAAAATCCCACAGCACCTTCACCTGATCGTTTTCTATCACCGCCTCTGGCTTATGCTCATACCACTTCTCAGAATGTGGTAAATTGTTTACTTTGCATAGGTGCCAGTGGATCACCCTGCCCATCACATCATGTCTCCAGCCCTTATAGTGAGTCTGGGCTAGGTGTTTACACTCGGATACAATGTGAGCCACAGTCTCCCCTCTCTCTCCACAGATCCTGCACAGTGGGCTAGCCTCCTCCTTGTAAATATGGTGTTTCAACCACTTCGTTTTGAGGGCCTGCTCCTGCGCAGCCATTAACATTCCTTCTGTAGCCTTTTTAAGGTCTCCTCTTATTATTATTATTATTATTATTATTATTATTATTATTATTATTATTATTATTGAATGCCATGGTTGACGGAGGCTCGGCTCTGTAAGGTATTGTAAATTTTGACCGCTATAACAATTGTAAATTGTTTAAAACTTTAACCGAATTGTAGATAAAAACACCCTCCTCCTCGTGAGAGGGGTCTTTCTGCCCGTTATTTGGCCCTTCGGGGTTAAATAATAGCTTATTGGGGTTTTGTGCCCAATATTTATTTTAAACTGAAAAAAACATGGCTACGAAAAAGAATTTTCATAGGTCACTCCCACTTATTCCGTCTTCTTCTTCCTCAATCGTCACTACAGCAGAGAGAAGATTGTCTCTCTCCCTCCCTTCTCTAAATGTGTCTCTCTCCCTCCATTCTCTTTCGCAAGCTACGCCAGTAAAGAAAAATCACGTGCAAAGCGTGCAACATTTCTCCACGACGACGACGACAACGACGAAAAAGGTGTGCGGGAAATACGAAAACCCATTTCATTCGTCTGACGTCATGAATAATAGCAGTAGCAGCCGTAATAACAGCAGCAGCAGCAACAGTGACAAGGAAGACAACAGTAGCAGCCGCAACAGCATCAGCAGCAGCATAAACAACAGCAGCAGCAGCAACAACAACAACAACCACAGCAACAGCAGCGGCGGCAGTAGTCGTAGTACCTGCAGCAACAACAAAAGTAACAGCAGCTCTGACGACAACAACAACAACAACAACAGCAGCAAAGAAAAACCAATCTCGTTTGCAGGTATCGCAAAGAACCTGGAAACCATCATCATAACAAATGAGGAATTAGAGGAAGCGAAGAAGATGGTGACTAAAACGGGACACCGAGCAATCTGCAAGGCAGCCGAAACATTTTTCGAAACCCAACAGCACTATACGGTCACGTACCGTACAGTAAGCACAAAATCCCGTAGGGTTGAAAGAGCCACAGAGGCTAAAATACAAAAAGCATTAGGGTCTGTGTGGCAGCGGAAAACGCACATCACCCGAGGCAAGTAATATGCCACCGTAGACGTACTTTTTGCCACACCCCAGGAGGCAAAGGCTCAATACTTAGTGAACCTAAGGAGCGAGGAAATGGTGTTGGTGCCCTCCTACTGCGGGCAAAAAATTGTGAGGGTCAAACTGACCCACATCCCCCCCCCGGGATGGCCCCTTCTTGGCTGGCCGCGTCTGTCCTCGTCGGAATCGAGGACAAAACAACTGTACTGCAAGTACAGAAAAAAGTAAGAGAAAATTGGGTCGGCACCTCTATTGAGATGTTAATCCAAACCAACCAGGAGTGCATCGAACCTATCCCGGATGTGATAGATTTCGATAACGGCACTCAACTGCCCATAAGTGTTGAGGGCAAGCGCCCGAAATGCTTTCGCTGTGGATCGAAGACTCACCTCAGGGCCTTCTGCAACGAGAAGACCCTGAGAAAGGAGAACCCCCCCTCTTTCCGAAACCGGCTCCACGGCTACCAGCAACAGGACAAGCGGCAACCAGGAACGATAGGTCCGTGCCACCCATACCCACGCCACGGAAATCAAAGACAGCAGCAGCAGTGGAAATATTAAAAACAACAACAGCAATACCAAATGCAGCTGCAACAGAGACTCCAGTGCAAACATCACCAACAACAACAAGTGAAAGAGTGGAGCTGGTACCCCTCCCCGACCTTACAGAATCAGACATGGAGTGTGAGGTAGGAGAGGGATGGCAAAAGGTCGCAAGAAGGCACAAACGCAGAAGCAGCGCATCGTCGCCTTTGAAAAGGGAGGAAAGAAATGAGAAAAGGGTAAAGTCTACTGCAAAGAGACCCACAGCAGCAACACCACCAACACCATCACCACCCACACCAGCACCACCATCACCACCGGCGACAACCCCACCGCCAACAACACCTTCAACACCACCACCACAAGCACCAACATCGCAAACACAACAACAAAACACACACACCCAGCAACAACGACGAGAAAATAGCAGAACCACACCCACCCCCAGAAAAACAAATGCACGGCAATAAACACACACAACAAGAAACTAATGACTTACATAATTGAACACACAGACATTTCACAACAGGACTACATAATACCAGCACCAATCAAAACGCCAACTAACATAAGACTGCTAAAAATAGCACAGAAACAATACACAAACATTAAAACGAAATTCCCCAACGCAGTTGGTGATTTCAGGGACCTAGGAGGAACCATCAATCGAAGAGTATATTCAGACATTCTCTTAGAAGAGCCGACGACCAGCCGAAGGGACGATTCAACGGTCCCTTCACCAGACGATCAAGTGAAAAGGGATGTAAAAACCATCCCTCCTCTACCAAAAGTACGGTAAGTGGTCTTTCCCATCTTTTCCACTCTATTTTAAACATGACCTCACTCAGAATAGGCAGCATAAATGCGCGTGGCTTGGGGTCGTCATGGAAGCAGGGTCACCTGCTCAACGACCTCAGGTCACTAAACATAGATGTAGTGGCCATCAGCGAGACCAGAATCTCCGAAGCACGGGCCTTCGCACCGATCTTCGGCGGCTACGATGTGTACGCATCTCCCAGCCGTCCTGGATCGGGTGGAGGAGTTGCTGTGCTTTTTCGGAGAGGTTTGGATCTCGCCATACGGGCCATCTTCCTGGACCCAGAGGGTAAGCTGGTGGTGCTGGACGTGACCAGCGGAGACGGGCAAGCTTTCAGGCTAGTGGCCGTCTATGCCCCGACAGGAGCAGGGCGGCCTGATTTCTTCCGGCGTCTGGAGACCTTTCTTGGAACGTCGCGCTCTTTAGTGTTAGTGGGCGACTGGAACGGGATCTTAGATGCACGCTGGGACTGTGTGGGATTAGCGGATAGGGGTGGAGGGTGCAAGAGCCTCACCAACCTGCTCAGGCGTTTTGAACTGTCTGACAGGTACCGATTGGATTTCCCGAATGTGCCAATGTGGACTTGGACAAACCGCATAGGGTCATCCAGATCATATCTAGATAGAGTATTTTGTAGGGAAATAGATAGGTCTAGCATAGGCTGTCCACAATTCAAGATAGTCAGCTACACGGACCACAAATTCGTGACCTGTGTGCTTGACTTAGATAGGCTTCATAGACGAGGACCCGGCTACTGGAAGCTAAACGCGTCCTTACCAGCGCGCAAGGCCTACAGAGACCGGATTAGCGAACTAGTTAAGCGGGCGTTGACGGGGGCCATCGTCAACAACAAGTGGTGGTTTGCTCTGAAAAGAGCGATTAGAATAGAATCGATTAGGTTTAGTAAGGCTTTAGCAATAGAGAAAAATAGAGCAGAGTGAGAACTAGTTAGAAAATTAGACGAGGCGCTTAGCAAAGGCATTGCGACCGACGTGCTTGCGGCGAAATTGGCCCTTGACCAATTCTTCAATGCAAAGCACGAAGGCTGCGTTGTCAGAGCTAGGGTGCGTGCTCTCAGACACGAGGGGACGAAAGCCGTTCAATGGGCCCGAGTGGCGGAGGCGCGTCGTGGCAACAAAGCCACGATCCGGTCTTTGGTGGACCACGACGGGCGCATGCTACTCGATCCCGGGCAAATGTGTGAAGCTTTTCAGCGACACTTCGCTCAGCTGTTCGGGGGCAGCGGGGGGCCGGGTAGAGGGATGGACTTTAGTGTCTACCTCGACGGACTGCCGCGGCTCTCGGCCACTGAGGCGAAGTGTTGCGAAAAGCCGATAACAGCCGCTGAAGTAAGGGAGGCAATGACTGGCTGCACAAGGGGTAAATCGCCTGGTTTGGATGGTCTGCCCTATGAACTTTACGTACAGATGCCAGACTTGTTCGGAGGCCTCTTGGCGGACGTCTACTGCAACTGGCAACAGAACGGGAGAATTCCCAGTTCTGTGAGCCGAGGAGCGGTGGCACTGCTGAGAAAGGATCCGAACAAGGGGGATAACATAGACAATTTCCGGCCCATAACTCTGCTAAACACAGAGTTTAAGATTTTGGCCAAGGTTCTAGCAAAGAGGTTGGCGCTTGTCGTTGGTGGTCTGGTGGGAGAGGCGCAGACATGCGCCATTCCCGACAGATCCATCCACGACAACCTCCACCTCATGCGATACATCGTAGAGAGGGTAGCTAGGGAACCTGGCACGGGTGGGTCCTTGATCAATTTAGATCAGTCGAAAGCTTTCGATAGGGTCGACCATCGTTACCTAGCGGCAGTCCTGAGGGCGGCTGGCTTTGGGCCCGTCTTCAGAGGCTGGATCGCTGCCATGCACAGCGACATCTGCTCTGTAGTGAGAGTGAACGGTCACCTGTCGGAACCGTTCAACATCATGCGCTCGGTCCGCCAAGGATGTCCCCTCTCGTCCCTCTTGTACGTATTGACTCTCGAGCCATTACTGCACAAACTGGAGACGTTGAGGGGAGTTCCGCGCGAACTAGGATGCGGAAGATCCGTGTCAGCATATGCGGACGATGTCACCGTAGTGGTGTCGAACGCCAAACACATCGAGGCGATCGGCACTACACTAAGAGAATACGAAGCGGTGACAGGAGCAATGATCAACCAGGAAAAGTCAGTGGGCCTGCAGCTCGGCACCTGGAGAGGCAGGTCCATGCCGTCCAACAGCGTCGTCGGGCGCTGGACGGACGGACCGGTTAAATTGCTAGGGGTCTGGTTCGGTCCGGACCTCCAGACGGACAAAAACTGGGACGAGGTGACGAGCAGGGTGGCTTCTCTCACCCAGAAATGGGCGGAGAGGAAGCTATCCCTGAAAAGTCGAGCGGAGGTGGCTAACGCGTACATCGCGTCTGTCATCTGCTACCGCCTAACCGTCGTACCTTGTCCTAAGCCTCGCCTGACTGCGCTGGAGCGTTTGCTCTTTCGCTTTTTGTGGAAGGGACGCGCTCCGATGGTCAGGCGGTCCATCTGTTGTCAACACCCGCTACGTGGAGGGCTGGGCATGCCGTGGCTGATGATGCGCAGGCACGCGCTCAGGCTACGACATCTCCACCTCTTCCTCGACGGTGATCAGGTGTGGTCGCCGTTTGCTAGACGCGTTTTTCCCCAGCTCGTTTCTTTGACGGAGCTGCAGTCCTGGGTCAAGCGAAGACCGAGAGGGAGCGCCTGGAGACTGGAATGTCTTCAGGCGCTCACAGCCCTCGACCAATCGGGCAATGTGATCGGTGGAAACTCCACCTCGGCGTTCTATAGAGGATTAGTGGAGGGGAAGAGCGACGACGTACTTGGGGAAACTCTAGGCGTCGACGAAAATCAACTAGCCAATCTCTTCGGAAGAACTTTCGGGCCAGGGCCTATGGACAACTTCCAGAAATCTCTGGCCTGGCAGTGCTACCGAGGAGCCTTGCCAGTTCGGGATAAACTCTACAGGCATGGAGGTGCCGTCAGCCGGGCATGTCCGAGATGCGCGCAGGGCGACGAAACCGTCCTGCACGCACTCGTCCAGTGTCCGAAAATTGCTGACTTGTGGGTTTATGTCGAACACCTGCTGTCGCGTTTAGGACGGATCCAGCTATCATCTGAGTCTATCGTGAGGATTGCCCCGCCCTCCTCCTTTAGCCGGGAAGGGCAGGCAGTTTTTATCTGTCTGGTGGCCATGGCGAAAGAGATAGTATGGTGGACACGTTTGAAAGGGCTGAAGACGAGCACTTACCTCTTCGGTGATGCTCTGATTGACTTTTTCAAATTTCATTTGAAAAGGAAAATCAGAGTAGAGAAGGAAGTGCTCTCTTCCCAGCATTTTGTTGAAAGATGGGTGAGAGAAGCAAGAATGGCCCGAGTGAATGGGCCGACTCTGAGTATATATCTGTAAACTAAAGGTGGAAAACTGGGAGAGGGCACTTGCCTTGGTGGTCAGGGTCATTGTGGCTTTTTACTGGGCTTTCTCCACAAATGTCCCTCCGAAGTCTCCCCCCTATTGGGGAATTTTTCATTGTTATTTTCATTTTTATTTTTGTTACATCCTCTGTTTTTGTTTTTTTTACACGCAGAAATGCCCATTTGTACCGTCCTGCATTGTCCTGCACTGTCCTTAATGTCTACTTTATGTAAACCCTTGTGGTTAATAAAGAAATCATTATTATTATTATTATTATTATTATTATTATTATTATTATTATTATTATTATTATTATTATTATTATTTTTTGAGTCTCGGTCATTGATGTTAGTTAACTGGAAAGTTTGTTGAAATGAATATCAAGCCACTACCTGCAGCCTCAGATATTCAGGACGTATCGGAGGGTTCTTGCTGTTCCCAGCAAGCATGCCTTTTGAAGCGTTCCAAAAAGCATGAAGGGGCCAATTTTCTTTAACCATCCCTGGAAACGTTTTGAGATAGTCCCTAGTGCGCCTATGACAATCGGGATCACTTTGACTTCATGGCAGTTCCAAATGCTTTTTACCTCCCACTTTAAGTCCTGGTATCGGTTAATTTTCTCCCTCTCCTTCTCTTGCACTCTCGTGTCGAATGGGCAGGCCACATCCACAATCAGGCACGATCTTTTTTCTTTGTCCAAAACCACCAGGTCAGGTCTATTGTGTTCCAGTTTCTTGTCCGTCTGTATCCTAAAATCCCACAGCACCTTCACCTGATCGTTTTCTATCACCGCCTCTGGCTTATGCTCATACCACTTCTCAGAATGTGGTAAATTGTTTACTTTGCATAGGTGCCAGTGGATCACCCTGCCCATCACATCATGTCTCCAGCCCTTATAGTGAGTCTGGGCTAGGTGTTTACACTCGGATACAATGTGAGCCACAGTCTCCCCTCTCTCTCCACAGATCCTGCACAGTGGGCTAGCCTCCTCCTTGTAAATGTGGTGTTTCAACCACTTCGTTTTGAGGGCCTGCTCCTGCGCAGCCATTAACATTCCTTCTGTAGCCTTTTTAAGGTCTCCTCTTATTATTATTATTATTATTATTATTATTATTATTATTATTATTATTATTATTATTATTATTGAATGCCATGGTTGACGGAGGCTCGGCTCTGTAAGGTATTGTAAATTTTGACCGCTATAACAATTGTAAATTGTTTAAAACTTTAACCGAATTGTAGATAAAAACACCCTCCTCCTCGTGAGAGGGGTCTTTCTGCCCGTTATTTGGCCCTTCGGGGTTAAATAATAGCTTATTGGGGTTTTGTGCCCAATATTTATTTTAAACTGAAAAAAACATGGCTACGAAAAAGAATTTTCATAGGTCACTCCCACTTATTCCGTCTTCTTCTTCCTCAATCGTCACTACAGCAGAGAGAAGATTGTCTCTCTCCCTCCCTTCTCTAAATGTGTCTCTCTCCCTCCATTCTCTTTCGCAAGCTACGCCAGTAAAGAAAAATCACGTGCAAAGCGTGCAACATTTCTCCACGACGACGACGACAACGACGAAAAAGGTGTGCGGGAAATACGAAAACCCATTTCATTCGTCTGACGTCATGAATAATAGCAGTAGCAGCCGTAATAACAGCAGCAGCAGCAACAGTGACAAGGAAGACAACAGTAGCAGCCGCAACAGCATCAGCAGCAGCATAAACAACAGCAGCAGCAGCAACAACAACAACAACCACAGCAACAGCAGCGGCGGCAGTAGTCGTAGTACCTGCAGCAACAACAAAAGTAACAGCAGCTCTGACGACAACAACAACAACAACAACAGCAGCAAAGAAAAACCAATCTCGTTTGCAGGTATCGCAAAGAACCTGGAAACCATCATCATAACAAATGAGGAATTAGAGGAAGCGAAGAAGATGGTGACTAAAACGGGACACCGAGCAATCTGCAAGGCAGCCGAAACATTTTTCGAAACCCAACAGCACTATACGGTCACGTACCGTACAGTAAGCACAAAATCCCGTAGGGTTGAAAGAGCCACAGAGGCTAAAATACAAAAAGCATTAGGGTCTGTGTGGCAGCGGAAAACGCACATCACCCGAGGCAAGTAATATGCCACCGTAGACGTACTTTTTGCCACACCCCAGGAGGCAAAGGCTCAATACTTAGTGAACCTAAGGAGCGAGGAAATGGTGTTGGTGCCCTCCTACTGCGGGCAAAAAATTGTGAGGGTCAAACTGACCCACATCCCCCCCCGGGATGGCCCCTTCTTGGCTGGCCGCGTCTGTCCTCGTCGGAATCGAGGACAAAACAACTGTACTGCAAGTACAGAAAAAAGTAAGAGAAAATTGGGTCGGCACCTCTATTGAGATGTTAATCCAAACCAACCAGGAGTGCATCGAACCTATCCCGGATGTGATAGATTTCGATAACGGCACTCAACTGCCCATAAGTGTTGAGGGCAAGCGCCCGAAATGCTTTCGCTGTGGATCGAAGACTCACCTCAGGGCCTTCTGCAACGAGAAGACCCTGAGAAAGGAGAACCCCCCCTCTTTCCGAAACCGGCTCCACGGCTACCAGCAACAGGACAAGCGGCAACCAGGAACGATAGGTCCGTGCCACCCATACCCACGCCACGGAAATCAAGAACAGCAGCAGCAGTGGAACTATTAACAACAACAACAACAGTAATACCAAATGCAGCTGCAAAAGAGACTCCACTGCAAACATCACCAACAACAACAAGTGAAAGAGTGGAACTGGTACCCCTCCCCGACCTCACAGAATCAGACATAGAGTGTGAGGTGGGAGAGGGATGGCAAAAGGTCGTAAGAAGGCACAAACGCAGAAGCAACGCATCGTCGCCTACGAAAAGGGAGGAAAGAAATGAAAAAAGGGTAAAGGCTACTGCAAAGAGACTCACAGCAGCAACACCACCAACACCATCACCACCCACACTAGCACCACCATCACCACCGGCGACAACCCCACCGCCAACAACAACAACACCTTCAACACCACAACCACAAGCACCAACATCGCAAACACAACAACAAAACACACACACCCAGCAACAACGACAAGAAAATAACAGAACCATACCCCACCCCAGAAAAACAAATGCACGGCAATAAATACACACAACAAGAAACTAATGACTTACATAATTGAACACACAAACATTTCACAGAACGACTACATAATACCAGCACCAATCAAAACACCAACGAACATAAGACTGGTAAGAATTACACAGAAACAATACACAAACATTAAAACGAAATTCCCCAACGCAGTTGGTGATTTCAGAGACCTAGGAGGGACTCTCAACCGGAGAGTATATTCGGACATACTCATAGAAGAGCCGACGACCAGCCGAAGGGACGATTCAACGGTCCCTTCACCAGAGGATCAAGTGAAAAGGGTTGGAGAAACCATCCTTCCTCTACGAAAAGTACGATAAGATCTCGCCATACGGGCCATCTTCCTGGACCCAGAGGGTAAGTTGGTGGTGCTGGACGTGACCAGCGGAGACGGGAAAGCTTTCAGGCTAGTGGCCGTCTATGCCCCGACAGGAGCAGGGCGGCCTGATTTCTTCCGTCGTCCTGAGACCTTTCTTGGAACGTCCCAGTCTTTAGTTTTAGTGGGCGACTGCAACGGGATCTTAGATGCACGCTGGGACTGCGTGGGATTAGCGGATAGGGGTGGAGGGTGCAAGAGCCTCACCAACCTGCTCAGGCATTTTGAACTGTCTGACAGGTACCGATTGGATTTCCCGAATGTGCCAATGTGGACTTGGACAAATCGCATAGGGTCATCCAGATCATATCTAGATAGAGTATTTTGTAGGGGAATAGATAGGTCTAGCATAGGCTGTCCACAATTCAAGATAGTCAGCTACACGGACCACAAATTCGTGATCTGTGTGCTTGACTTAGATAGGCTTCATAGACTAGGACCCGGCTACTGGAAGCTAAACGCGTCCTAACCAGCGCGCAAGGCCTACAGAGACCGGATTAGCGAACTAGTTAAACGGGCGTTGACGGGGGCCATCGTCAACAACAAGTGGTGGTTTGCTCTGAAAAGAGCGATTAGAATAGAATCGATTAGGTTTAGTAAGGCTTTAGCAATAGAGAAAAATAGAACAGAGGGAGAACTAGTTAGAAAATTAGACGAGGTGCTTAGCAAAGGCATCGCGACCGACGTGCTTGCGGCGAAATTCGCCCTTGACCAATTCTTCAATGCAAAGCACGAAGGCTGTGTTGTCAGAGCTAGGGTGTGTGCTCTCAGACACGAGAGGACGAAAGCCGTTCAATGGGCCCGAGTGGCGGAGGCGCGTCGTGGCAACAAAGCCACGATCCGGTCTTTGGTGGACCACGACGGGCACATGCTACTCGATCCCGGGCAAATGTGTGAAGCTTTTCAGCGACACTTCGCTCAGCTGTTCGGGGTCAGCGGTGAGTCGGGTCGAGGGATGGACTTTAGTGTCTACCTCGACGGACTGCTGCGGCTCTCGGCCACTGAGGCGGAGTGTTGCGAAAAGCCGATAACAGCCGCTGAAGTACGGGAGGCAATGGCTGGCTGCACAAGGGGTAAATCGCCTGGTTTGGATGGTCTGCCGTATGAACTTTACGTACAGATGCCAGACTTGTTCGGAGGCCTCTTGGCGGACGTCTACTGCAACTGGCAACAGAACGGGAGAATTCCCAGCTCTGTGAGCCGAGGAACTGTGGCGCTGCTGAGAAAGGATCCGAACAAGGGGTATAACATAGATAATTTTAGGCCCATAACTCTGCTAAACACAGAGTTCAAGATTTTGGCCAAGGTGCTAGCAAAGAGGTTGGCGCCTGTCGTTGGTGGTCTGGTGGGAGAGGCGCAGACAAGCGCCATTCCCGACAGATCCATCCACGACAACCTCCACCTCATGCGATACATCGTAGGGAGGGTAGCTAAGGAACCTGGCACTGGTGGGTCCTTGATCAATTTAGATCAGTCGAAAGCTTTCGATAGGGTTGACCATCGTTACCTAGCAGCAGTCCTGAGGGCGGCTGGCTTTGGGCCTGTCTTCAGAGGCTGGATCGTTGCCATGCACAGCGACATCTGCTCTGTGGTGAGAGTGAACGGTCACCTTTCGGAACCGTTCAACATCATGCGCTCGGTCTGCCAAGGATGTCCTCTCTCGTCCCTCTTGTACGTATTGACTCTCGAGCCATTACTGCACAAACTGGAGACGTTGAGGGGGTCCAGCGCGAACTGGGATGCGGAAGATCCGTGTCAGCATATGCAGACGATGTCACCGTAGTGGTGTCGAACGCCAAACACATCGAGGCGATCGGCACTACACTAAGAGAATACGAAGCGGTGACAGGAGCAATGATCAACCAGGAAAAGTCAGTGGGCCTGCAGTTCGGCACCTGGAGAGGCAGGTCCATGCCGCCCAACAGCGTCGTCGGGCGCTGGACGGACGGACCGGTTAAATTGCTAGTGGTCTGGTTCGGTCCGGACCTCCAGACGGACAAAAACTGGGACGAGGTGACGAGTAGGGTGGCTTCTCTCACCCAGAAATGGGCGGAGGTGGCTAACGCGTACATCGCGTCCGTCATCTACTACCGCCTGACCGCCGTACCTTGTCCTAAGCCCCGCCTGACTGCGCTGGAGCGTTTGCTATTTCGATTTTTGTGGAAGGGACGCGCTCCGATGGTCAGGCGGTCCTTCTGCTGTCAACACCCGCTACGTGGAGGGCTGGGCATGGCGTGCCTGATGATGCGCAGACACGCGTTCAGGCTACGACATCTCCACCTCTTCCTCGACGGTGATCAGTGTGGTCGCCGTTTGCTAGACACATCTTGCCCCAGCTCGTCTCCTTGACGGTGCTGCAGTCCTGGGTCAAGCGAAGACCGAGAGGGAGCGCTTGGAGACTGGAATGTCTTCAGGCGCTCAGAGCCCTCGACCAATCGGGCAATGTGATCGGTGGAAACTCCACCTTGGCGTTCTATAGAGGATTAGTGGAGGGACGACGTACTTGGAGAAACTCTAGGCGTCGACGAAAATCAACTAACCAATCTCTTCGGAAGAACTTTCGGGCCAGGGCCTATGGACAACTTCGAGAAATCCCTGGCCTGGCAGTGCTACCGAGGAGCTTTGCCAGTTTGGGATAAACTCTACAGGTATGGAGGTGCCGTCAGCCGAGCATTGTCCGAGATGCGCGCAGGGCGATGAAACCGTCCTGCACGCACTCGTCCAGTGACCGAGCATTGCTGACTTAATATTAATCTTAATATTAACCTAATTAGAATTTTTCAATCTAGCTAACTTGGTCATTTACAATACAAGCGCTTATATGTTTATATTGGTGTTTATCATATATTAATTTATATTAACTTGTATTTCATGGCTCAGAAATGCTTCTTTCTTTGAGCTAATTAATTGTAAAAGATTGTTTGAGTTTATAACTCTAAATATAATATTTAACGGCTCCTGTTGTTGAACTAAATTTTAATCCCATATAGAAGGCTGTTATTTCTAGCAGCATGAGTATGGGGCTAGCTAGGAGCTGGAAAACCACGTGCGTTAGCACTTGACTACCAGTCCTCCAAAAATATTTCGAGGTGAAACATGCTAATTTCTGGATACCTGTTGATGACCACAGGAATTGGAATTTTTCACTTTTTCAAATTATCGTTGCGAAACTTATTTGGGTTAGAAATTTAAATTTGTCTGCGGAACAGGTTTGGATTTTGAAATTTAAATTTGTCCAGGTATCACAGTTATTGCCATTATGGGTTTGTTTTTATTGATTAATTATTTTAAATCGAGACAGGCAAACTGTATTAATCTAATTAGTATTTTTCAATCTAGCTAACTTGGTCATTTACAATACAAACGCTTATATGTTTATATTGGTGTTTATCATATATTAATTTATATTAACTTGTATATATATATATATATATATATATATATATATATATATATGCAAAAGTTTTATTTAAAATGTTGGGTTACAACGAGTAAATATTTTATAACTGATATAAAAGCACTCAACAGATTTTGGAGTATTTTACGATATTAAACAAATGGAAATTACATTTATAAAACCATATTTATTTCATTATATATATTTCAGGGATATCATATTAAAAATATGGCATGCCCTCTTCAGACAAAATACAATATATAGACAGTTTTATAAATAAATTTGACATACCTTAGAGTTTACAACTTCCATTTAAAAAGTTGTTACGGTAGTGAAAATGTTAAGGACGGTTAGAAAGAAAGACGGAGAAAAAAGGAAAAAAGGAAAAAGAAAAAGAAAGAGAAAAGAAAAAGAAAGAGCGGAAGGTGAAGAAGATGAAGAAATGTATGTAAAGAGAAAACACCAAATGAGAGATCTATGAGGGAAGGGGGTACTGTAATTATTCATTTGTTTATTTATTTATTTATTTAGTGTTAAGGATACGGGGAGAAATAAAAACAAAAATAAATAAGGAGAGGTAGATCGAGTAATATCTATTATACGAGGTGGGAGAGATAGGGGAGGGGTGATATACAGGAGATAGAGTTAAAACAGCCGATATAAGAGTAGAAGGGAGGAGGAGAGGAGATATACTTAGAAACAAAAATGATAGTTTTAAAATATTATGTTTCATCAGTCTATCAATTCCTATGAATTATAATGTAAACATCAATATTCATGAATGAGACACATATCAATAATGTGTGAAAAAATAGTGACTATATGTTTAGTTTAAAAATTCATAGGTTTATAATCAAAATCTGAGATAAAACCTCAAAAAATACTGGAATACATAGGTATATATGTATTTTCATGAAAAAAGAGAAAAGAGAAAGAAAAAGAGAAGGTTATCTCAAACTGACATTATAGACACATGTGAGTTTACATGATCAGCTCTGTAAATTTTTATTTCACATGGAACTCTTCATTGCGTTAAAAAGATTTTACCATACACATAAGTGTACATACATATATATATACATAAAATATACATTATTAATAATAATAATATTCTTGCCCCTTCCTACATGGTTATCGTACAAGCATAGAATAGAACAGATATCAATATATCAAAATATCAAAAACGCCAAGAATATTTTCCTCCCCCAGAATATCTAGGGCCGTAATAAAAACACAGTGTGCCCAGCATATCAATCAATCCCTCCAATTTATTTGACAATATTGCCAAGTTTATTAGAAGCAATCAGAGTCAAAAGCAAACAAAACCAAAATTATTCACCAAACTCATTTAGCAGAAATCATTAAAAAAAAACTTTAGGATGCTCGGTTGTTCTACAGATGCTCTTATATTTATTCTAGAAGTTTATCTAGCATAAAAATTTTATTCAATAGATTTGGATCATCACCGTTTTAAGGTAGTTTAATTACATTATTAATTATATATCCATGAAGAAGGTTTAAAGAATTGAAGGAATCGAAAGATTAATCGCCAAGTTTTCTAAAACAATTAAAAGTCTTAAGTAAATATATTACATTTTAAACTTATATTTATATTTACAAGTTGAGTTCAATCTATGTCTGCAGCAACTGAATAAATTGGTCCGTAAATTAAGGGAATTTTTAGATTTTAGTATAAAGAATATCTCCTCTGCGCAGAGGTCACATGTCTCAGAGGAGGAAACTCACATGTGTCTATAATGTCAGTTTGAGATAACCTTCTCTTTTTCTTTCTCTTTTCTCTTTTTTCATGAAAATACATATATACCTATGTATTCCAGTATTTTTTGAGGTTTTATCTCAGATTTTGATTATAAACCTATGAATTTTTAAACTAAACATATAGTCACTATTTTTTTCACACATTATTGATATGTGTCTCATTCATGAATATTGATGTTTACATTATAATTCATAGGAATTGATAGACTGATGAAACATAATATTTTAAAACTACCATTTTTGTTTCTAAGTATATCTCCTCTCCTCCTCCCTTCTACTCTTATATATATATATATATATACATATGTTTATATGTATGTATATATGTGTGTGAAGGTAGATAAGGTTTTGTTTATTATGCATATCTGGAATGAATGCTTAAACAAGAAAACTACTTACCAGCAGAGAGATACAGAAGTGAGCCTACCTGCCATCCGGCCTTCCCTTCACACCCTTCTACTTTGACCGCTGGCCACGTGATGCTTCTCATCTCTTTTGGATTCATTTCTGGCGGCGATCACTTTAGAAATTTCAGTCCTAACTGAGGGAGTTTCTTGAAAAGCTAGAAACCTCATGGATAATACCGAGATTGGACATATCCCAAAGTACGAGCGAAACTATCGATAGTCGGGACTAGAAGAACTTTGGTAAAGTTTATATACATTTTTAACTTAGCTAAAAGTTAAACATGGAAATCACACCTTAACGGTCCGAAGATTCGCTGGATAGTGGAAACTTATTATGGGTAATTCAAAGTTATGTGTGAATATGCTAATGAATGTATGAAAAATTGGAAAAACAACGTTTATTTAAATGACGCTGGGGAGTTATGAGATATATAGAAAAATAGAGAGAAGAGAGAAATTTAACAGAGGATGAACTCATATAACGTAAATAAGTGTTAAATTTATATTAAAGTTACGTATATTTAGTAATTATTTTGTTGTTAGAATTCTAATATAATATACTATAATATTAAGTTTTATAGGTAAAAAGAAAAATATAAATATTTTTTTAAATATCTATTTTTTTATATATTTATATTTTTCTTTTTACCTATAAAACTTAATCCAAACGGAAGGGAAAACCTTCCCCACCAACAACCCACCCCAAACCTTAAACTAATCAGGGTAACAACCCTACAATATGAAATACTAAAAGGGAACTTCCCACATGATGTGCCCCCCCCCCCCTGCCAAAAACCCCTTAACCGTGTCCTGCTAAAAGGATTCTCTCCCTCCCCAAACACCCCCAATCTGGACCTGCAGATCGAACAACCCGACATCCAGGAAACTAAAAGGTAAGTGTTCCTGCCTTTTCTCTCCCTAACTCTTCTTCACTAACATGGCGACTATACAAGCTGGATGTTTGAATATACGTGGCCTGGGCATGCTCTGGAAACAGGGCCACTTTTTAAATGATCTCAGGTCACACTGTATAGATGTGATAGCCATCACCGAGTCCAGGATTCACGACAAGCAGCAGCTAACCCCCATGTTCAATGATTTTAAGATCTATGCATCTCTCTGTCAGCCAGGAGGTGTGTGTGTGTGTGTGTGGGGGGGGGGGTGCTGTCCTGTTTCGAAAATACCTGGAACTCAAAGTACAGACGATTCACTTGGACCCGGAGGGCAGCCTGGTGGTCCTGGACGTGAATGGTAGTGAAGGTGGAGCTTTCAGACTGGTGGCCGTATATGCCCCGGCTGGGACATCGCGACCAGAGTTCTTCAAGCGTCTGGAGCCATTCCTGGGAATGTCTCGCTTCTTAGTGTTAGCGGGTGACTGGAATGGCATCTTAAATGCACGTTGGGACTATGTAGGAGCTTGTGATAATATAGGGGGGTGTAATAGCCTAAACAATCTCATCAGCCAATTTCAACTGGCTGATAGATATCCACTAGACTTCCTAAGTGCACCACTGTGGAAGTGGAGCAACCACACTGGGTCTTCTAGATCGCATTTAGATAGATTTCTAATTAGATAGAATGATAAGGAAACATTAAACTGTCCACAAATCTACATGGTTGCCTATTTAGACCACAAATTAGTCACCTGCATAGTCAACCTTGATAGAAAACATAGACAGGGACCCGGATACTGGAAGCTAAACATGTCGCTCCCGGCGCGTAAGGCCTACAGTAAACGGATTAGCACCATAGTTAAGAGTTAGTTGACGGGGGCCATCGTCAACAACAGGTGGTGGAGCCCTCTCAAGAGAAGAGAGCAATTAGAATAGAATCGATAGCATTTAGCAAGGAAGTAGCGTTAGAAAAGTACAAAACTGAAAAGGAACTGGTAGCTAAAGTAGAAGAGGCACTTAGGAATGGTAGTACAGCTGACGTGCTAGCGGCGAGAACGGCACTAGACCAGTTCTTAAACGTGAAACACGAACGTTGTATTGTCAGAAGTAGAACACGTGCTCTAAGAAACGAGGGAGCCAAAGCTGTTAGCTGGGTCAGAGTGGCAGAGGCGTAAAGTGGCAACAACTCCACAATTCGGTCTTTGCAAGACAAAGATGGACGCATTCTACTTGAATCCAAGCAGATGTGCACGGCCTTCCAGCAGCACTTTACACAACTGTTCGGGCAAAGCGGTACGTCGAGCGAGGTGATAGACTTCAGTTCCTACTTCGACGGCCTACCAGGACTCTCGAGCACGGATGCAGAGAGCTGCGAAAGGCCGATCACAGCGGGCGAAATAGAAGATGCCCTAGGCCGCTGTGGGAAACGCAAATCACCCGGTTTAGATGTTCTACCCTATGAGTTTTACATAGGCATGCCAGGCTTGTTCTCTGGCGTTCTCAAAGCGGTCTACCGACTTCAGAGGCTGGATCGCTGCCATGCACACCAGCATCTGCTCGGCAGTCAAGGTGAATCTCTACCTATCGGAGCCACTCCAAATCATGCGTTCCATCCGTCAGGGATACCCTCTCTCCTCCATTCTGTATGTACTGACTTTCGAGCCATTACTGCGGAAGGTGGAGCTGTTGCAGGGCATCCCGATCGAACCAGGACTGCGGAAAAAAGCGTCGGCTTATGCCGACGACTTAACCGTAATGGTGTCGAAAACCTCGGTAATCGGGGTAATCGGCAACCTATTACAGGAATACGAAACTTTGACAGGAGCAAGACTAAACCCAAACAAGTCTCTCGGTTTGAAACTCGGCACATGGAGAGGCAAGCCCATGCCTTCCAACAGAGTCGTTGGACGCTGGATGGAAGGACCAGGGAAATTGCTCGGGGATCTGGTTTGGTCCAGACCTCCAGGTGGACTAGAACTGGAACGGGGTCACGGCGAAGGTGTTTGCACTCACCCAGAAGTGGGCTTGAATGGTCGAGCGGAGGTGGCGAACATTTACATAGCATCCGCCATCTACTACCGCTTGACTGTTGTGCCTTGTCTCCGCGAACACCTTACCAAAATGGAACGCCTACTCTTCAAGTTCATCTGGAAGAAACAGGCTCCATTGGTGAGGAGATACATCTGCTGCCAACACCCTTCTAACGGAGGGCTGGGCATTCCGTAGCTGATGATGCGCAAGCACGCGCTGAGGCTACGCTATCTCCAGGTATTCCTGACCGGCGAACCGATGTGGCTGTCGTTTGTGAGATGAGCTCTTCTACAACTCGTCTCGCTAACAGAGCTGCAGTCCTGGGTCAAGCGAAGACCGAAAATGGGTGCCTGGCAACGCGAGTGCCTTCAGGCGCTGACAGCCCTCTACCAAGCGGAAACGGCAATCAGCGGAGACTCCACTTCGACATTCTATAGGGGATTAGTGGAGGATATGTGCGACGACATTCTCAGGAAAACTCTAGGCATCGAGGAGGACGAACTGACCAGTCTGTTCGGGAGTACTTTCCGTCCAGGACCTATGGATAACTTCCAGAGGTCTCTGGCCTGGCAGTGCTACCGACGAGCTCTACCAGTTCGAGACAAAATCTACAGGCACGGACACCCCGGCAGAGATCCTGCCAAAAGGACCTGTCCAAGATGTGAGCAGGACATCGAAACTGCTCTGCACGGAATTGTTCAGTGCTCAGGGGGACCGACCTGTGGAATTATGTCGAACAGCTACTGTCACGTACAGGACGCATCCAGTTGTCAGCCGAGTCCATCGTGAGGATGACCCCATCGCCTTCATTTAAGAATGAAGAAGAGGCGGTTTTCCTCTGTCTGGAGACTATGGCGAAAGAGGTAATATGGTAGACGAGGTTAAAAGGACTGAGGGCAAAGACCTTACTCTCCGGACAACAACTTATCCTCTTCTTTAAGTATCACTTCAGAAGGAGGTGAGAGTGGAGAGAGAGGTGCTACACCCCAGTAAATCCGCTGAAAGGTGGGTGAATGTGGCGAAAATGGCCCGAATGTATGGGCCTCCTCTGTATATAAACCTGTAGGTTGAGGAAGACAGAGGGAAGACAGGAACACTTACAAAACGTGTTCCTGGTGTTGAGGGTTGTTCTATCCACGCGGTGTAAAACAACCCCGCAGTAACGTTCCCTCCTATTGGGGATTTCGATTGTTTTATTTTATTTATATTTTATTGTTATCCATTATTATTGTTAATGATTTTATGTAAAACTCCCGCCGTCACATCTTGTAATGTCCCATTTTTGTACGCCCCTGTGGCATATAAAGAAATCTATCCCTCTCTCTCTCTATATATATACCTATATATATATGTATATATGTATATATATATTTTTTGTACTTGAACCTTAGGATTATTAGAGTTCCCTTTACCGTAGGACCTATATTTTATACTATCTGTTTGAACCCGACCCTGTATGAACACTCCCCCATAATAGAATTAGTAAAGCTAACCTTGGGCTTATTGACATATCCTAAGGTAACCGCGATTCAATAGTCTTTAGTATGACACACTTAACAATTCCGGAGGTCCAATAATTGTTTCTACTTTAGGCACAAGGCCAGCAATTACCCAGTGCATTACTGGTACTTTATTTTATCGACGCTGTAAGGATGAAAGGCAAAGTCAACCTCGGCGGGATTTGAACTCAGATCGTAAAGGGACGTAACTATGCTGCAAAGCATGGCGTCCGACCCTGGAGGTCCAATAATAATTAATAATAATATAGTTTTTATTTGTACAAATCTTGTTGAATTAGTAGGATAACTCTGTTGGTGATTAAAATTTTGGTGGCAGTTCGAATTAAATAACCTTATAGATGACACGTTAGAGTAGTCCCCCTTTCTCTACCACTGAAACGTCATTACTTGGTGACTGAAGGGGATGACACCCCGTATGTACCGTCTATGTCATGGATTGGTGACGAACGAAGTAGTGACTGTCTTTATTTTTTACGGAGCTGAGTTCCTGAATTTCTGCGGGGTATGTCAGCTGTCTTATATGATTATTGTATGCCTGTATGGGTATGACCCCACCTATTGGACATACTGGGGTACCTGGTGGATTTACTGATTTGAGCACTTTGTGTTATTTTCTGTTTTGTATAGATTGTTAATCCACGTGCTGTACGCGTTTGGTCAACGGTGAGCTACTGCAGCATTTAACCTGGCATTATAGGGTCGATAAAATAAAGTACCAGTAATGTACTGAGTAATTGCTGGCCTTGTGCCAAAAGTAGAAACAATTATTTTGACGTGTTCGCGGCTGGATTAGGTCTGACGAATTTGGTTGTACAGAATCTGGAGCTGCAACTTGGACACATTGTACATCACGGTCTGGGATTTTAAACATGTGGAGATTTTTTGTTGTGTAAAATCAGCCTGTAATACATGTTACTATATGTGCTGATATGTTTTGGTGAGCGTATGAATCCGACTGGATTGCACTTTACGGACGATCTACATATGTTATAAACTCTGAACCGAATTACTATCTACGGACAATCCACTTACTTTATAACTCCTCGCCAATCTGGGCATATGAAACCCACTGGACTAATCTCCACGGTGGATAAGCATATGTAGTGACTCCTCGCCGGATGTGTGTTTTTTACAGCAACTAAACCATTTTTGTTATGTATTTTTGCTTCAGCTTGATCATGCAATAACCCCGCTTTGTTTGTGTTTGGCTTGTATTGATGTGGTCCCTGTCTATATACAGGTTTAGCACCCCTGGTCCACGTAATTCCGTAACCTAATAGTATACCCTGATTATGTATACTATGGGTGAAAAAATCTGCCTGTACCCTAGCATATAACTGTAGTGTTGAATAACAACCCCATTATGCACTCTCTCCATACTCCCCATTTCCAATCTCCCTATTGTTACCCTCTATTGTATTTTTAATGTTCATGTGACTAAGCTTGGTAGAGCTTATACTCAGCACTGTATTTTTGTTTATAAAGCTCTGATGATTCCTGCCCCATGGTATGGATGAAACATTGTCAGCAAATAAAAATTGTATGAGTATGTAGGCGTTCTTTGATTTCTTATATATATATATATATATATATATATATATATATATATATATATATATATACACATACATACATATACATACATACACACACACACACATATATATATATATATATATATATATAGAGAGAGAGAGAGAGATTTCTTTATTTTCCACAGGGGCGTACAAAAATGGGACATTACAAGATGTGACGGCGGGAGTTTGACAGGGCTAGAAATAGATGATAGGACAGAACCCTATGTACCCTGAAAATCGCGGATATCCATTAAGGATCATAAATTAGACTTTAGGACTAATCTCCCCGTTAGGTTAATAGCACCCTCCAAATCGGACCTAGGTAGGGCAAGCAAGAATATCATAGCTAGGATACTACCGGTACTTAGGAATAAATCTACGCTTAGCTTATGGACCTCCACGAAGGAGGTAATTGACTGGTTCTCGCTATTAGATAGTAAGCAACATGTAAATTTCATTTAATTGGACATAGCGAATTACTACGCATCCGTATCAACAGTAATCGTGAACAAGGCCTTCATGAGCGCCATGGCTAAGTACAACCTCACTAGAGAGGAAGCAAGCATCATAATAGCAGCGATAAAGACGCTAATTAGCTTCGACAATAAATTATGGGAGAGGAGGTACAGACCCGATAGTTTCGATATCACTATCGGGTCGAATGACTCTGCGCAGGTGACGGATCTGGTGGGAATATATCTCCTCCAAAGGCTAGCGGAGGAGATCCCAGGATCGGCGGCGGAATATATAGAGACGACGCACTATTTACCTTCAGCTCCCTAAACCCCAGCCAGCTGGAGCGTATGAGGAAGCGCATATCACATTTTTTAAGCAATACGGCTTATCCGTGCTGATAGATCCTAGCACTAAGACGGTGAATTTCCTTGATGTTACTCTGGAACTGAATACGGGTATACACCGACCATACCACAAGCCCAACGAGAACCTGCAATATGTGAACAGGCACTCGAACCACCCCAATTCCGTCATAGACACCATAGTAAAAGGGGTATCCAAACGCAAATCCACCCTGTCGGCTAACGCAGACGTGTTTAACCAGCACGCCGACTATTATAATGAGGCACTGTGCAGGGCCGGTTACACAGAAGCCATAGTGTACGCCTTGGACAGAGAAGGGCCTAGCGGCGAGGCATCCGTATATGAGGATAGCAATAGTACTTCCATAGGTAGACAGTACAACCCGCAACTAGCATCTAGAAACAGGAGTAGCAGTATAGATTACCGCAAGGACGCAAGACTGACACTAGGAAAGACGAGGGCACACGCGGATGGCAGACCACGCAGTACACGCAGACGGAATCCAGGCACGGACACAATACGTGACGCGGATACTAGAACTAGAGACAGGGTAAAGACAGCTAAGGACGTGAAATAGGTAGAAGAAACACCCGGATCAGTAGCAATGAAATAGCCCCGACAACAGCACCAGATAATATTAACGGGACTACCAGTAGAGCTGACAATATAGAACGGCGAAACCCCGACGCACACGGTAGATTATATAGATAGAGGCAACAGAGGGGACGAAATACCGGGCAGACACAACCCGGGACGGACACCTGACCCAACACACATTACCACTACTACACACAGACGACGGAATAGGACAAGGTCTAAGACCATTACATGGTTTAACGCGCCGTATTCGAAACATGTATGCAGCAATGTGCCAGGCCTCTTCTTCCAAGCCTTAGACGAGTACTTCCCACCGTCAAGCAGGTACCACAGGATATTCAACCGCCACACTGTGAAGTTCTCCTTCTCCACCGCACCTAACATGGCAGACTACATGGCCAAAACCAACGCGGTGAATTAGGGGAAACTCGACCATCAACAGCGGCGAGCGACTGACAGTCACGCGCGGCACGGAGGGCCCCTTGCAGACAGGGTCTCCAACTACACTCTGATCCCCGCGGAGACCGCCATGCAGGCGGAAGATAGTGTAATCGAATGCCGGGCGGAACTGAGCGGCGGAGGGGGGCCCACCGCACCGACAGAACAGCACCCAGAGAATCGGGGGAGTGCCGTGGTAAACCAAGGACCCAGTGTTGGGAATGAGCAACATAACGACCGAACTTGCAACTGCAGAGTGGGCACACAATACCCCCTGCAGGGTAGATGCCTAACGAAGGGCCTAGTATATAAATGTGTGGTTAACACGCACAACACCAAGCGCACCTACATCAGCGCAACATCCACGATCTTTAAATCGAGGATGTATAATTAGACAAACTCTTTCAAGGACCGGAGCAAGAGACTCCACTAGGCTGGCGGACCTAATATGGGACTTGAAAGACAACGGCACCCCGTATGATCTCAACTGGTATCGGTCAACATCCAAATGCATATTCGGCTAGAAATAGGAAGTGTAGGCTATGCCTATCCGAGGCCATGGAGATAGTCAGATTGAAGGATGATGCGGTCAACCTGAAATCGGAGATTATCAAGACATGCAGACACCAGAGAAGGTGCAGATTCTCCGCATAGACGCAACTGGACAGCCCAAGCTAAACGTATGCAGGGAAGCGGACGCCGGTCCGAACGGTGGCGCGAGTCCAAGGGATCAGACACCATACCTGGTTGACTATGTATGACCTGTGGGGTAAGTCGACGCAACCTATGCTGCCTATCGGACTCGGCACGTCATCCTAGGCAACAACATCGCATGAGCCGGGACACGGTGGCTCAACCTCCAAGGATAGTCGGTCCCGTACCATACATCAATAAGGCACTCTATATCACCCACAGTGACATGCTCCTTTATGGCCTGTTCACGCACTCCCTGGATGTGTATTTTTTCAGTGGTATGTGCATATTCTCCACGCACTCCATTACGCAACACCCCATGTATTTTTCCATGTACAGACCAATGTATATCTTTGTATACTTTTCTTATATAATTCAGATGTATGTATATTTTTTTAAATATATATTTATTTATATATTTTTTAATGCATTTTTTATATATTTTTAAATATATTTTTTTAAATATATTCTGCAATACATTATTTTATATATCATGCATGCATCTACTATATACAGTCTGGGCATACCCTTTACGTTAATACCATGAACTCCCCATATGTAGCCTTGCTTGAGGTGTCTATACGCGGATTTATCCACGTTGGCAGCATAATATCAACTCCGTCTGCATGCACAACCCAATGTGAATCTTTATATGCTTTTCTTACATGTATTTTTTGTACATTTTTTTATGTGTGTGTAGATGTGTGTACATAAATGTATACATATGTGTAAGAATATATGTGCGAGTCTGTGTGTCTGTGTATGCTCACGTGCAGGGAAAAAATGCACTTTCCGATTGCATTCGTTAGCTTGGCTGCAACCAGAGCTTCGATTATGCTGTACTTCCTTCTTGTATTATTATCTCCCAGACTTAATGATTAATTGATTAATTTAATTAGCCAATTCTATTGATTGGTTAATTGTTTATGTTTGTTTAATAACATCTGGTTGAGAGCTTTTATTCGGGTTGTGTAAAGGATATAAATCCTTTGTTCAAATTTTGAATTTGACCGCCAAAACCGGGGGTTACCTCCCTTCGGATAAACCACGTGACTACTGGAGGTGTTTACTGCTAGTTCTTACAACCGGCGGTGGCAGAACGAAAACTTGTTGACGAAGTAAATTCCACTGTTCGATCTTCCAAAACCAATAACTTGCAGGCCCCTGCAAATGGATTTTGTTGATTTCGGATTTACAGAAACCTAGCAGAGATATTATATAATATCAACACGATGGTCAGGTCTGTCATAATTTTTCCTGAGTCGCTTTTTTTTGTTGTTCTGGTCCTAGCGGCTCTCTTATCGGTCGATGTCTTCAATTTGCATAGCTGTCTAAACGTAATGTTATAACTTTAAGGCAAAATTCCTTATTGAATGCTTTAGCTGCACATCCCGACTGCATTCGTTAGCTTGGCTGCAACCAGAGGTTCGATTATGCTGTACTTCCTTCTTGTATATATATATATATATATATATATATATATATATATATATATATATATATATATATATATATATATATATATGTGTGTGTGTGTATATGTATGTGTGTGTATATATATGTGTGTATGTATGTGTGCGTGTGTGTATATGTATGTGTATATGCGTGTGTGTGTGTATGTATATGTATACGTGTGTGTAGACGTATGTGTGTATACGTGTGTGTGGGCGTGTGGGTGGGTGTGTGTGTATATATATATGTATGTGTATGTGTGTATGTATGCATATGTATGTGCGTATATATATCTGTGAGTGTATGTATATGTACAGATGCGTACGTGTGTGTGTGTGCATGTATATATACGGGTGCGTGTATGTGTCTGTGTCTGTGTCTGTGTATATGCGTGCGTGTGCCTCACTGTGGGCATGTATGCGTATAGTTGTGTGGCTCTTTATGTGTGTGAACGTAAGCACACAAGCTACTCTGTATGTATCTGTCAGTATTTGTGTGTGTAAGTGTGTGTATGTGTGTGAGCTGACAAACAGCAGTAATTAGGCCGACGGGGCAGTGGGTGAGTGACAGCTCACGCCCTGACGGTCAGCGGGCTGCTACAAGTGGTCAGAATAATGATGACGTCACTAACCAGTGACCAACCTAAGGACGCGCAAAGCGGATGAAAGGGGACGATATAGGCTTGTAGGGCAGAAAACCCCAGGAAGAGGATATGATCTGAAATCAATAGACGTGTCCGAGGAACCTGCGAGACTAGAGTCAGGTAGATTCACACATGCATCGCACCTCGAGCTGTTCGCAGGGGAAACAATTGTAACACGCAATAAATTGAGTTCCGATGCATCACTGATTTTTCGTTTTCCCTTCTATATATATATATATATATATTTAATACAATAACAGAGATAGTTTAAAGCTAAACTCTGACTGGTAACCATCTCACTCAACAAACATTAGGTTATATTAAAATATAAACCCAATTTAAGTGTTTGGGGTGCTAACATTATCAATCCAACGTGTTTAAGAACTCAATTGAAAATAAAAAAATAAATATATGCTTGTATAAATTACACACGCATATAGATATTTTCTTAGGCTAAATCAGAAGTTGTACCCGAATAAGAACCGCTTCTCATAACCGCAGTAAATGCAGAAAGTTATACTATAAAGGGCAAATGGGAATATAATTCTCCGGCCGAATTATTAAGAGTAAAATATAAAACACACGCGGGTTAATTAGTTATTTCAAAACCAATATTAATTCCCCGTGTAAAGAACTCAATTAATACAAGAAAATAAATACATATATGCATGTAATTATATACGTAGGTAAATATATATTTACTTAGGCTAAAAAACAGAGAAGTTACAACTAAAAAAAGCCACAATATTTCACAACAGTAATAAATACGGAAAGTCAAATTCATAAGGTACCTGGAAATAAACACCTCTGGCCAATCAAGAGTAAATATTTAATACAATAAGAGATAGTTTAAAGCTAAACTCTGACTGGTAACCATCTCACTCAACAAACATTAGGTTATATTAAAATATAAACCCAATTTAAGTGTTTGGGGTGCTAACAATATGTATAATGTGGAAAAACCAGTTGTATTATTTTATGAGATATAATTAAAGTTAAAGTATATCTCTTTTTCCAAACAATTGTTTCATTATAAGTTTTCTACAAGTTTGGGAGAATGTTTCCAGTTTATGTAGAAGCCTAATATATATTCATGTAAGAATATATTTAGGTGGATATAAATCATCAGTGGAAGCCCATTAAACATTGATATAAGAAAATAATTTCTTACCGCTGTCAAAAATCATGTCCGTAAAATAGCTCTCTCTCGCCTCGAATGACCGCCAAATTTGAAATTCCAGCAGTTTTTGACTGAGGAAGTATCATAGCGACACGAAGCGGGAAGGGGAGACAACTCACGAAATGAGGAAAAAAAAAAAAAAAAAAATAATAATAATAATATATATATATATATATATAATTGGTGTTGGATGCTTAAACCGTCCGTTTGCGGTAGGCCGTATGAGCACTCGATGCTCTCATGAGCAGAGTATGATATCACAGAAAAAAAGAGTTTTTATTGGACATATTACAATCGTTTCTAAGCACCAGCTCGAGGTACGATCGATGTGATGATCGAACCTAACTCTGAAAATCTGCTTCGTAAAATAGAGACGTATCTGAGGACCTTGCGATTTTCAGAGTCAGGTTCGATCATCACATCGATCGTGCCTCGAGCTGGTCGCCAGAGAAACGATTGTAATATGTCCAATAAATTCCATTCGTCGCAACACTGATTCTCTTCTTTTCTGTGATATATATATATATATATATATATATATATATATATATATATATATATATATATATATATATATATATATATATATATATATATATATATATATATATATATATAAATATATATATATATATATATATTTCGTTTCTGAATTTGTTTAGCAAGATTCTTTATCTGAAAACGTGTGTTGAAACCGATATTGTTATACTTTGGGAGGGCCATGTTGCCAATAAGAAACACACGCACCAGTTGCTTTCACTTCAATTTATTATAATCAATTTATAAATTTAGGAATTTATAAATTTCCGGTTGGTTGGTTGGTTCCACAACCAGATGGTTGTTTATATATTGTCAAAGTTCTTTCGTCACACATTCTGTGACCCCTTCAGTAACTGGGGATTCTTTTCTTTGTTTTTGTGCCTCTCCTTTGTTCTGTCCTACGCCATCTTGTTTCTGTGTGTGTGTTGTGTGCTCAGTCTGCGCATGCGCCACATCCGGGTGTCTGTGTGTGTTTATATTCGTTTATTTATTTGTTTATTTACATGTTACAGGTTGGTTGTTTGTTCTATGTGCGTGTGTGTTTTCATTTTGTCCTTAATTGTAAGTTGTGATGTTGCTGTTCTACTCATGTTTTCTATTTAATTTTGGTTGTAATTCTTTTATGTTTATTGCCTCTGTGATTTGTCTAAACATTGCGTCTTTTCTGTGTGTAGATTCTATTTTTATTTCTATGTTCTCTAATTTACCCTTGTGTTCTATTTTAGCATGTTGGTAGAGTACAGATGATTCTTTACTATCTTGAAGGTCTCGCCAGTGTTCATTTATCCGTTCCCCTATACTACGAGCTGTCTCACCTATGTACACTATATTTTTGTCTCTACATTGTCCTTCAGTACATCTTATGCTATACACAACATTTCTAGTTTTACAGTTAATATGGGGGCTTAATTTACAGGTTATACATTTCTTATCTATACAGGGGAGTCTTTGAAAAGGGTATGTCTTGCTAATAATTGTTTTTACGGAGGTACCTGGTCTTTCTACTATCTTTATATTGAGTTTATGTTTATCTAGGGCCCTTCTAAATTTGTAAGCTAATTCACCTCTAGGGGTTGTATCGATGAACATTACACTCTGGTATTTATTGCTATCATACCATGAGTTTATTCTATTAGCCTTATTCCTAGTTCTTTCTATTCTATTCCAAAATTTGCTCCTATACAAGGGGCAGGTCCCATTTGTGTCATTATTTACCATTTTTTCCCATTTGGTTCTGGCTCCTCTATACACTCTGATTTTATCTCTCTGATTGTAACCAGAGAACTGCATACAGTGGATGAAGTGTTGTATGTGTCTCTCTAGTTCTTCGGAGTTGCACATGCGGGACACGTTTCTCATCACCCGTACCAAATCCGCAATCAGTATGTTGATTTTGGTATGGTCCGAAATAGCTGAGTTTCGGTGGATCAGATATTTGGAAGTCATGGGTTTGGCATAATGGGAATGGAGGATTTGTTTTTTGTTATTAATGGTATCTAACCAGAGCTCTGTGTCTAGTACAGGTAATCGATGGTTGGGGTGTTTACTTGGATAGTCTATAGTAACTCTAATACTCTGGTAGATGGAGTTAGCTATTTGCTGGATGCTTTCCATTGTGTTTTTCTCTAATTCCTGACTGTTCTCTAGTGGGGGTGTTTTAACTACGATGTTTATATCATCAACGTAGCGGGAGTACATTATCAGGGTTAAGGGGTCTTCTAATTGTTCTTTAAGTTTAAGTTTAAGTCTACTGTCCCACCATACCATGAATAAGTTAGCTATGTCGCCTGCAATGCTAACACCAATGGCTGCTCCTTCCTCTTGGGCATATGTTTTTCCATTAAATTTGAACATATGTTCCTTAAGGGTTAATTTTATGCTGGCCCCCACCGCATGTGTAATCATTTTCTTTAGTTCATCGTAGTTTTCGGGTGTCCGTATGGCTCTGGTCCACCCGTTCCATCTATCTGTGTGGGTTTTCTTGGACATTGAGGTAATGGTAGGTGGTCTGCCTCTTGTTGGTCTTGTAGGGCACAGGTTGCTAAGGTCATATGTGTCTAAGTAATTATTACTATAGGTAAGTTTAAGTAGGAGTCCCAGCTCACTGGTATCAATCCCACGGAACTCAACATTGCTCTCACTGATCATTTCTACGCATTTCTCCACAGCAAAATCCACGTCAATAGATGGATACAGGGACACAACGTCCATACTACCTATTATGCAGTTTGTTAGGTCCCTAGATCGGTTACTCTCGCCGATTCTGCTGAGGAGGTCCTCCGTGCTGTCACATACATCTGGGGACATTTCAATGATGGAGCGTATGATCAGGGAGAGGAAGTAGGACAGTCCGTAGTTACTAGCAATGTTAGCTCCACAGACTGGCCGTGTTGGTGGTCCCGTGACAGGGTCACTGCCCGTTTTATGGTCTTTTCGAAGCCCATACAACGCTGGCACGTCATTGTTCCAGGCCTGGAAGTTGTTGGCAGTCCTTTTGTTGGGCTGCATTATATTTGTCCACATCATCATATGGGAATTGAGGGCTTTTTCTCTATCCTCATGCTCTTGTGGTGTAACTTCTCTTGTGTTAGTGATGTGGGGTTGCATTGCCTGGATGTAGTTTGGCAGACTGTCAACCGACATTCTGCCAGACTTGTCTGTTGAAAAGCATGCTATCTCTCCATTACGCGAGCGCTGCATGAGCTTACGCAAGCCATTTGCAGATTTTTCTCCCAGTTGCTGGGCCTCCATTCTATTATGCTTCTTGCTATACTGTTCTATAATATTTCTAAGTTAAGATCTAGCTATACTAAATTGTGCTTCTGTTTGTTCATCGACCTGCGACGGCAATTGCGTGCGTTTGTTAAAAGGTAAAGTCGTGGCGTGGACTCGTCGCAGGTCGAACGACTTATCGGAGGGATTATAAAAAGTAGAGTTCCAGGCTGCTGCTTTATGTGTACTAGTGCTATTGTTATTGTTAGTGTTATTGTTAGTTGTGTTGTTTCTATTTCTATTTCCACCAACAGCCTCATGGTTGTTTCTATGTCTCTCATTATTACTCCTGTCTCATTCCTCTGGCTAATTGTTATTATCTACTCTATTTTGTGTGTCTGTGTGTTCGTCTCGGTTATTTTCTCTGTCCATAGTCTCCCTTCTCCTTTCAATCCTATTACCTTCCCTTATTTCTGTGCTACTGCCATTACCTGTTTTCTGTGTCTGTGTGTTTGTTAAGATTGTGGTGTGGTGAGAGGCATTGAATGTGTGTGTGTTGTTGTTGTTGTTGATGATGTGTGCTGTTGTTGATGTGTGTTGTTGTTGTTGTCTCCGTGTGTGTTATTATTGCTGTGTGTGTTGTTATTGTTGTTTGTGTCTGCGTGTCTGTTGTTGTTATTTCTGAGTATGTTATTATTGTTGATGTGTGTGTTGTTGTTATTGTTGTTTGTGTCTGTGTGTCTGTTTTTGTTGGGATGTGTGTTGTATATGTGTGTGCGTATGTTGTTACTTTTGTTTTTGTTTTTGTTTTTGAGGCTCCAACGTAATTTTGTAAATGATTTTTCTATTTCTGACACACAACTAATCATATTTACCTTCTTGAATGTCGCATATTTAGGTGGTAGTTGTAATACAGATAATTCATCAGAGTCGACCATAGTGTTGCCGTATATATTTTGATCATACGCCCCATCATTGAAATGTCCCCAGATGTATGTGACAGCACGGAGGACCTCCTCAGCAGAATCGGCGAGAGTAACCGATCTAGGGACCTAACAAACTGCATAATAGGTAGTATGGACGTTGTGTCCCTGTATCCATCTATTGACGTGGATTTTGCTGTGGAGAAATGCGTAGAAATGATCAGTGAGAGCAATGTTGAGTTCCGTGGGATTGATACCAGTGAGCTGGGACTCCTACTTAAACTTACCTATAGTAATAATTACTTAGACACATATGACCTTAGCAACCTGTGCCCTACAAGACCAACAAGAGGCAGACCACCTACCATTACCTCAATGGCCAAGAAAACCCACACAGATAGATGGAACGGGTGGAGCAGAGCCATACGGACACCCGAAAACCACGATGAACTAAAGAAAATGATTGCACATGCGGTGGGGGCCAGCATAAAATTAACCCTTAAGGAACATATGTTCAAATTTAATGGAAAAACATATGCCCAAGAGGAAGGAGCAGCCATTGGTGTTAGCATTGCAGGCGACATAGCTAACTTATTCATGGTATGGTGGGACAGTAGACTTAAACTTAAACTTAAAGAACAATTAGAAGACCCCTTAACCCTGATAATGTACTCCCGCTACGTTGATGATATAAACATCGTAGTTAAAACACCCCCACTAGAGAACAGTCAGGAATTAGAGAAAATCACAATGGAAAGCATCCAGCAAATAGCTAACTCCATCCACCAGAGTATTAGAGTTACTATAGACTACCCAAGTAAACACCCCAACCATCGATTACCTGTACTAGACACAGAGCTCTGGTTAGATACCATTAATAACAAAAAACAAATCCTCCATTCCCATTATGCCAAACCCATGACTTCCAAATATCTGATCCACCGAAACTCAGCTATTTCGGACCATACCAAAATCAACATACTGATTGCGGATTTGGTACGGGTGATGAGAAACGTGTCCCGCATGTGCAACTCCGAAGAACTAGAGAGACACATACAACACTTCATCCACTGTATGCAGTTCTCTGGTTACAATCAGAGAGATAAAATCAGAGTGTATAGAGGAGCCAGAACCAAATGGGAAAAAATGGTAAATAATGACACAAATGGGACCTGCCCCATGTATAGGAGCAAATTTTGGAATAGAATAGAAAGAACTAGGAATAAGGCTAATAGAATAAACTCATGGTATGATAGCAATAAATACCAGAGTGTAATGTTCATCGATACAACCCCTAGAGGTGAATTAGCTTACAAATTTAGAAGGGCCCTAGATAAACATAAACTCAATATTAAGATAGTAGAAAGACCAGGTACCTCCGTAAAAACACTTATTAGCAAGACATACCCTTTTCAAAGACTCCCCTGTATAGATAAGAAATGTATAACCTGTAAATTAAGCCCCCATATTAACTGTAAAACTAGAAACGTAGTATATAGCATAATATGTACTGAAGGACAATGTAGAGACAAAAATATAGTGTACATAGGTGAGACAGCTCGTAGTATAGGGGAACGGATAAATGAACACTGGCGAGACCTTCAAGATAGTAAAGAATCATCTGTACTCTACCAACATGCTAAAATAGAACATAAGGGTAAATTAGAGAACATAGAAATAAAAATAGAATATACACACAGAAAAGACGCAATGTTTAGACAAATCACAGAGGCAATAAACATAAAAGAATTACAACCAAAATTAAATAGAAAACATGAATGGAACAGCAACATCACAACTTACAATTAAGGACAAAATGAAAACACACACGCACATAGAACAAACAACCAACCTGTAACATGTAAATAAACAAATAAATAAACGAATATAAACACACACAGACACCCGGATGTGGCGCATGCGCAGACTGAGCACACAACACACACACAGAAACAAGATGGCGTAGGACAGAACAAAGGAGAGGCCCCAAAACAAAGAAAAGAATCCCCAGTCACTGAAGAGGTCACAGAATGTGTGACGAAAGAACTTTGACAATATATAAACAACCATCTGGTTGTGGAACCAACCAACCAACCGGAAATTTATAAATTCCTAAATTTATAAATTTATTATAATAAATTGAAGTGAAAGCAACTGGTGCGTGTGTTTCTTATTGGCAACATGACCATCCCAAAGTATAACAATATATATATATATATATATATATATATATATATATATATATATATATATATATATATATATATATATATATATATAGTGAGGTTTATTTTACAAAATAAAAAAAAAATCGAGGTGTCCTACACGAGTGAAAGTATAAAGAAAAAAGATGAAATCGAAAATGTAACTGGAGTCCTTTTTTTAAAAATATATATTTATTTGGTTCCTTTACCGGTTTCACAGTTCTTCTGCTTTTCAAAAGTAGAATTGAGATGGATGGTTTGTGGTTTTATACACATATATATATATATATATATATATATATATATATATATATATATATATATATATATATATATATATATTGTTATACTTGGGGGGGGGGGTTATATTTGTGTAATATTGCCAGAATTAATAACATAACACACTCACTGTTTGGTTGGTTTTCGCTTCTCCCTGTCTTTTATATCGGTAATCTAACT
The DNA here is from genome assembly GCA_964016885.1 of Eledone cirrhosa. Taxonomy (NCBI): domain Eukaryota; kingdom Metazoa; phylum Mollusca; class Cephalopoda; order Octopoda; family Eledonidae; genus Eledone; species Eledone cirrhosa. Next base: position 76,103,701 of record OZ024740.1, read on the forward strand.
TAGTCGGTCCTCAATTTTGCCATTGACTGACCGACGGTCAAAAATAATACAGATACAATATAGACACAAACACATATATATAGTTTATCATAAATCTTTCGTTGCACATCTGCAACATCGTCAGTGGTGTTATATTTTCCTCCTGTTGTGTTTTATGTCTACGCCATTTTTATTCAGTCTGTCTATATTTTGACCGTCGGTCAGTCAATGGCAACATTGAGGACCGAGTAAGTTAGATTACCGATATAAAAGACAGCGAGAAGCGAAAACCAATCAAACAGTGAGTGTGTTCTGTTATTAATTCTGGCAATATTACACAAATATGACCCTCCCCAAGTATAACAATATTTGTTTCGACACACGATTTCATATAAAAAACCTCGCAAAACTATATATATATATATATATTAGTAAAAAGGAAAAGAAAATGCTGACAAATTTTTCCCAGTGAAAAATAGTTTAATTACGAATAAGTATAAATTAGTAATAAGTATTGGTTAGTATTCAGTTTTAGTTTTAAGTTTTTACCGGTTGCGCATTTCTAATGCCTTTCAAAAATAATTTTGAGATAGAGCGCTCGTGATGTTTGCTCTAATCTGATCAGTTTGGGAAATTATTCCTGTTTTATGTGAAAAAAGTGGCTCCAGAGGTATTAAGATTTGGTTGATTGTTGAATGTCACGTGAATAAGTACTATCAATTTCGTGCCAATTCGTGTTGCAAAAATTCTTGTAGTCAAACAATTTTGATTGGTCGGTAGAGGTAACGTGCATGTCAAAAATTGATTTTAGCGCGAACTGCTTTGGCGCCAAATGTAGGTTTGTTGAAGAGTGTCCTTTTTCTCTTGACTGAGTTGCAGTCATGTTGAGAAGTCACTGAAAAACATGTCTATTAAGGCAAATATGTGTGTGTGTGTGTGTGTGTGTGTGTGTAGCAGAGTGGTTCGTGGTAGAGGGAATGAATCGGTCAGTAGGAATGAGTGTGTACGTGTGTGGGGGTATTTTAACATGTTGAAACATATTTTTCAGCTCTTGTCTTATACGGAGAAGTGTGTGTGTGTGTCTGTATATGTATTGCACATTGATGGGCACATACATATTTGTACACAAATATCCCATACGGCAGGGCCAAATGAATTCCCCTTGCAGTACGTACAATCTGGACACTCACACACACCTTGATGCTATGACAATACTATACATCATATCACCTCTTTTATTATTGATGTTTTTAATCTTTTGAGAGAATCGTTTTTGCAAATGACTGAAAATATCGAATAATGTACACCATTTTTACCAGTATCACACAAATCCTGGTCCATCCACACACACACACACACACACACACACACACACACACACACACACACACACACACACACATATATATATATATACATATACACACACACACACACATATATACATATACACACACACATACACACGCGTACACTAACATACAAACAGACAGACACACACACACACTTCTCCGTATAAGACAAGAGCTGAAAAATATGTTTCAACATGTTAAAATACCCCCACACACGTACACACATTCCTACTAACCGATTCATTCCCTCTACCACGAACCACTCTGCTACACACACACACACACACACATATTTGTCTTAATAGACACCTGAACTGTTGACCTTTCAACATGACTGCAACTCACACACATATCCCTACTGACCATTATCACAACAATGAACCCCCCCCCCACACACACATATTTGCCTTAATAGACATGTTTTTCAGTGACTTCTCAACATGACTGCAACTCAATCAAGCGAAAAAGGACACTCTTCGACAAACCTACATTTGGCGCCAAACCAGTTCGCGCTAAAATCAATTTTTAACATTCACGTGACCTCTACTGACCAATCAAAATTGTTTTGACTATAAGAATTTTTGCAACACGAATTGGCGCGAAATTTATAGTACTTATTCACGTGGCATTCAACAACCAACCAAATCTTAATACCTCTGGAGCCACTTTTTTCACATAAAACAGGAATAATTTCCCAAACTGATCAGATTAGAGCAAACATCACGGGCGCTCTATCTCAAAATTATTTTTGAAAAGCATTAGAAATGCGCAACCGGTAAAAACTAAAAACTAAAACTGAATACTAACCAATACTTATTACTAATTTATACTTATTCCTAATTAAACTATTTTTCACTGGGAAAAATTTGTCAGCATTTTCTTTTGCTTTTTACTAATATATCACAACTCGTGTGTCACACCTCTATTTATATATATATATATATATATATATATATATATATATATATATATATATATATATATATATATATATATATATAATTAGTATAATTAGATTAAAGATGCCATGTCTGAGAATATCAGAAACATGCGCCATATCACCTGTAGAATAAGCTCAAATATTCCAAGTAATAAATCCGAGCATTTATTAACATTAAATTAAAAGTCGAATATATATATATATCTAAAATAAACATATCAAACAATTACAGTGGATAATTTATAGAGAGTGTAAACACACATAGTTACGGAGGTAACATATTAAAAAATAACAAGAACCTTGAATTCTTCAATGGAATATATACAAACGAGATTAACCATATTCAAGGTTCTTGTTAATTTTTAATATGTTACCTCCGTAACTATGTGTTTTTACACTCTTTATAAATTATCCCCTGTAATTGTTTGATATGTTTATTTTATATATATATTCGACTTTTAATTTAATGTTAATAAATGCTCGCATTTATTGCTTGGAATCTTTGAGCTTATTCTACATGTTTCTGATATTCTCAGACATGGCATCTTTAATCTAATTTTGGTAGTATTTACGGCTCCTAAGTATTCTGTTAGTAGAGCTTTTTATGTTGAACGGACTGCTATTTCTAGCTGTCGATAACCATATCAACGTCACTGGCTCAACGGCGGGGTGATGTGTAATGTAATACAGTCAAAAGGGCGCATAATGGGAAAATACTTTGAAAGGAAGTTGACCCTGAAATGGGGATACAAATGGAATAAAACAAGTTTCGCATAAATCGAAGCACGGGTTCCCGAGATATGGGGTTTTTCCGGGTACCTTCATAAATATATATATATATATAATATATATATATATATATATATATATATATATATATATATATATATATATATATATATATATATATATATATATATATATATATATATATATATATATATATATATATATATTATATACGGATTAACAAATAATAGTTAAATGCAGTCCACTTAGGTGAAGTCCAGTTATGGTATTCCAGGTAGTGGATGATATTAACGCTTGGCTTGGTTTGACTCAACAAGGCGTTTTCATAGTGATGCTGCGGGTATGCTGTAATTCCTATGTTGTAAACACTTGGAGTAATAATAAATCAGGAAAGAAGGTTTACATGGTTTGCTATACAAAACAGTTTTTAATCACATAGCTATATATATATATATATATATATATATTGTTATACTTTGGGAGGGTCATGTTGCCAATAAGAAACACACGCACCAGTTGCTTTCACTTCAATTTATTATAATAAATTTATAATAAATTTATAAATTTATAAATTTCTGGTTGGTTGGTTGGTTCCACAACCAGATAGTTGTTTATATATTGTCATAGTTCTTTCGTCACACACTATGTGACCTCTTCAGTGACTGGGGATTCCTTTCTTTGTTTTTGTGCCTCTCCTTTGTTCTGTCCTACGCCATTTTGTTTCTGTGTGTGTGTTGTGTGCTCAGTCTGCGCATGCGCCACATCCGGGTGTCTGTGTGTGTTTATGTTCATTTATTTATTTGTTTATTTACATGTTGCTGGTTGGTTGTTTGTTCTATGTGTGTGTGTGTTTTCATTTTGTCCTTAATTATATATATACATATATATATATAGAGAGAGAGAAAGAGAGATAGTGGTTGTGAGAGAGTAGATTGAAATAGAGACATAGAGAGAGGAAGAGGAGACAGAGAAAGGGAATGGAAGAGAGAGAGAGAGAGAGCTAGTGTTGTTGTGTATATATATATGTGTGTGTGTGTCTATGACCAGTGTATATAGATCACAGACCCCCCCCACATTTATATATATACACACACATTTATATATATATACATACACACACGTATATATATGGGCTTTCCAGTTTCATTTCACATTATATACATGTCAGTCTATATTTTAATTATTAGAAATTTAGGAAAAGAATATCAATTGGTAAAAATACTAAATTTAAGAAGGAAGATCATTTAAAAAAATTTAAATTATAAAAAAAAAACCTCGGTAAATAACAGGATCGATTTCGAAAGCACCTGCATACCGAAATATGGCTTTCTCAAGAATCTGTCATTTGTGTATCGAAGAAATTTTTTTATATAATTAACTGTCAAAACTCTATTAATTTAAAAACCGAATTATTCAGTTCTTGCAGACATCGCCAAAAATCCACTTTCCGAAGTATTTTTAATCTATAATATTCATTACACTTATACACCTTTAAAATGATCCTGTTATTTACTGAGGTTTTTTTTTTTAAATTAAAATTTTTTTAAATGATCTTCCTTCTTAAATTTAGTATTTTTACCAATTGATATTCTTTTCCTAATGATACTCTTCTTAATCTATTTTTTAGATTTATATATATATTTTTTTAGATTGATACTTTTTAATTGACATTCTGAAAGATATCCTCTTTACGACAGTTCTTCTAAATGCACTCTTGACTTATCTAATAATACATTTTTCCTCTCTTTAATCTTCAAACTTTTCACACATCTTT
>OZ024740.1:76113495-76153495 GCA_964016885.1 Eledone cirrhosa
TTGATTGTAGTGTTCAGCCTTTTCGTAGTATGCTTCGTTTTCCAAAGTGGAGAGCGCTAAGTTGATATAGAATTCTGTCTCCATTAGGACTACTGTACTCCCTTTATCAGCCTCTTTAATTGTAATGGTTCTGTCGGTTTTTAATCTATTTAATTCTTCCCATTCTTTCTTGTTGAGGTTTGGCTTGTGTTTTTGTCTGTGCAAGGAAGTTTGTGATGTGTTCACAGAATTCGTCCAGGATTTTATTTCTACCTTTTGATGGGGTGTAGTTGCTTCTATTTCTGGCTAATGATTCATCCTCATTGTACTGGTCGAATAGTTCTTCACTGAGTCGTAACTTTCTACAGAAGTCTGTGATGTCTTCCTTCATTTCATAGTAGTTAGGACGTAGTGGGGTCGGTGTGAATTTAAGACCTTTGGAGAGTAAGTTGATAAGGTTGGGTGTTGGTTCTGCACTAGTTAGATTGATAATTTTTATTACTCTCGGTTTCTCCACCCTGTCTTGTGTTATTTTGTTTGCCTGTATCTGTGTGCTGTGTCTAAAAAATGGTTGGGGTAGAGGGGTTGTCTGCTGATGTTAAGTGGTCTCCTGTGTTTGTTATATTCCTTGTGGTTGTAAAATGTGGTTCGGGTTCGTGGTTGTAGATTGAATGGGGTGTTCCTGTATTGCGAGTATGGATGTGTGTTTCTATGTGCCATTTTGGATTGTTTGTTATAGGTGGCCTACGTTGTTGGTTGTATCGTGTGGTGTGGGTTTGTTGTGTATTGTGGAAGCAAGAGTTGAGAAAATGGAAATTACCTTGCTGTCCCCTTGTAGCGGGGAAGTTGTTACATCTATCATGGTGGTGGTATCTTTTCCCTATGTTTGACGATGAGGCATCCGCGTAGTAGTTGAGTGATTTGGTATGGTGTCTCCTTGAAGGAGGAAAGTTGTAAATGTCATTCTGGGGATGATGATTTCTGGGTTTTTGTTCCTTCTTATGGAAGCGAGGTTGAGAAGTTCATCTTCGGTGTAGTGCTTCCTTCTTCTTTTGTTAGTAGCTGGGGGTTTGCGAAGTTGTTGTGCGGTTCGGTTATGGGTTTTCCTATTTTTATGAACGGGTTATTGGAGGTGTAATCCGTTTGAAAAGTCGATTCATAGTTTAGGAACCAAGCGGCACTTTTTTCCCAGCGTTGAAGGGATTTCAGTTCTTCTCTGTTGCAGTCCCCTTTCCATAATTTAGAGATCTTCTCTACCTTGGGGCCTTCAGTCTTATTGTTGATTTCCAGGAGGATCTCTTCATCGATGGTTTTGATTTTTTCCTCATATGTCTGGGCCCTCAATTTAAGAAGTTCAATTTCTGTCTTCATTTTTTCCAATGCCATTCTTTCCCTAAGGTGTCTTTGAGGTTCGGGTTCATTTGGAATGGACTTTATTTGTATTTTACGGGGGAGAGTTAGAGGGGATGAGTTAAGCCATTTTTCATATATCTCCGCTTCGTTGTGATTTTGTATCATCTTCCAGAATGAGAACTTTCTGTCTCTGAGGGATTTGTTCCATTTTGGAATTGTTCGAATTTTCATTTTGTATGAATCAATCTCACATGGTTCTTCGTTGCTTTGTTCTGGGTTGGTAGTAGTGAACATAGTTTGGATAGCATCGCAAAGGTTTTGAAGTTTATCGCCGATATCGGAGGGTTTGTATCCGGTGACGGTTTCCTCATTTGTGGAGTCAAGTTTGTCGACCAGCACAGATAGGTTGGTGTTAATTTTCTTGAGTTCATGTAGAATCTCTTCATTTGTGTTGATAAAAGTTGTATCTGTTTTTGTTGGCATTTTCTGTATCTCGTGTGGGGATATGATATTTAAAAGAAATATATATATATATATTGTTATACTTTGGGAGGGTCATGTTGCCAATAAGAAACACACGCACCAGTTACTTTCACTTCAATTTATTATAATAAATTTATAAATTTAGGAATTTATAAATCTCCGGTTGGTTGGTTGGTTCCACAACCAGATGATTGTTTATATATTGTCAAAGTTCTTTCGTCACACATTCTGTGACCTCTTCGGTGACTGGGGATTCTTTTCTTTGTTTTTGTGCCTCTCCTTTGTTCTGTCCTACGCCATCTTGAAAAACAAGATAGTATATATATATATATATATATATATATATATATATATATATATATATATATATATATATATATATATATATATAAGGGATAACAAAATATCGTTATAGGTAATCCAGTTAGAGGTTGTGAATACTTCTTATTATGGATAGTTTTAACGTATGGTGTTGTTTGACTCAACAAGAGGTTTACGTAGGTGGCGAGTTTATGATTTCACTTGTATTCCTATGTAAGTTTACATACACACACACACACACACACACACACACACACACACACACATATATATATATATATATATATATATATATATATATGTAAACTTAGTGGTAAGTATGGTGGACTTACGATTATAATGTCGTGGGTTCGATTCCTGGGTTGCGTGTCTTGAGCAAAACACATCATTTCACGTTGCTCCAGTATACTCACCTGAAAATGAGTACCAGCAATAGCTGAGGATTTAACCCTGCGATGGACTGGCGTCCTGTCTAGGGGGTCTTGTACTCTCAGTCGCTTCACGCCATGAAACCAGGATAAGCACCGGCTTAAGACAGACTTTAGACTTATATATATATATATATATATGCCGCTCTGCTTCTGTAGATATGTGACCTTGCATACTGCATTTATGTACTGTTTATTTAGGCTGTACTTAGGATCATTTCAAGGATTCCGAGACGGGATGGAAAGGAAGGTATCTTTTGGTCGGTATGCTTGCGCCAGAGTGGACTTCACTAATGATATCCATAAGTAAAGTGGTGTTAAACTGTAACCTATTAAGTCTAGCACACATGTGTGCTACATCGGGATTTGAACTGAGAACACGAAGAACCGGGTGAAATATTGCAAGGCGTGTCGTGCGACACTTTAATATTTCCGCCAGCCTTCCGTCCTCGACAGGTACTTTATTTTATCGACTCCGAAAGGATGAAAGGCAAAGTTGACCTTGGTTGTTGTTTTTGTTGAAATTATACCTTACCTACTGCTGTTGTGTTCTTGTAACAAGACCTTACAGCCGCTACTCTTGTTGTAATAAAACCATATAACTATCGTTGTTGTTGTTGTAAGACCATACCTACTACTGTTTCTACTCGTTGTTGTTTTTGTTGTAGTTATAAGTTCATACCAACTGTTGTTATAAAACCATACCTATTGCTGTTAATACCATATCTACTGCTTCTGTTGTGGTTGTTGTTGTAATAAGACTGTACTTACCGCTTGTTGTTGTTTGGATTGCTGTCTGGATTTGTTAATAGTGTTCAATCAACAATATAGTTATAAGGGATAATTTAATCAATTCAATAGCGACAGCAGCAGAGACATTAACCGGAGTAACATCAGCAGCAACAGCAACAGCCACAATAATATACCCACATAGAAAGTTGCTCACATTTGTTGAAACCAGGAGATAGTTTACACATAAACGTTGAAACCAGGAGATAGTTTACACATAAACGTTGAAACGAGGAGATAGTTTACACACAAACCAGGATATAGTTTACACACATTTTATTTACATAGACCCATTACACAAGGGGATGGAGAAACGCAGAGGAAGAGGGTGAATGCGTTGGTGCATATGCACCCACCCACCCACATAACATATATAACATACACACATACATACTGGTATAGACACACACACGCACTTTGAAGTAATACTAACGCTTATCCGAACCATTGAGCACTTTGCCGCACATTTCGAAGATTGTTTTTTGTTATTTCGTGGGCCGAAGTTCCGATTCTCGATAATTTATTTGTGTGTGTGTATATATATATATATATATATATATATAGTATTGATAATGTGTCTTTCAATATTTAAATGCAATATTTGCTAGTAATTGTTTTGAATTATTTATATCTGCGTCCACAGATTGATATATATATATATATATATATATATATATATATATATATATCTGTTTCAGAAGATCTCGTATAAGGGTAAAAGCAGAAATTATTTGCTTAAACTTTTAATCTGTGCTATTAATATATATATATATTCATAATTTCACTCACGCATAAATAATTGCGCGCGCACACACGCACGGTCACACACACATACACACCTCATAACGAGATAAGTTCTTAATATGGTGTTGCTGTTAATTTGGGATGTAAATCATGTGCTGTCTGTGCTTTTGTTGCTGCAATTGTTACAAGTTATGATGCTATGGAGTACAATGGCATCGAACGAGTTTCACAGTCAAAGGTGAGAATAACATTTATAGTTTTTATATTTAATATTGCTATTAACACCGCACTCTCCTTCTCTTCCCGAGTCAAGACAATGAAAAGATACATTAGATTATTTTTGAATAGGTTACGCCGGCCTCTTTTAAGGTCGCATCTTGAGTGATTCAATAAGTTCCCCAGTCCTATCTTTTTTTTTTTTTTAATGAACTCAGAACACACAGAGCTGGAACAGATACAGCAAAGCATCTCAATTGACGCTCTAACAACTTCACCAACCCACCTCCCTAGACAAGTACAGGAACATTTGAAGACATCTATTATTTGGTAGCTAGAGCAGGTGATAGAGAGATGGGGAGGGCAAGAGAGATGAAGGCGATGACAGTGGGAATTCGGCTATTCTGCATTCGAACCTGGTTTACCTGTATGTGCATGCTTACTGTCTTATCATATAGACATATTTGTGAAGAGGGTAAGTTGACAAAGATTTACTTGAAGTCTATAATAATGTGGGTAAATAATAGAATTATGTGAACCTTTCAACGGTACAGTAATTATATACAAGTGAAAATATATAGCAACTTTGGAAAAATATATTTCTTCCTCATCACTTTTATATACAGGAAAATACTTCTAAACTGAAATGTTGATTTTACAATAGCTAGATTCAATCTTTCACAAAATATAATCAATGTATCAGAAGCGGAAAATAAGGGAGTTATATACAAGAAGGGAAATAAATAATTTTCTATATAGATAATAAACACAACCACAAGGATATGGTCCGAACGTGGAAGAGCCGAACTCCCACTGTCATCACCTCCATCTCTCTCGCCACCCCCATCTCTCTGTATGGTGAGCAAATGGGGTCCTACGTGCTGGCGTCCCCACAACCTCGGAGGACAGAATGGAGAAGGCGTTTCCCCGGAGGATGGTAAGGGAGATGCACTGGAAGAGCCATTCCATCTCGCGAGGCTCACACTTGCGACTGGCCAGCTCAGCGTCTCAAAAGTCTATTTTCTGATTTGACATAAACAATCAAAATAGAAAAGAATATAAGTAGGGTAAAAAAGAAATAAAAATCTGATGTCATCTCCTGCAAAGACGATCAAATGACGGTCTGCAGAAGATATAACAGGTATTTATTTCGGCAGGAATTGGGTACAATCCAGAGAAACCAGTGATAATAGATTCTTACTAATTCTAGGGGGATGAGAAAGTAGCTTAAATTGACCATAGCAGCTAACTGGTACTTAATTTCATCTATCCCGGAAAGATGAAAGGCAAAGTTGACATCAGCAGGATTTGAACTTAGATCGCAAAGCGTCAGAGTAAATAACAAAACAACAAAACAAAAAAAAAAACATTCCATCCGACGAGAAAAAATAATTTCCTTTAAGGAAATTAATTACATCATCATTCATACATACAATTGCATGAAACGTTAAAAACAAAGGGAAATAGAAGAAAACGTCTAGGAGTGAATAAGACAAAGACATACAAAATTAGGGGTTGGTTTAGGGATCTCATACAGAAAAGACATTTCAAAATTGCATAAAAAATATGGATATGTAATAAATAAATATGGAAATATGGGGAAAACCCAATAGATAAAACACGATAGTAATTAAAAGAAAGAGTTTTCTACAAAAAAAAACAAAATATTTAGGGTTTCCATCCACACACGAGTGAGAATCCGTTGCTTAGATCGGGTTAAAGAAGTCCTAGTATGTGTCCTAGTATGGATTGGCAGTATTGGTAGAGGGTCGGACGATATGCTTTGACGCATAGAGTTACGGCCCTTGCCATTCTGAGTTCGAATCCCGCCGAGGTTAACTTTACCTTTAATCCTTACGGGGTCGATAAAATAAAGTACCATTAATGCACTGGGTAATTGCTGGCCTTGTGCCAAAAGTAGAAACAATTATTTGTACTGGATCTCTGTGCAGTCAAAAGTCATTCTTTGGATGGGAAAAGACAAAAACAAAAAACACCTAGTTCTCGAATATTCTTGCTTTAGCATGTGGTGAGCCTCGGGCGACATCATCATGTGATTATTTACTGAGTGTTTCCTATATTCTGACCATATTTCTCCACCCCACCCATCAATTAGTAATTCACCGTCTCTTGCAAACCTCAGTTTATTTGTTCGATTTAGAAAATACTTGTTTTTATACTGAACGACTGTGAACAGCTTTCGTCGCTGTCACCCTCTTGCGTTTTGAATGCTTTTAGACTGTATTTACGCTTCCTTTTCTGTCGAGTCCTCTTCTTCTATTTACCGCCGGAGGTTCCCAATTCATTTTTGGTTCCATTGCATCATTTTTATCACAGAACAATGGAGTTGCGCTATTGGGGTAAGGATGATCTCCCACTCATCAGTCTCTGGGAACAATGGTGAGACAAATACTTTGCTCACTTGCTGATGCCTGCTGTTGTTGCTGTTGTCGACTATTTTTAAAATTTTTATTTCAGTTACTGTCTTCTACATATCGTCAAATGATGATAGAGTGACACTATTTATTGTGCTAGCAAGTCGGTATTTCTGATCACACGAGGTAACTTCCTCCACTATTTTCGGAGCTTTGACCTGTAGTGTTCGGACCTGTGTCTTGTCATAGGCACAGAAACTAAAGACATGACTCATGCTGCCAGGAAAAAAAATCTTAATTGATACAACGTGGAGCAAGAGTCATTTGAAGGATTTATGCCATAAAGAACTAGAGAAGAACTATAGAGGCAGCAGAATGTAGTATCCAGAGAATAATGGGTCAAAGTTCTTGAAATAGTGAAGGAAGCCACCTCATGTCCTGTTCCAGAAACAAGGACTTGCAAGTTGATTCTGATCTCCCTTCTGACCACATATGGTTGTGTGTAACTCCACCCATATTGCTATATAAATAACGTAACAATAAGTCAAGAGTTAACATTGTTGCCAATGAACCTTATTTCTTCTCTGCCCTAAATACTGGAGTACAAATGGAAAGGTGGGCGTGTGTCTCATAAATTATGCTTGTTTTGGGGCCCCATTCTTGCTTTGAAAAATGACATACACATTCCCGTACGACCAGTCCCGCTCTAAACGTAGGTTTTTTTTTAGCAACATATCTATCAAAGCTTCTTTCATTTGTTTTTTTTTTAAAGGAAATGAAACTCCCTCCATTTTTAGAAGGCAAAGATAAGTAATATTTTCTTTGTTTGCACCTGTATGTAGCCTTTGTTGAAACTAATGATGCAGTTCAAAGTATATTTTGTCTCACGATGAAATATTTCGTGTTATGCACGCAAATGTTCATGAAAATAATAAACAGGAGAGGTGACAGTACGTACCCTTGGCGGAGTCCAACTTCCACTTGAAAAGTTTCGATTTCGCATCATTTATCCGAACACAATTACTCGGGCATTCGTATAGAGACAAAAGGACAACAAGATTAACATGCGCTACTGAGTTGGAAATGGTATCATGATTGGCATGTGGAAAATCAATCGACTGGAATTTGCAGACGACATGGTGTTATTCAACGCGACATAAGATAGGTTTGATGCGGAGTGCTATATGATTGGAATGAAAATCAGTGCTGCAAAAACTGTGACACTCGTCCTTTCAAGGAAACCTGCACGGTGCACTCTACATGTGAATGGAATTCCACTGAAGCAGGTAGAGAAGTTCAAGTATCTCGGGGCCGTGTTCACGACTGATGGAAGACAGGAGGCTGAATTAAGTACAAGAATTACACCAGCTTCAGCATTCAGGAATCAGAAAAAGGGAGGAAGACGTAAAAGCCAAACTCGCTTTCTTTAATTTGGTATTCGTGTTAACCCCTACGTATGGTCATGAACCTTGGGTTATGATCGAAAGAATACGATCGAGAATACAAGCGGCTGAAATGGAGTTCTTCTGAAAGGTCTTAGGAGTAACGTTACTCGATAGAGATCAGAGAGTCACTCCATATAAGCCACCACGTCTCCGAATTTAGAGATCACAGCTCCGATAGTACGGGTATGTAGTTAGAATGTCTCAGGAAAGAATCTCTGGTCAGATTTTACGGGCAAAACCAACCGGCAAGAAATCTAGGGGTAGATTCCGAGAAAGATGGTTGGATAACATCCATTAGCGTGGCTGGTCTCGCTTGGGGATCTAGCCGGATCAGTTGGAAACGGTTGCTTCTGACAGGATCCCTCTCAGGAATATGTGGGCGAAGAAGAAGAAGCATGTACCTGTTACATGTGAAGCAGTCAAAATATTTTCATTTAGCATAAATCATAAGTACGATCTGAATGAGCCACTACGATTTATCCGAGTTCTTTGGCTCGTCCGGAAAAAAGAAGTGAAACCTGTCAAACAATTGTAAAAGTTTGAGGAAGTTCGCTAGGCTTTTGCACGCTTCTCTCTTATCAAGTGTTTCTACACAATTTATGCGTGCATTAAAAAAACATCCTATCGCCCACTAGTAGTAATGAGCAAGATTCTTCCAGGAAAGTTTCTAAGTGTCTGAAGAATTTCAGCTGCCCTGCTCATGTTGGAACCACCAATATGAACACACCACATTCACCTTTACTGCTACTCACGCCCATGATCACTGATCAACCATACGAATCTAGGAACATTGTTGTAAACTCTACGTCCAGGCCTTTCCAACACAACACTGTTACACCACATGATCCAGATCGACTAAAATATGCATATAGTCATCGAAGAGGGCAAGCGAGTATGCTTGAGAGACTCTGGTTTCGCTAATGTCTACCACACCCAGATGTAGTGACCTGGGGTCATCTAGCAAGTGACGCTATTTTCCAGGCCACGTGCATTTATGCAGCCTAAGTTGTGTAAAACCATTAAGAAGGAGGACCAAATACAGAAGGGAGAAAGTCCCTTACCCTCCTTTGTCTACTCGTCTTTTATTTCGGCCTTCCAAAATTCTTCCGTCTAAAATGTTTTTTAAGGTCCCCACAACAGTATTCTGAGGTATCTGTACATTTTAGTTGTAGTCTTCACCAAGATTCTTCACTGTAGTGTTCTGGGAGTCGTTACCTCATCCAGTCCCTCACACGACGTAAAAACAATTTCTTTGTTACTTTGAACGAAAACCTTCAAATCTATGTTTTTCTTTCGGAGGAATGTGCAATTAAGAGTTTCGTTTATTTCTTCTACTTTCTGCTGTTGTGGTTGCTGCTCGTCTTCATGTTACTGTTGTTCCTGTTATGTTTCTTGTTGTTTATGTGGTTGCCGTTGTGATGCTGGCTGGTTGGTTTTTTGCTGCTGTGTTTGTTTTGTCTTTTCTTCCCTGTGGCTGCTGTTTTTTCTTTGTTCTCTTGAATCTTGTTATTTTTGTTACCGAAGTTCTTGTGGTTTTGTTTGGTGGCGTTCTGATTGCTGGACGTTTGTTTGTATATTGTCCTATTGTTTGCCTTCGTGGTGGTTTTTTTTGGGGTATTTTGGTGGTTGAGTTACTGGCTTCAGCTGTACAATCCCATAATGATGGTGCAGTTTGCTTTTGTACTCGTGATGCGAGTGCTGTTCTTGTTGTTGTGGATCGGGTTGTTTTTGTGTTTACTGTGGTGTTTGTAATGTCTTTCATGGTGGTGGTGATGGCGAAGGTAGTGTTGGTGTTAATGTTGTTGCTTGGCTTGATCTTTTTTCTTCAAATCGTCCAGCTTTATGTGTCAGCGGAATCTTCTGTCTTTTTTCTTTTAATTTCTCTCCCTACGAGGACATTTTATCATTACTCTTTTGTGTCGCCCATGTTTCACGACACACCCGAGACATCGGAAGTAAAGAAATTTATTTCTTGAGCTGTTGCTTTTGCGTTTGGTGATTTTGTTGCTGATGTTCTTGTTGCAGTTTTTCCACAAGTTGGTTGCTTTAGTGTTGCTGTTGCTTTTGCTGCCGCTGCTATTGCTCTTGACGATGCAGAGTGTTGGGTGTTGGCAGGAGTGTTTTCTGTATCCTACTGCCCATTATTCTGGACAGGGATTGGTGTTGGCACTACATGTGGCACCATGACATTTTATCTTCTACAGCTCAGAACAGCTGGGTGCCATCTGGAAGGTTAACGTCGGGAACTATTTCCAGAGTCCCTTGATTAGTTTCGGTCGGAAGCTCCGCCTCATTACCTGCTTAATTTTCCTTTCACGCCTTTTGCAATTGAAACATTCCGTCTTGTCCCCAGTTCCTGCTGGTGCAGCTGCCACCAGCCAGCAGATATCGATTTCTGGTGGCATATCGACTACCTTTATTATTGACACGTGCTTCCCTAGGTAATCTGGTATGAGGGTTAGCTCCTCATTTTTGACTGGTTTAATCGAGTGTCTACTGTCCCCCGTTCGTTGGGGTACTTCATTTCTACTGTGTCAAATATTTTATTTCGGGTGGTGTAAGTTTTGATGGTCCAGATTGTTCTGAGGTATCTTGTAATTATTCCCTGCATTACTTCCTGCAATTCCTAGCAATTTACTCCAGCATGCGTATAGATAATCGTGCTCCGTTCCGTCTCCTGGAGAACCTGTTCCGGTACACCACTGTTAAACCAACCTTTATCACAAGTTGCTTAGCCTTGTTAAATTGTGTTCGTCGGCCATGCTGCAATATCAAAGAATCCAGCCTCTTAATTGTTAATGGTTGTAATGTTGCCATCACTGCTCCCACTGTTTGTTGTTGACGGTGGAAACTACTGTGACAATATTATTATTTTGGTTTGCCGCATAGTTACGTCCCTTTACGATCTGAGTTCAAATCCTGCCGAGGTTGACTTTGCCTTTCATTCTTACGGGGTCGATAAAATAAAGTACCAGTAATGCACTGGGTAATTGCTGGCCTTGTGCCTAAAGTAGAAACAATTATTATTTTGGTTTGCCAAAGTTAACCCGCCGAGGTTAACTTTGCCTTTCATTCTTACGGGGTCGATAAAATAAAGTACCAGTAATGTACTGGGTAATTGCTGGCCTTGTGCCTAAAGTAGAAACAATTATTATTTTGGTTTGCATGTATGTTGGTGATATCAACGTTGATGTTATTTGACCTACTCTAGTTTGTTGTCGACACGGCGGACTCCATGTGTAGTAGAGCTACTGATGGTATTCTCAGTTTTGTTTTCATTGTATTTGTTGTTCATGAAACAGGCTTTCCTTTATTTGCTCATATGAGGACACATGAAAATACTTCCATCTACTCTTCATGTGTCAAAGGTTAGTATTATTTTTGCCTGTTGTTTCATGATTCCAACTGGAATTTACCTATGCCCAGAGATTTTCTTGAACAAGCAAGCCAAACTACTTCCGAAGCCAGTAATATTAATTTTATTATTTATCTTTCGATACAGAACTAATCATCTAGTTTTTGAAAAAGACAACAAAACATGAAATTCAATTGCCAAGAGGTCAACACAAACACCAGCAACAACAACAACGACGACGACAACAACTGAAATATGGTTTCTTATATAGGCACAAGACCAGCAATTTGGCGGGAGGGGGAATTGATTAAATTGACACCAGTGCATGACTGGTACTTTATTTTATCGACCCCGTAAGGATGAAAGGCAAAGTTAACCTCGTCAGGATTTGAACTCAGATCATAAAGGGCCGTAACTCTATGCTGCAAAGCATGGCATCCGACCCACTACCGATACTGCCAATCCACCGCCCTAACAACAACAATAATAATGATAATAAAATTGTTCCTACATTTGGCACATGGCCAGTAATTTGAAGGGAAAGGGAATAAATGTGTGTGTGTGTGTGTGTGTGTGTGTGTGTGTGTGTGTGTGTGTGTGTGTGTGTGTGTGTGTGTGTGTGTGTGTGTGTGCGCGCGCGTGTGTGAGTTTGCATGTTCATGTATGTGTCTATGTTTACACCGAACAGAGAGAAATCGATAAAATATATAATGGTGTCGATGTAATCGATAAAATCCCTTGAAGGTAGTTTTGCAGCACGGTCGCAATCTAATGACTGAAACCAGTAAAATAAAATATATTCTATGTTAGTGCTTTGGACCATTGTCGCTTGGATCACGATGGACGTTCCAGTTACTTTATTACCGGAACAGTCAGTTTGTAAAATTAACGTGCAAATGATTGAGCACTCCATAAACACGTGTGCTTTTAATATAGTTCGTAGAAAGACTTAGCGTGACACTGTGTGTGCCGAATCTGACGTTTGGCTGCAACAACATAAAATAAAGTGTATTGCTCAAAGGTAAAACGCGCCGCCGGGAATCAAATTCGCGATTTCACGATCGTGAGATAATCTAATCTAAACTAATCTAGCCGAGTTTACACTCGCAAATAAGAAGAACTAGGGCCGCCCCTAGGAGCATTGGATTTGGTGTTCTTCATATTTGTTTCGGTTGCTGAATACAATCAGGGGTCGCTGTTTCTCCTGAAGGTCAATTGTTCTCTTCTAACTCGAGCGGAAGCGCTTTTCCATTGTCAATTTGCATTGATCATCTGCAAAGCCGCATTGTTCTCAGAACCGCGACTCCAGTCTTTCGATGCGTGCAGCTGGAACTACTGCCACCCGTTGATTTGGCAGAATTTTTTTTTTTAGATGGCGGTTGACTCTTATGAGTTCTTCCGCCCTTTGTCAAGTTTTGTTTTTTGTCCTGCAGGGTGTCCAAAATTACCCTCCTTACCAAGTAAACTTGGTAGGGTTGCCGGTTTAGTCGCCGACGACCCGACCATGCGACAGGTTGTACTGGGTTACACGCTACCAGTAGCACTCAAAAGTGACCCGACATACACCCCATAAATCACGCGCCTTCACAATATATATATTGAATGAAATGAACAAAGGACTTAAACCGTGAATGTTGCTGTCCTGGTGATAGCTGGTGTCACAACTACACATAATATATAGATGCGTGAAGAACAATTAATACGTAGAAGGTAAACAATCGTTTTTTTTGGAGATATTTGTGTAATTTGATGTCTTTCCTTCACTTCTGCTTTGTAAATATATAATGCATTTAGTAAATATATAAATATATTCTTGTTTGTTGGCGTAAGTGTGAATTTGTGCATATTTGTACGTGCATATATTTGTATTTGCTCACACGCACACACACATTCACTCACACACATATACACACACAATGCCAGTGTACCAGCATGGTCACATGTCTGTATATGTTATTTCTCTTAATTTTGAGTTTACTTTTGAACGGCCACCTTCCCGGTGACAATGTAGTAAAGAAAAGGAAATTGTCATCGTCTCTTGTGTAAGAGTTCATCCTTAAATTGTAAGAAAGTTTTACAGATGTTGAAGATTTCAGATAACGTGGTAATTTGTAGCTTATGAATTAAGGAGCTACGTGCTTTCTCCACAAATCCTAGTTCAGTTATACTTTGGTCCAGGTCGGTTTGTATACATCTTGAAGCTCAATAATAATGGGTATGAAACTGAATGTGTTTCTTGGATACTGGATCTGCAAACTCCTCATCAATTGTCTGTAGATATCCTCCTTCCCTTACTATATTGGTATCAAGTGGACAGCTGACTTCTACAACAGAACATGTTTTTAATATGTGGTCCCAAATAAGGATATCAAGCCGGTTCGGCTTTAATTTGGTGGCGGTTTTCATTTTTAGTTTTCATCATCTTTAGTTTCCACTCACCTTGCGGGAGAAATATGGCCTATCGACATCACTATTGACGTTAAAGTTTCCAGTAGCACTAAGAAGGCTGCTAGTCCTCACGTCTATCTCGTTCAGTTCTTGTAATGACCAGTTCAGCAGGCCAAATGTCGGCATTAGAAAGAGCACAGCAAAGTATTATGGGCAATGTGATTGTTGTACGCAGAGAGTTCTGATGATGATGTTCTCTTTAGATTCCTGAGGTATTCCTTCCTGATCCTCTCCTTATTTAGGGGTCGAGCATATCTGATATTCTCATCCTGTCTAAGATATCTATTAATTGTCACCTGACTGTCGTAGTTGCATCATCAAGCCAATAAGTTTTAGGTTTGCAGATGAGGATACAATTTTTCCATATTTTATTTTAAAAAATGAATATTTGGACCTACCAAATTACTTTCCTATATCTGTAGAAAATTGGGTAATGAGTTCCAATTATTTTTTTTTTTTATGTGGTTGTATTTGGCCCATACCATTTCAGGTCATTGACAAAGAAAAGATGGGAGACACGTCAGGATCTATTTCTGTGGCGAGTATGTTTTGTGAGCAGGTGTGGGTTTAGTGATAGCACGAAAAGCAGCACTGACAAGCTATCACCTTGAAAGAAGCTTTTTTGGTTGTGAATACAATTTGTACACAATGTTCTGGAAGGCTATTGGGCGGTAAGTTTTAGCAAGAGTGGTTTAGTAGTTTGGTGGATGAGGAGAGTAGTGGCAGTTGATAATCATTGGGGAAGTTCTTGTGTACCCCTGCTACTTTTTCCATACAACCGTATGCGATCTCGTCGATACAAGATGAAATTACTCAGCCAGTAACATGTTATGAGGTCTGGGCAAGGGTATTTCCTGTTTGACATTTTTTGTAGAGCTGTTTCCAGTATTGCATCGTCTATTTCATATTGCTTTTGATGGACATGCTAGCAGTAGTCCTGGTTCAGTTATTTTAGCTATACAGCTTGTTTGTTGAACTCATCATTTGTTTACCATACAGATCTCTAGTAGCTCTAAACCTGATCTTTTCTAGGGGTGTCTTTTACAGAGAGTGGGCCTTTCACAATGAAGCTACAACAGACTGACTTGAGATCTCTGCCAAATACTCTATTCAGGAGTTGCGGTTTATACACTGTAGATTTATATTTTAATTTTTTTAACTGTAGCTATGAGTTGCTTTTTCAGCTGGTGTAGTTTAGTGTTTAGGGTTTTAAAGACTGTATCACCATATCGCCTTGAGTGTTTTAGGTCTTCCTGATCTCATGTGAAATTGTTCACTGCGTTACATTTCATAACTACAATGATCTGCTATTTTATTTACTGCATCTAATTCTAATTTAGTGGGTTCTATATTATACTGATATTGTATGGCCTGTTACTCAAATTAAGGTTGTGGATTTGTTGAAACATATGTATCAACATATATCAAACATATGTATATATGTATATGTGAAGGCGCATGGCTTAGTGGTTAGAGCATCGGACTTGCAATCGAAATGTTGTGAGTTAAATTCTCGGACCGGGTAATGTGTTGTTTCCTTGAGCAAGACACTTTATTTCACGTTGCTCCAGTTTACTCAGCCATAGAAATGAGATGATAGGACTGGGTTCCCTATCATTAAATCACCCAAGACACCTCCAACGAGATATACCTTGGAGGATGCCAGCTAAACCTGTATAGGTGTGAGCTGTAACAACAACAACAATATATATGTATATATATTTATATGCACAGGGACATAGAAATACTTAGGTTGGTGTTTGAGTTTGCGGTAAGCCTACTGGGAGTGAGAGACTCCTGATCCTCGTTAGGATATCTCTCTAGGAGAGGGAAACTTTGATGTAAAATTTGTAGTTCAATAGTAGCCGATGATATTGATATGCTCTTTTTTTCGGATTATACCTATTGTTGATGAGTGGGAATGGTTCAGTGTAAGCCTTTTCTTACTATAGAAAGCTTCAGGTACGGGCATCCTGTCACAGGTTGTACAGGGTTACATGTTACCAGTAACTTGAGAGTGACATGACATAAACATACATACATACATAATACATACATAATACATACTACACACATACAGACACACACGCGAACACACACACACACACATATATATATATACGCGTGCACACACACACACATAAGCACACACACGCATATATATATATGTGTATGTGTGTGTTTGTAGTTATATGTATATTAATATATATGTAAATATGTGAAGGCATGTAGCTTAATGGTTAGAATATTTCGCTTACGATCCTAAGTTCATGAGTTCGATTATGGTGGAGTTAAGAAAGAGTTGTACTTCTAATTCGAAAGACCTTCCTTGTCACATTCTGTGTCACTCTGAATGTCCATGAGAAGTGCGTTAAGGGTACACGTGTCGGTGAAATTGTCAGCCACTTGCACGTTAATTTCACGAACAGGCTGTTCCGTTGATAGTACCAACTGCTTCAATTGCATCACTCGTCAATGTAACCCAGAGGTTCTCAAACCTTTTGTGCCACCACACCCCCTCACGGCCACGTAATACCCTCAGCCCTCCCCACCCCTATTTCTAGAGAGACCTATCTACACGCAAATTGTAAATAGTATATAATAAATAAAATCATTAATTTATATATGATATATAATATAAAATATACTATGTATAAATAAATATATAAACTAGCAGAAAAACCACCCTTGGGTGGTTTTCTGCTAGCATGTGTAGTGTGTATATTGATATTATACGCAAATAGATATGATACATCAAATAAAATCCTAATTGACAATATACACAGAAATTGAACGAAGACTCTGTTACACTGTCTTATGTAATCAGTAATCCATTATACATTAAAAAAGACGATATTATAAACTGCATTAGGAGAAAATTAGTATGTTTATTTAAGCGATGGCCAACCGGAAGTGTTGACATTTCAGAAATTTTAAAGAAGTGAATCTTTAAATAAACAAAATATATTTAATCAACAACCACGAAATTTAGTAGATAAATTATGTAATATTCATTCATTATTTATTCAAAGGCGGTGGATTGGCAGTATCGGTAGAGGGTCGGACGCCATGCTTTCCAGCATAGTTACGTCCCTTTACGATCTGAGTTCAAATCCCGCCGAGGTTGACTTTGCCTTTCATCCTTACGGGGTCGATAAAATAAAGTACCAGTAATGCACTGGGTATTTGCTGGCCTTGTGCCTAAAGTAGAAACAATTATTTATTCAAAATAATCCAACTTATTTTACAAACGGGATAAAAAAAATAAACCGTACGCAATCCCGCAGACCTTCCTTTATTATAGTTTAGATTATATTTGTTAGTGTTTTCCTTCTGTAACCATTATATTAAATGAGTTTAAAAAAAAAAGAGTTGATAAATAAATAAAGAGTTAATAAATAAATAAAACGTTATACTTGTTTTACCCTCCCATTTCCAATTAAACTGAACGCTATCATGACTGTATGTGTATGTGTGTGAAAATGTATATGTATGAATGTATGTATGTTTGTGTAAATGTATGTGTGAATGTATGTATATTTGTGTGAAAGTATGTATGTTTGTGTGAAAGTATGTATGTTTGTGTGAAAGTATGTGTGAATGTATGTATGTTTGTATGAAAGTATGTGTGAATGTATGTTTGTGTGAATGTATGTATATTTGTGTGAATGTATGTATGTTTGTGTGAAAGTATGTATGTTTGTGTGAAAGTATGTGTGAATGTATGTATATTTGTGTGAAAGTATGTGTATTTGTGTGAATTATGTCCGTGAGAGTGTATTTTTATAAGTTTGTGTTTGCGCGATTATAGTTATATATATATTAATTTCAACAACGTCAGTATTCCGTGTGTCATAATTCTCGATTATCATTGGTTCATAGGTTTCACGCGACTCCGCCCACCTCAACGACGCCAAACTTAAATTAATATGCATAATGCCAATGAGGGAGCGAGAGGGGAGAGTAAGAAACAGAGAGGCAAAGTGAATGCTGTAACTATTACCATGTGTGCGTGTGTATGTACGTGCGCGTATGTTTATGTGTGCGTGCAACGTTCCACAGAAAGTAAAAGCAATTCGACTTTATCAAACAGTGAACTACAGCGGCGACGGCATGCAGCCAGGAATGAAGAAAACGGGCCGAACAGCGCCATCGGAACGCCGAACTTCAGAGGCGAAGACGTACCGCCATGAATGAAGAGGAGCTGGCTGAACAACGCCAAGGAAACACGAGCCAAGGAGGGACGGCGTGCTGCGATGGTTGAAGACGAACTGGCTGAGCATCATCTTTTATATTAATTATCTATATCTATATCTACATATGATATAAACGATTGGAGCTTCCATAATCCTTTTGAGAAACGTGGAACAACCACGTCTATGCAATGATACACGTTTTACAGTCAGGCAGAAGAGGAACCATCTCCTAGAGGTCACTATTCTAGATGGGAGCACCTAGAATTGTTCATATACTATGCACAAACGGTACCACGAAGAATCTGGTATATCTGGAAGATTTTTTGTTACTGTCTTTTGTATCACACAGACACCACGGATTCGCCTCATACTGTAACCAGACAAACATCCAATACAGTCATTTTCTCTTTTACCTGTCTTCTCTTATCATCTGTTTTCCCGGGCGAAGCTGAGTACGTCAGCTAGTCTATATATTAATTTCAACAATGTCAGTATTCCGTGTGTCATAATTCTCGATTATTATTGGTTCATAGGTTTCAAACGACTCCGCCGACCTCAACGACGCCAAACTTAAATTAATATGCATAATGCCAATGAGGGAGTGAGAGGGGAGAGGTAAAGTGAACGCTGTGTTGGATACACTATGTATATGTGTCAGTGTAGAGACATGTGTGTGTGTGTGATGTGTGTGGAAATAAGAGGGGAAGGAAAGCAATAACTATTAACATGTATGCGTGTGTATGTACGTGCGCGTATGTTTATGTGTGTGTGCGTGCAGCGTTCTACAGAAAGTAAAAACTATCAACATGTGTGAGTGTGTGCGTGCGTGTAAGTGCATGGGTGCGTGTGTAAGTTTGCGTGCGTGTGCGCATTTCCATGCGTGTATGTGTGTGTACGTGCGGCGTTCCACAATCACCCCGCAGTTTAACTGTCTGTGTGCCTGTCTGTCAGTATAACATACACAGAGTTGTGAAGGGAGTAAATAGGGACCCCTTTTTACATTGACGGACATCTTTTATATTTATTATTGTGTCATTTTTTGACAATTGCTCGAAATGAATACTAATAATAAAAGCAATTCGACTTTATCAAACAGTGAACTACAGCGGCGACGGCGTGCAGCCAGGAATGAAGAAAACGGGCCGAACAGCGCCATCGGAACGCCGAACTTCAGAGGCGAAGACGTACCGCCATGAATGAAGAGGAGCTGGCTGAACAACGCCAAGGAAACACTGGAGCCAAGCAGCGACGGCGTGCTGCGATGGTTGAAGACGAACTGGCTGAGCATCATCAGCAGATGGCCGGAATTCAGCAGCTACGGCGTGCTGCGATGGATGAAGAGGAGCTGGCTGAACAGCGCCAGCACAATACATAAGTCCAGAGAATGTGTCGTCAAAGTGCTCCTCATTCCAGTAAAGAGGCTAGAAGGCGAACGGATGATATTAAAAATGGATCATGGCAACCGTGTCATTTTCAGATTGGTGGACGAGCAGAGTGTCCACATTGTGGAGCATTGCTTTGGAGGCACGAAAAGACGTGGATCACAATGTCATAAAGGAGCAGTTCAACTAGAACCCTTGCGAATGCTGGATGATGAGGAGTCACCGGAGTTTAAAATACTAAGTATGTGGGGTGATCAAGGAGACCGAGGTAGATTACTGCGCAAATATTCGCGGCAAATTAACAATTAATTAGCTTTAGCATCGCAGAGAGTTAGTGAGATGTTTGAGAGTGGAGCATGACAACCGAATGTAGTCATTCAAGGCCGTTTATATCATTGTATCGGTAATTTAGAAGTTACCCCAGGAGAGAGGCCTCGATTCGCTCAAATTTACGTTAACGATCCAGATTATAGTGAATCGGAGGAGGATATCAGGATCGGTTGGATGAAGTTGCCGGGAAATATAACTGAACTTGAACGGCAAAGGTTAAGTGATTTGATCCGTGATTTGCAATCATGGCTTAGACAGTGTAATCCTTATGTTATGAATTTCATGTTGGTGGCTGAACTGCAAAATGTTCAGCAGCAAACATTGGTGATTAAGGCTGACGCAGTGCCAAGGAATCAACACGAACGGCGATATAATGCCTCTGAAGGATTTCGCGAAGTTTCTGTGTTGATGGACGATAAGCTTGGATAGAAAGATATCGTCCTCAATCGCAGAGATGGTGGTCTCAAGAATATCAATGAGTCAAATAGGGCATACGATCCATTGCATTATGTTCTTTTATTCCCAAAAGGTGAAAATGGATGGAACATGTCTGTTCATTTAGATGATCATGAGAATCAGCATCAACAGGGAGCGGCAATAGACACAATAATTCGATTCGCGACTTTTACGCGTTCCATTTGAACGAGAGGAGTCAACAGAGAAATGCGCTATTTCAAGCCAGCAGATTGTTCCAGGAATACTGTTGTATGGCATTCGCAAAGATCGAAAATCAACGGCTAAATTATATAGCTACACATCAGCAACATATCAGAGCTGAATTGTATAATAATATATAGGATGCCATAACAGCCGATGATGCCAATTACAAACAAATTGGTCGACGCATCATTTTGCCATCATCGTTCATCTGCGGCCCGAGATATATGAACATTCGCTATTAGGATGCAATGGCTATTGTCAGAAAGTTTGGAAAGCCAGATTTGTTTATAACGGTTACATGCAATCCTGAATGGACTGATATTAAGGATGCACTTTTGCCAGGACAACAGCCAAAGGACCGTCCTGATATTGTGGCAAGAGTATCCAAAGGATATCTGAAAAAGATAATGGATGATGTGGAAAAAGAGGGAATCTTTGGAGCTATAGTTGCTTTCACATACGTAATTGAATTCCAAAAAAGAAGATTGCCACATGCACATTTGCTGATCATTTTACATAGAGATTGCAAATTGAGATGTCCTGAGGATGTCGACAGCGTTGTGTGTGCTGAACTGCTGGAGAATGAGGCACTACGCAACTTGGTGGCAAAGTCAATGGTGCACAACCAATGCAAAGTGGCAAATCGGAAAGCGCCTTGCATGAAAAATGGCCAATGCAGTAAGCACTTTCCGAAATCTTTTGTCACGAAGACTTTCTGGAACGATGGGGATGCTCATCCCTCATACAGAAGACGGTCGCCTGCAGATGGCGGTTTGGTCGAAAATGTAAGCGGTCGACAGGTTACAAATCAATGGGTTGTGCCATACAATCCATATTTGATTATGAAATATCGTTGTCATATTAATGTGGAATTTTGTAGCTCAGCTTGCAAATATCTATTCAAATATGTTTACAAAGGTCATGATCGGGCAATGATCAATGTCAGGAATGAGGAGGCGAACCAAGGAGATGAAGTTGGCAGGTTCCAGGATGTTCGCTCGATTGGATCTAGCGAAGCTTGCTGGAGATTGTTCGATTTTGATCTCAATGAACGCAAATCCAGCGTTCAGAAACTGACGGTTCACTTAGAGAATAGGCAAATGGTCTGTTTTCAGGACACTAGAATAGGTGTCGAAAGAATTTCTAAGGCATCACTTCCTAAGACGGAATTGACTGAGTGGTTCAAGCATAATAGAGAACATGTTTTGAACCCTACTCTACATGCTTTGAAGGCAACTCTACTGCGATTTCCATTCGCACTATACGTTGGATAAGAAGGGAAAGAAATGGAATGATAGAAAACAAAAGTTGAGATTCATGACTATTGGACGGGTTTGTAATGTCCATCTGGTGATGTGTTTTATCTCCGAATTCTGTTGCATAATGATTTTTCGAGAGGTAAACAGAGCTTCGCTGATTTGAAAACAATCAATGGCGTGGAATATGAAACATACCAGGCTGTGTGTCAGCATCTGGGACTCCTTCAGGATGACGCTGAATGGAAAACGCCATGGAAGCCGCAGAAACAACACAGATGCCAGCTGTAATAAGGCAATTGTTTGTCACGATTCTAGGATTCTGCAATCCTGCCGATCCAAGAGAGTTATTTGAACGTCATTGGGGAATTATGGCTGATGATTTTAGGCATCATCTTCAGGTCATTGATGAAAATTTGATGAAAGCTAATGTTTTGCTCAATATTGAGCAACTGCTTGAAGTTCATTTCAAATGTTTAAGAGATTTCAATTTGCCAATTCCTGATGAAGAAATGCGGCAACGTGTCTTAGCACTGAACATGAGATGCAGGTTAAACGATTGCCACTCGATCGGAGGGAACTATTCCAGTTTGATCCACTGGAACATCAACGTATTGTGGATGAACGTATGCCAATGTTGACCGAATCTCAGAGAGAATTGGTCCATGGCGTTCTCCACTCGATTTCCACTAATGAGCAACTTTGTGCTTTCATCGATGCTCCAGGAGGCACCGGAAAGACATTCTGTTTTATGTTATCGGCATTCAGAGCTCAGAGGAAGATTTCTCTCCCTGTGGCCACCAGTTGGATCGCTGCCACTTTGCTGAGTGGTGGAAGGACTTCCACTCATGCTTCAAGGCTCCATTGGCTCCGGATGAGTTGAGTGTCTGTAACATTACAGGACAAAGTGAACTCGCGGGCTTTATACGCAATGCGTCTCTGATTATTTGGAACGAGGCTCCAATGGCACACAGATATTTGCTGGAGGCATTGGATAGAACTTTGAGAGATATCTGCTGTAGTGACCTGCCATTCGATGGTAAGACTATCGTTATTGGTGGCGATTTCAGACAGGTGCTACCAATTGTTAGGAATGCTCAAAGAGCGCAAATTGTCGATGCATGTCTGAAAAAGTCCTCGTTGTGGCGCCATTTCAGAGTTTTGCGATTACACGATAATATGCGACTTCGTATGTTCGGGCAAAACGAAGAGGCTGAGACATACGGCCGATGGTTGATGCAGTTGGGAAACGATGAATTGCCACACGTTGGTGATAATCAGACTGTAAGAATCCAGACCATTTGGTCATTCCACTGGACCGCCAAGCATTGATTGACTGGATGTTCCCTAATTTGAATGCTTTTTGGCAGAATATCTCCTGGATATCGGAACACATTATTCTAACTCATACGAATGCAACGGTCGATGAAATAAATTCACAAGTAGCCGGAATGTTTCCTGGAGAGGAATGGTTGACCATCAGTGCGGATGCAATGGAGCCTAATCAGCAGAACAATATGGATGTTCCGACTGAGTATTTGAATTCACTTCAAATACCCGGATTTCCTTCACATATTTTGAGGTTGAAAAAGGGTATGCCGATTATATTGCTTAGAAATATCAATCATAAAATGGGTCTTTGCAATGGTACCAGATTGATTGTTGAGAGATTGATTAACGGAAGAGTTTTAGAAGCTAAACTCCCAGGAATAGAGGAATCGGTTCTCATTCCGAGGATCATGCTGAGACCAAGTGAAGATCTGCTGCCATTCATTTGGCAAAGGAGACAGTTTCCCGTCAATTTGGCTTTCTCCATGACTGTCAACAAGGCACAGGGACAGACTTTCAAGCTAGTCGGTGTCTACTTGAATGATCCAGCATTCAGCCATGGGCAACTGTATGTTGCTGCATCTCGAGTGTGCGATCCTGATGGTATAAAATTTGCAATTAATACCATTAACAGAGGAACAACTATGAATATTGTCTATAATGAAGCTTTGAGCTGATGTATGCATATCTTTAATGCTATCAATAAGTGACGTAAATGATTCGGACATTGTGAGCTTTGACAGAGTTATCATTTCTGTTCAATGTCATTTAATGTCGTTATGAGCAATAAAAACAAACAAGTATTGGTAAAAATTGCTTTCACTGCTATGTTGCGCAATACATATCAACAAGTATTGGTAGAAATTGGCTTCACTGCTATGAATATTCGACGTAAATGATTCAGACATTGGTGTCCTTTGATCATTATTGTGAGCTTTGACAGAGTTATCATTTCTGTTCAATGTCATTTATTGTCGATAATGAGCAATAAAAACCAACAAGTATTGGTAGAAATTGCCTTCAAATTTATCACTTCTGATTGCGGTGGTAATAAAACCTCATCAGATGCTGAGTCTGGCAAAAAGATTGGATCCTATGGCCGGCCAGGGCTAGAGTAATATTGAAAAACGATTTTATTTTCGAAGTAGAAGGATCCGCCATTTGGAGTTCAAACCAGGCCACCTCTCCGAGTTGAACTCTGGGCAACATTGACTGTCTATTACACAGTGGCTAAGAGCCTGGAAATTACTGAATAAAATTTTGTGTCATAATTTGTTGTTTTATTATTATAGCTGACCGCTTATAGATAAGCATGTTATCCATATCCATATTAATTTGGCATTTGTATAAACTATTTCAAGTAAATAGGGACCTTTTTTACATTGACGGACATCTTTTATATTAATTATCTATATCTATATCTACATAAAATATAAAAGATTGGAACTTCCATCATCCTTTTGAGAAACGTGGAACAACCACGTCTATGCAATGATACACGTTTTACAGTCAGGCAGAAGATGAACCATCTCCTAGAGGTCACTATTCTAGGTGGGAGCACCTAGAATTATTCATATACTATGCACAAACGGTACAACGAAGATTCTGGTATATCTGGAAAATTTTTATTACTGTTTTTTTTTTGTATCACACACACACACCACGGCCTCGCCTCATACTGTAACCAGACAAACATCTAATACAGTCATTTTATCTTTTACCTGTCTTCTCTTATCATCTGTTTACCCGGGCGAAGCTGGGTACGTCAGCTAGTATACTCATAATAGTTATATACTCATACATATAGATGTACTAGCTGGCGCGTCCGGCTGGCGCTCGGCTAGGTATACCTGCCCCCACCACTCCACTGCAAAGATACCACACACGCTCCCGTGTCACATTTTCCTCCCGACTTCGTAGTAAAGGGGAGGAGCTACCGTAGAAATGAGTTTAAAAAGAAAGAGTTAAGCTGTGTTGTTAATATACATACATACATGGTGGCTGCCAACTCGTTTTCGAGTACGGCCACTACTTTATATCCATGTAGGAGAACCCCTACATACATACGACCGTCAGCTTTATAAGTATAGATATGTGTGTGTGTTTGTGAATGTGCATGTGTGTTTGTGTATGTGTGTATGTGTCTGTGTGTTTTGTTTTGATGTTATCCGGCAATTGGCGAAATCAGTGTGAAAGTATGTGTGTGTGTGTGTGTGTGTGTGTGTGTGTGTGTGTGTGTGTGTGTGTGTGTGTGTGTGTGCGTGCGTGCGTGTGTGTGTGTGTTACTTATGCAAGCAACGACAGATGAAAGATATACCACGGAAATGAATGTTATTTTTCAATCACCGCTACATTTGATCATACACATTGTTTATTTCAAAATTATGTTAATGCCGATACTTGATTTAACGTCATTGGAAATTGGTCACTTGCTGGTCCCCCTCTGTCTGTCTCTGTCTGTCTGTCTCTCTCTCTCTCTCTCTCTCTCTCTCTCTCTCTCTCTCTCTCTCTCTCTCTCTCTCTCTCTCTCTCTCTCGCTCTCTCTCTCTCTGATAACTAACACTTTAATTGTATCTCTCTCTACCTAAAGGCCTATCTCTCTCTTTTCCCCTCCTCTGCTTTTCTGTCTCTCTCTCTGTAGATGTGTGTGTGTAGTTTTCCTAATCTTTCTCTAAATCTCTCTCTCTCTTTCTTTCTTTCTCTCTCTCTATGTGTATATATTGAAGGGAGATACGGAAACTAAAACAGTGTTGTCATATAGAGAGTGAAGAGCGACAGAGAGAGAGAGAGAGAGAGAGAGAGAGAGAGAGAGAGAGAGAGTAAAGCAGTTAAATTATAGAGAGGGGCAATGATCTATTATAGAGAGAGGGAAGAGCGACGGAGAGAGTAAAGCTAAGAAACTATAGGGAGGTGTGTAGGATACATACATAATACACACGATGCTCAGCTTTATAATATTATAGATGTATGTGCACAATCATACGCATCAGGTGTAGAAAATCATAATCTCTCTATCTCTCTCATCACAAACTCTCTTTTTCTATATATATGGTAGTTGAAGTGGTGGTGGTGGCGACAATATATCGGAAGTGCAACTTGAAAAGAAGTCATTTGAAATTATTTATTTTTCGAAATTATTTTTGTTTACGAAATTTAGTAAATAAATTATGTAATATTCATTACTTATTTATTCGAAGTAATCCAACTTATTTTACAAACGGGATTAAAAAAAAAAATAAACCGTACGCAATCCCGCAGACCTTCCTTTATTATAGTTTAGATATATATCATTTGATATTTAATATACTATAATGATTTCCAGTATAGGCACAAGGCCAGTAATTTGAGGGGTGGAGGTGTGTGTGTGTGTGTGGAGGGGGGGGGGGAGTCGATTAAATCGTCCCAAGTGCTTTATTTTATCGAACCCGTAAGGATGAATGGCAAAGTTAACCTCGGCGGGATTTGAACTCAAACCGTAAAGGACCGTAACTCTATGCTGCAAAGCATGGCGTCTGATTCTCTACCGATACTGCAATCCACCACTCTTTAACATACTATAATATCATCTCTACTCCTTAGGCCCCGGCACCCCCTGGACCTTCTCAACCCCCCCCCCCCACCACTTTGAGAACCTCTGATGTAACAGAAGGAGTGCCAGTTTATATATGTACAGTCAGTAGAACCATCTGTTACTTTTCATTGATTAAATATCTAAATTAATATTTGAACATTATCATGTAATACTTGAACATAATTATGTAATATTGAACATTATCATGTAACATTGATTTATTTCTAGAAACGTCAGATAATAAATCACCTGTATCATTGTTAAGCAATCAAACAAGTCATTTGTCTCTACGTCACAGCTGTCTAAGTTAATCATTTAAATAGTGTGTGTACCGGCTATCACTTCCACTACTACTACTACTACTACTACTACTACTACTACTACTTCTACAACTACTACTACTACTGCTGCGACTACTACTACTACTACTACTACTACTACTACTACTACTACTACTACTACTACTACTGCTGCTGCTGCTGCTGCTGCTGCTGCTACTACTACTACTACTACTACTACTACTACTACTACTTCTACAACTACTACTACTACTGCTGCGACTACTACTACTACTACTACTACTACTACTACTACTACTACTACTACTACTACTACTACTACTACTACTACTGCTGCTGCTGCTGCTGCTACTACTACTACTACTACTACTACTACTACTACTACTACTACTACTACTTCTACAACTACTACTACTACTGCTGCGACTACTACTACTACTACTACTACTACTACTACTACTACTACTACTACTACTACTACTACTACTACTACTACTACTGCTGCTGCTGCTGCTACTACT
This sequence comes from Eledone cirrhosa, assembly GCA_964016885.1. Lineage (NCBI taxonomy): Eukaryota > Metazoa > Mollusca > Cephalopoda > Octopoda > Eledonidae > Eledone > Eledone cirrhosa. Next base: position 76,140,976 of record OZ024740.1, read on the forward strand.
GCTGCTGCTGCTGCTGCTACTACTACTACTAGTAGTTGATGGCGGTCGTTCTCGCCGACATAGAAAGAGAAACGACAATGCTCGATATTTACAAAATGAGGAAGGAGAACTGATCGGGGATAGGCATGGAAACTGTGATCCACAGCAGCAGCAGCAGCAGCAGCAACAGCAGTAGTAGTAGCAGCAGCAGCAGTAGGAGCAGCAGCTGCAGGAGTAGTAGCAGCAGCAGCAGTAGCAGTAGTAGCAGTAGCAGTAGCAGCAGCAGTAGTAACAGCAGCAGTAGCAGTGATTACAGAGGCTGGAATAACAGAGATAACGACAAAAAAACAAAACAACAGCAGCAGTAACAGCAATAGTAAAAAGAAAATCAAAACTGACTGTAGCATTAACGCCAACAACAACAATAACAACATCAACAGCACAGCGACGGTAGCAATACCAACAGCCACAACATGTCGTGTAGCGAGGGAGACATGAACAGAGGAGGGCAAACTGTTCCCAAAAGAAAAAAAAATTGCTTAACGACCTCAAGTTTCTAGATGTGATAGACATCGTCGAGAGCAGAATTTCCGAATCACGTGCCTTCGCGTCCATTTTCGGCGGCTACAAGGGGCATGCATCTCCAGGTCGACCGTGATCGGGAGGCGGAGTCGCTGTTTTGTTTCGGAAAGGTCTGATTCTCATGGTACAGACCGTTTTACGGAAGCTAACTCGGTGGCGCTAGGTGTGACTAACTGTGAAGACTGTACATATAAGGATTGTTTCCGTTTTCATCATCAACATTCTGGTTATCTCTGTTTCTTTATCTTGATATTTGGATAATTATTCCATTTCTTGAGAGATATATTGTCATCTGTTGGACCTGTTATGTCTATTAGGATGAATTTCTTTTCTTGATGGTCTTTTTATAAGATAGAACAAAACGCGAAAATAAGGTAATACACATAGCCTATGTGTATTACCTTATTTTCGCGTTTTGTTCTATCTTAAATAATCATCGCACGTGTCCTTCGTATTTCTTTCTCATCTTTTCTTTCATTTGTGTGTATTGTACACTATTTAACTCATTGATTCCCAAGTATTTACATGCTTGTGTTTGATCTAATTATCTTATCCCATTTTCTTTATTAGTATTTTAACAAGTTTTCCTCGTTTTACAATTCAAATTACATATCTATTTCTCTTGTAAATCCATGTACTGTCTGCATTCAATGTGAGAGTCGGACTCCGCCAAGGGTGCGTACTGTCACCTCTCCTGTACATATTTACATGAACAGGATTGACATGCGCAGCCAGGTTGGAAGTGGTATCATGACTGACGGGTATAAAATCAGTCGGCTGGAATTTGCAGACGACATGGTGTTATTCAACACGACATAAGATAGGTTTGATGCTGAGTGCTACATGGCTGGAATAAAAATCAGTGCTGCGAAAACTGTGACACTCGTCCTTTCAAGGAAACCTGCACGGTGCACTCTACATGTGAATGGAATTCCACTGAAGCAGGTAGAGAAGTTCAAGTATCTCGGGGCCGTGTTCACGACTGATGGAAGACAGGAGGCTGAATTAAGTACAAGAATTACACCAGCTTCAGCATTCAGGAATCAGAAAAAGGGAGGAAGACGTAAAAGCCAAACTCGCTTTCTTTAATTTGGTATTCGTGCCAACCCTTACCAATAGTCATGAAACTTGGGTTATGATACACCAGCTTCAGCATTCAGTAATCAGAAGAAGGGAGTTAGGCGTAAAAGCCAAACACACTGTCTTCAATTCGGTTTTCGTGCCAACCTTTACTTATGGTCATGGATTTCTGGTAATGACAGAAAGAATACAATCGCGAATACAAGCGGCCGAAATGAGATTCCTCCGAAAGGTCTTAGGAGTAACGTTACTTGATAGAGTGCGTAGCTCGGAGATCAGAGAGTCATTTCAGGTAGAGCCGCTACTTCTCTGAATTGAGTGATCACAGCTCCGATAGTACGGGTATGTGGTTAGAATGTCTCAGGAAAGAAGCGCTGGACAGATTTTACGAGCAAAACCAACTGACAGGAGACCCAGGATTAGACCCCGAACAAGATAGTTGGATAACATCTACTAGCTTGGCTGGTCACGTGTGGCGATCAAACCGGATCAGTTGGAGACGGTTGCTTCTACAGGATCCGCTGGAGGGTGTGTTTGAGGACTCTGCCCCCACGGCCCTCTCAGGAATAAGAGGGCGAAGAAGAAGAAGGAGGAGGAGGAGGAGGAGGAGAAAAAGAAGAAGAAGAAGAAGATGAAGAAGAAGAACTAATTTATTCAAGGTTAGTTTGTCCAGGATCCAAGTATAGGGGATACTGACAAAATCTTTCTGCTAATCAACGCATGCCATACTGCGATTCTTCCTTCTCTTTATACAGACTTCGGTAAAGGCTTTATTGAGCAATAATTGATTTTTACATTCATATGAATCTATGAATATTTGCAGCATACTTTTTACTCTTCTGGAAACATTTTTGTCTTGGTGTTTGTTTAGTCTCTGCGATAGACTGTAGGCTGGTAGGTTACGGACCAGTAATTTTATTAGGCTTTGCTGTGTCTTGATCAAGATGGAAATCAAGATGGATTTCCCTTTAGTTGTCAGTCATGGGTTTTCTCTTTAGTATGCCAGAGCCCCATGTTTCTTTGTCAAATGTTTTAACCGGAGCTTTGAGATCTCATGTCTTTTCAATTGTTTTTATTTTTCTGTGTGTTGGATGCTTCTTCGGTGGTTACGGTTTCCCACAATTGTTCAAATGCTGTGCTAGTTGTTTTAACTAGTTCTCAGCGTGGCGACTCCTACGTCTTTTGCTTTTCGTAATGCATAGATTTCTATTATATATTTGCTAACTTGTCTCATTTTGGGTTGGAGTCGAACTGTGGGTTTTACTCAGAGAAGCATTGGCGTCTTTCATACTTACGGATTCTTTGTGTTTTAGCAAGTATATATTATTTTAAGCATTCTTTGGATTCAGATATTTATTCTCTGCGATGACGTATATTAAAAAAATGCTAAGACTTTTAGCAGTAGAGGTGAGGGCGACAACGACGGTGCTTGCATCGAATCCACAGGAAATGGGAAGCCAACATCAGCTGCAGCGATAACCAAAACTGCTGCATTGACAACAACAAAAATAGCATAACAAACACAAGCAGCAACAGCAACAAACACAGCAACACCAACTTCTAATACCTGAACATACGTAGAGGTCATGCGTCTCCCCGACTTGGCACAGTCGGACATGGATCACATGTACACCAACATCAACCTCATCATACTCACCACCATTATCACTCTACCACAGATCCGACAAACACCAACAACATCTCGACCACAACCCAACGCACATGCGCAACAACAAAAGCAAACCCAACAAAAAACAAACTAACATCACAAATTAGAAAGCCATAAGCACGAACAACAAAAAGCTAATGCACCACATACAGCATAACACACACATTACACAAAATCACTACGTCCCCTCCAAAATTGCACTACTCACACGCATATAAATTATACTTATTGCACAAGCCTCTTATAAAAACATAAAATGAAATTGGAGACTTCTGATGGTCTGTCACAAAATGAATTTCCACAGACTTAATCGTGGACTCACCCACAGCTAGCGAGAAGGATGGATCAGCCGTCCTTGCTCATCAGGAACAAGGTAAGTGATACTTCTCACTTTTCCTTCTCATCAAACATGGCCTTATAATAGGATGCGTGAATATATGTGGCCTGGTGTCGTAATAGAACCAGGGACATTTAGTCAACGACATCATGTCATATCTAAATATAGATATGGTGACCATCAGTAATACTAGAATTTCCGAGGCATGAATTTTCACACCCATTTCCGGCGGCTACAAGTTGTACACATCTTCATGCTGTCCCAGATCGGGTGGTGGAGTCGCTGTTTTTAGGAAAGGCCTGGACATCACCACATGGACCATTTTCATGGATTCAGAATGTAAGTCGTGTGTGGTAGATGTGGCCAACAGCGAAAGCATTGTTTCAAGTCGTCTATGAAGGATGGCTGATTTTTTAAGATGTTTAGAGATTTTTTCCAGGAACGTCCCGCTCTTTAGTTTTAGTGGGGTTGCGTGGGGACAATGAATATGAGAGGAGGGTGTAAAAGCCTCACGAACAAGCCCAGACAATTCCAACTGTCTGCTAGATACCAACAGGATTTCCTGGATGTGCTATTGTATGCCTGGTCAAACCGCATAGAGTCATCCAGTTATAATCTAGATGGGGTATTCTGTATGGAAGAAGAAAAGGTTAGCATAGATTGACCACATGTTAAAGTAGTCAACTATACAGACCTCAAATTTGTGATAAGTACAATCGATTTAGACTTTATAGGAAGCGTTCTAGTTCCTGTAAGCTAAACACGTAGTTCTTGACGTGCAAAGCATACAGATACCTGATTAGTGAATTAGTTAAGCAATCGTCAACAACAAATGTTGGCTCGCCTTGAAAATGGTGATTGGTGTGAATCAATATGGTTTAGTAAAGAAGTTGCGATAGAGAAAACTAAATGAGAAGGCGAGCTAGAAGTGGCATTTAGGAAAGGTACCGCGATCGATGTGTTCGTGGCAGAATAGGCCCTCGGCCTACTCTCTAAGGCGAAACACGAAGGTTTGCGTTGCAGAGCTATGGTGCTTGCTCTGAGCGAGGAAGGGGCGAAGCCATCCAATGGCTGAGATGTAACTTGGCAACAAAGCCACGATCAGTCTTTGGCTGATCATGTTACTCGGTTTCGAGCAGATGTTTGCGGGCTTTCAGTGGCACTTCGCTTAGCCGTTCGGAACAAATTTCAGGCCGAATCACGGGATGCCATGTCGCTACTCTCGGCAACAGAGGTGCAGTGCTGCGAAAGACCGATGACAGCCCATGATATACAGAAGTCAATAACTGGGTTTGGATGGTTTGTCCTACAAACTACGTTTACATGCCAGTCGGCGACATCTTAGCGGGAATCTACGAGAAATGGCATCAGAATAATGATTTACTAGTTCTGTGAGCCGACGGGTGACGGCGCTGCTGACAAAGGACCCGAAGAAGTAGGATCATATAGATAACCAAGCCCGCATCTCTGCTAAATCCAGAGTTCGAGATTTTGGACTAGATGTCGTCAGCGGTCTGTCTGGGGGGGGGGGGGGGCACAGACGTGCACCACCCCAAACAGATTCCCTCACAACAACCTCCACCTTATGTTATACCCCATAGAGAGGATAAGTAAGGAATCTCGTAAGGGTGGGCCCTGATCAACTTAGTTCAATCGAAAGCTTTCGATAGGGTCGACCATTGCTACCGGGCGACTGTTAGACTCATAGGGCACTTGATGGACAGGCCGGTTAAGTTGCTCGGTGCCTAGTTCAATTCTGATCTCCAGATGGACAAAGGCTGTGACGAAGTAGGGAACAAGGTGGAAACTCTCATCCAGAAATGAGCTAAGAGGAAACTCTTTCCGAAAGGTCGCGAAAAAGTGGTGAATACGTATATCTCCTCTGCCATCTTGTACCGTGATCGGGTTCAGGAGTTCAGTAAAGTATTCTCTTCACATTGCGAAGATGCATATCTCTGAAGAGAGAACCCCAGAGGCGTTCCTGATAGCGGGTGTGGAGGAGGACATCTAATTAAGAAGTCGGTAGATGGTCTGCCAGAACACTTTATTTGCTGATCTGATCGGATTAGAGCTTAACCTCAAAGTCCTCCCATGTCTTAACTTTGGACCCCTTTACTGTCTCTCTTGCGATTAATCGTGCCTGCTTGTACCGCAAGTGCAAGAAGGAGGATTTATTTCCAAGCCTCCTTCTTCGCTTGGATGGTGTCTTTGAACTTTTGATTGAACCAAGGAATCTTCCTGCCATTCGGCGCCACACCAAGCCTCTTTCGCCGACAGCATTTAACAACTGAAGCAGAAACCGTTGAGCTGAACAATCTTCACTGTTTCAACGTCTTTAGTTTTCCCAGGGAGTTCTCTGAACTTGGATTGTGATGTTTCAGGTTCCAATTATCAAGGTTTGCTCCCTTCGGGACTCTGTTTGGCGTCTCGGGATACGCAATCTTTATGCTTCAATCCCACGCCCCCAGGACATGTCGCATGCCCATCACCAGTTTTTGCGGCATGAAATGGAGACTGCAATATATTTTTCGAACAGACCCCTCAACATAAGGCTTAATGCATCCCTTAATGCATCCCTTAAACGGTGCGATGGACGATTCTGTATGGTTCTTTATTGTTCCTCTTACTATATTGCAGTTGCTGTTTTGGGTGTCTTATTCGTGCCTGTCACCAATCTGGTAATTTTCCAAACCTGCGAAGACTAGGTATTTTAGATGCGGCCTTTACTCGCTTAGTCATAGCTATGTTACTATGTTTTGAGAGTATTCGTGGGATCTACAGGCGTGACCCATTGTTCCATCTCCCCTAGTAGTTTAGCGCTGTTGGTCCGGAGTTGCTCATTCGTCCGGTAGTTTCTCACTTATATCGTAACTAACCATCAAACCTGGTGGCCGTATCAAATCCGCCACCTGCAACCCGTTCTCTAGCATAACAGCTCTGCCAAGAAACAGCTTAGTGTATGAAATACCTTTCGTGTTCTTCCTGATTTTGTTTATCCCCTTGGTAGTCTTATCTATATTTGTGATATACCAGAATAAAGATGAAATTTACAATCGTATTATGAAATCCAATATGTGGATATCGTTAGCATTATGAGGATTTTATTTTATATAAAGGATAGTTGAGCTTCTCATGATTATTTCAAAGGTGTGAAACCGATTTAGACAATTTCTCCTTGATAACCACTTCGCATCTGTGTGGTGCAACAAGTTTTGAAAATCCTCGTTGTTTTCAAGGCAAAACAGACGATAGTTTAGAGCACGAGCCGTGATTTTGTTGACGGCAGTGATGACCTTGTTTAGGGAATCGTGAAGACGACCACTAAGGTTTCGTGCAACAAGATGCTGTCGCTGAATCACGCGGAGCATTGTGTTGACATCAGGTAGACTTGTTTTGAGATAACTGATGAAGGCGCGATGACAGCCAATCCTTGATAGTGCACTGGCTACGATATTAGTCAGTGGGATGTCCCTTTCGTTGATAAAGCTCCTGACCACATTGAAAATGGATTCATTCTTGGTATCAGTTTCGAATAGTTTGGCAAACAGCAGCTCTTGGAACAAACTTTCGTCTTTCAGGAAACGAACATATGCGAGAAGGAGGGATGCATTGTCTGGCAAAGTAGACTTGTCTAATTGAAAACTGAATTCTGTCTTCTTCAGAATTGTGCAGAGTTGTTCTCTGATGTTTTCTACCATTCCATCAACCTTACTCTGGACGAAGCTTTGATAATTGCCTCTGGTGTCCTATGTAGCACCGTCTTTATGACTTCGTTTACAGCTGGTAAGATTAGCTGTTCTCCTATTGTGTGAGGTCTGCTACATTTAATTTTAGAAGGGCTTGATGAAGCCATAGTTTTGTTCTGAAAAGAAAATATTTAATTCAAATATAATTTGAAATCCTCATCGTGTAAAAATTCAATATCTCTGTGTTGTAAGCTTCATGATTGCAAACACATTTAATTACCGTGACTTTTATTACAGCTGCTTTTAAAAGAACAAGATACAAAAAAAATAAAAAAATAAAAATTCAGGATCATTTCCATAAAGTCTTATCTCCGATTTGAAAGTCCTTAAGTTTTAAAAAATCTTTTCATTTTCCGAAACGTTTTGCTGTTGGATTGGATTGTCGAAAGAGCGTTTCAGAAATAAAAACCAACATTTGCATATATAGATCCACCAAATCCACCCTTGATCTAATTATTATACACTTGAAAACTATGAAAACACTCAATGCACCGAAGACTCACCTTAGTATCGGAAGATTTTGTAAGTCCGGTATAATAGCAAAAGCAGTGTCGAAAATCAGAAGGTCACAGGTAAAACACAAAGTCACGTGGTGTTCCTTTTGTTAAAAAGTGTCTTTATATACATTATTATTGAAAGGGTTGGAATAACCGTATTTGATCATGCCGGATGTTGATGACAAGCTCAATTAAAAGAAGTAAAACTGCAGGTAAAAGGTTAAGTAGAAGAAAGAACTAGAGATAACTTTTCACACATATGGGCGCGTTCACTTGCGTGGGTGGAATGACACAGCCTCTCCGTTACTTCTAACGACCCCCCCCCCCTTTTCTCTAGCTCCCCCATGTCCCCTTAGGCCCCAGTGCGCCCTGGACCTTCTAACCCGGGGGTGGTGTTGGTACCATCCACTTTGAGATCCTCTGGCCTAATTCATCGTCTGATTTACTACCACTACCCGGCCTCTGGCTTCTTTTAGCGGACTTTGCTGTTTCAAACATTTGACCTTCCTTTCCTAGTCCAATCTCCCAGTTTCAGGGACCCTTAAAATGGTTCTTGGCATTGCCCTAGCTCGTTTTGTTTAAGAGACAAAAGAAAAACAAAACGTTACTTTATGGATATACTGAAAAATGACAATGGAAACCTCGAAATCCTTGTAGAACTCTTATTTTGTGGATCATTAAAATATATAAGTAAAAGCTGCACAACTACCTATAATATTTTATATAGTTCTGACCTTACATTTTCGGCGATTGTCTTGTAGTATCGCATTTACGATTTAGTACTCTTTATGTTTTGGTTAATAAGGATGTTTAGTATTTTACTTCAGGACTCGGTCATCCATGTCTTGTCCACGCCTTTATTTATCTATATATTATTTTTCATAAGTTTCTATGTACACCTTCCCCGTCGTTTTTGTAACTTGTTCTTGTAATGTACCTTTATCCGTAGCCCTTGTGGCAAATAAATAAAGGATATTACAGCCGTTTGTTGACGTTGTTACTGTACTTTTACAAACCGTATTGTGGTGTTCTTTTCAAGTCGTTTTGTTGTTGTTGGCGGTGAGAGTGGTGGTGATGGTAGTAATGTTCTGGTTGAGTTTGTGGTGGCGACGGTCATAATGGCTGCTGGTGCGGCAGTTGTAGTGGTAGTGCTGGTGGTTCTGGTGGTAATGATGGGGTGTTACTTGTGGTTACGGTGGTGGTAGCAGAGATAGGGGTAGTAATGGTTGTAATAGTATGGTGGTGTTTGTGGTGGCGGTAATTATTGATGTGGTGTTATTGGTGGTGATGGCCATGGTAATGGTAGCGACAGTGGTGGTAACGGGAATGGTTTTGGTGGTATTGGTGGTATTGGTGGTAGCGGTGGTAGTGGAGGTATTACCAATATTGGTAGTAATGTTACGGTAGTGTTGCTGATTGTTGTGGTGATGATAGTGCGTTGGTAGTGGCGGTAATGGAGGTAATGGTATTAATGGTATGGCGGCTGCAGTGGTGATGGAGGTAGTGGGAGTATCGGAACAGTGGTATTTATGGCGTCGACGGTGGTTATGATGATTGTGGTGATAATGTTATGTGGTGTGTGTGGCGACAACGGCCATGCTGACGATGGTTTGTGGCGATGTCAGCCATGGTAGTGGTGGTGGCGATGGTAGTGGTGGTGATGGTGGGTGGTGGTAGTGATTGTTTTAGTAGTGCAGTGTATCGGCTGTATTGTAATAAATTGCATCCTCTCTGTTTAGTACTGATCTCATTTGCTTATCTGAATTGATTATGTTTTATCCCAATGATACCGCACAGACTTAACTATCCGTGTGGCATAATGCAGTAACAATGTGTTATATATATATATATATATATATATATATATATATATATATATATATATATATATGAATAAAGTTAATATGTCTAAGGGTACAAGGTACCCCCAGAAATACATAGGTTGTCTATGATTCAAGGTGGTTCTATGGTAATAATTTGATATACCAGAACTTAATATCAAGATAAGCAGAAACCACCTTGAATCATAGACAACCTATGTATTTCTGGGGGTACCTTGTACCCTTAGACATATTAACTTTATTCATTATTCTCCGTTATGTAGAGAACAAATCTGTCGTTCTATCTAGCTGCTATTTTTTTAGTGGCGACTATAGACAACAAGTCTGTGATTTCCCGCCTTCACTTCACACCGGCGTACATACGGGTCACTTTTACGACCTTTCAGGCCTGTGTTAGCTGGGGACGAGGTCATATATTTTATCGTTCCTGGGGTTTTTTAACCCTAGGAAAGGAAAATGCTTCTATGATGATCTTTGTTTTTCCATTAATATCCATGTGATATCTAATGTTTTGCAAAGTGAAACTGTACAGTAAGGGCCATTTGAATAGGTAAATATTTATATTATATTTTTTAATTTTGATTAATTTTAATTTTAAATTAATTTTGATTTATTTTGAAAAATTGGTTGAATTTTACTTGTTCTGCTTATCTTGATATATATATATATATATATATATATATATATATATATATATATATATATATATATATATATATATATATATATATATATATATGTATATATATATATATATATATATATATATATATAAAAACAAATAACGAAACGAAATTAAATTTCGCTTCGTTTGTAACTCACTTTTGTATGACTGACGCTTAAACAATTAAGTTAAAAATGTACATCCACATATGTATACTGAAATACTAGTATGCATATGAATACACACACGTGTACATATGTAGATGTACCGAGTTTTTCACTGGACACTTTACTGTGAGTGTCCAGACTGGTTTTCGAGGAAACACCTTTCCTCTATTCTCCAGACAGCCAGACAAGGAATATTGGACTAGTTTCGATGTTGTTACATCTCATCAGCAATATTTACCTATCTTCCGGCCTTTCTAGAGAATCGTAAAAGCACATATCGCTATATGCTTTTTCTATGAAAATTAGTAGTGGGCAGACTAATTTGCATAGAGCGTGAGTACGTACCGGTTCAGCGGAGACGATAAAAACAAATAACGAAACGAAATTAAATTTCGCTTCGTTTGTAACTCACTTTTGTATGACTGACGCTTAAACAATTAAGTTAAAAATGTACATCCACATATGTATACTGAAATACTAGTATGCATATGAATACACACACGTGTACATATGTAGATGTACCGAGTTTTTCACTGGACACTTTACTGTGAGTGTCCAGCTATTCTGTATGTAAACACACAGACAAACCGGTTTTTAGAGTCATACTGGTTTTCGAGGAAACACCTTTCCTCTATTCTCCAGAAAGCCAGACAAGGAATATTGGACTAGTTTCGATGTTGTTACATCTCATCAGCAATATTTACCTATCTTCCGGCCTTTCTAGAGAATCGTAAAAGCACATATCGTTATATGCTTTTTCTATGAAAATTAGTAGTGGGCAGACTAATTTGCATAGAGCGTGAGTACGTACCGGTTCAGCGGAGACGATAAAAACAAATAACGAAACGAAATTAAATTTCGCTTCATTTTTAACTTAATTGTATATATATATATATATATATATATATATATATATATATATATATATATATATATATATGGCGACACAAACCAGGCTTTGTTTACAAACGGTTAGCGAATTTGAAAATGAGGTAGAAATAAGTGCTTATGCCGTATTTGACTAAATTGAATTTTTTGTTAGTTGGGATTTAAAAAAACCCCTCTGAATGGAAAAAATAAAGAATGAGTATTGACGTACATGGGACACGAACACACATCTTTGGTTTGCCGGACCAATGTGTTACCATAACACATTGCTCAATGCTCAATACTCATCCTTTATTCTGTTCAGAGGGTTTTTTAAAATTCTAACTAACATACTAATTCTATTTAGTCATACTAATTCTATTTAGCATAAGCACATGCACTCAATGTCATATTACTTCTTTAAAACAAGGATGACGGAGTATATTTATAAAGAGGAAAATGCGAAGTCGTAGATGTTAGAGTCTTATTAATTGACCCGTCATACATATTTCCATGACGATAGATATCGTGATTTCTTCAGACAGCAAAATTGAGTAAAAGGTAACATTACCGAAGAAAGTTTGGGTGGTAGGGAGTGGACTAGAGTAAATGTATATTTTTGCTTTGGATGTCCCCTCCCTTCTAACTTTCAGAACCTCCCGACAGCTCTGCGCAGACGCAGAGGTATGGGTGGCTGACCACTCAACTACCACCCAGAATACTACTAACCTTATTTGTTCTCTCTAGCTACCACTCCCCCACCATATCAGCCGACAACACTATACGCTCAGTGGGAGCTCAATTCAGCCAAATTTGTTTACTGCGAACTTTGGTGTTCAGTGGAATTTCAGTGCATGCGTACCCGCTACCCGTTTATGGTGGAATAATATATAGACCACCAACCCCAAAGTGAGAGAGTTACCTAATCCTATGGTTAATATTTCTTATTATGGAAAATATTTAAGATTTCACAACCCGAAAATCCAAAAATTTCTAAATTTCAGACGTTTAAAAGTTAGAAGTCTAGAAAATGAGACAACAGTCAATATACTAAGAATAATATCTAACTGGTAAAGTGTATATTCGTATTA
>OZ024740.1:76158495-76238495 GCA_964016885.1 Eledone cirrhosa
GTATGTATACGTACATACATATATGTATACAGACGTACAGTAGTATGTATATATATGCATACATGCACATATATATATATGCACGTATCGGTTTACCGAACATTTATTATAATGCTCGGTTTGTTTGTTTGTAAACAAACAAACAGCCCGAATTACGCCGTACAGTGTTTAGGCAACCACGTCACCTTTTTTGTTCAACATTGACACAGGAACGATGTACTAATTTCAAGCTTATTAGCTATCATCAGCATCGTATACCTTCCTGCCAGATGGTTGAACGTCTGAAAGTATATACTTTCCTTATGCATATTAACGGCTGAGCAGCCTAATTTGCATATCGAGTGAGTTCAGTCGGCCGGGCATACCAACATATATGTATGTACGTATACATACATACATACTTACATTTAAGTAAGTGCCGTACTAAGAGTGAGAATGAAATTTCGTTTCATTCTATTCCATTTATATATATATATATATATATATATATATATATATATATATATATATATATATATATATATATATATATATATAGAGAGAGAGAGAGAGAGAGAGAGAGAGAGAAAGAGAGAGAGAGGGTGGGAGCTGCACACTTACACTCATTTGTTTTATATATAATGTAAAGAGGATTATGTCCTGAGCTATTATTTGTATAAATCACATTTCTGGTCGATTATACACATCGGTGGACTAGGAAGAGCACTGATTGGTAATGGTTGAATGGTTTAAATTGAGGTCAGCGTACTTTTAGATAGTCACGTGCTGTCTGCCCTCAATTAGCATTGATCATGCGTCTAGTGAAGTGGGAGTGTGGTGGGGCTGTTCCTAAATGATTTAAACATCATCAGTCATTTCCTCTCACTTTGCTGGCGAATGTAATCATTTGAAAAGCCGTTTGAACGTAATCTTAAGTCTGCGTATGTAATCCTTGTTTACCTTCCATGTGGTAGAGAACAGAATTGCCTCTATGTGGTCGCAACACTGGTTAGAAATAGCAGCTAAACATCCTCAAATCACGAATACGAATAAGAATCAGCATTAGATATCATATCGATGATACGCCTATCGTCATAAACGACAATGAAGTCTCAAATTTAAAAATAAAATAAAATGCCAGGACGTTCATTGCTGTTGTACCGATGCGAATGTGTTCAGCCTTAGAAGGGTTCTGAAGGAAAGGCTGAAGAAGAGATTCTGTATATTTTCTAATTAAACCACATCTAACTCAGAATATATTATGTATCGTGGTGGTTTAATTTTCTCACGGCCTACTTAAAATAAGAACTAAAGCAGCCTGCCCACCTCTATCTAAACAATCACTATTAAGAGATTCTGTGCTGTGACCAAGTTCACCTATCTTGTCAGCACACTTCCACAAAATGATACCATCCAGAATTTCAAATGTCAGCGCAACCTTTGACATACTCTGTGCCAACGTCTGGTAGAGGAAAACTATCAGCCCATACCGAGAAAGATGAATACATACAGAGAAATGTGCCCCCCTCCCCCCACCACACGGCTCTTCTACAGTAAAACACGAAATGTATGCAAATGTCATGTAAAATGGCTTTTATAAATCTTTTGACGCATAGAGTTACGACCCTTGCCATTCTGAGTTCAAATCCCGTCGAGGTTAACTTTGCCTTTCATCCTAACGGGGGTCGATAAAATAAAGTACCACTGGGATAATCTCTGGCCTTGTGCCTATTATAGAAACAATTATTTCTATACAATCTGCCTTAGAAAAATCTATAGCATCAAGTGTCAGAAGAAAGTTTCAGAGTTGGTGGTATTAGTCCAAGCAGGCGTTCCCACATCTACACCATCCTGAGGCAGTTCAAGCTTACTGGAAAGGACATATAATTTGCATGCTAAACTGTCAGTCGCTGTAAAAGGATGTTCTGTGTGAACTGCAACAAGAAAAGTGACACCTGATAAATCCAAAGAAGAGATTTAAAAGCATAATTGCGATTATAAGAATTACATTATAATATTTGGGAACACTTCACTATAGACTAGTTAAACTGAATTCTTTGTATTCAAAAGCTTTGAATTAATTTTGAGGTCAACGTGACTATTACAGTGATGCAAAAGAGGCAGACAAAGAAAGAGAAAGCCAGCAGCCATCAAAATGATGCCCTTCTCACTCCGTGCCTAAGCTTCAAATACACCTTTCTACCACCGATCGGTTTCATGAGTCATTTGCATATTCTCCTTACTAAATTAATGATTACTATTCACTGTATGGCATAAGTGATAATCGTCGAGTAGACAAACAAACACCAACTTAATACATAATCAGCTCCCACCATCCTATTTGTTTTTGTCAATTCATCAACTTCATTAGATCATTATCTGTCCGAAACGTAAGACTCATCTCCCCTCAAGATTTTTCTTATTTTACGAATTCTATTAATTCTTATTTTTTGACGACTCGGGCATTTGCGTTTCATGCAGATTAACATTTCACGGGCTAACAAATAATTGTTTCTACTTTTGGCACAAGGCCAGCAATTACCCCAATGCAATACTGGTACTTTATTTTATCGACCTCGTAAGGATGAAAGGCAAAGTTAACCTCGGTGGGATTTGAACTCGGAACGTAAGGGTCATATCTTCATGCTGCAAAGCATGGTGTCTGACGTTCTACCGATTCTGCAAATCCAAGGCCAAATATTTGACCAATTTGTTTCCAGCTTCCACATAACTCCTATCCGCAATGACTCACTCACAACCTTGCAGCATCATACATCTTACATCATACATCTTACATCATACATCTTAGATCATACATCTTACATCATACATCTTACACACACACCCTACCATTGATAAAGAAATACTGTTGCAACCAGAGAAAATAACTAGTTTTAATTTCTCCTAGCCATTTATTATTCCAGCTACTAAAATGTTATTACAACCTTCTAATTGATGTTTCCAGGTCACAAGTGATACTCAACTTGACAGATGAAAGAAAATATGATAATCGAATATCTCCACACTTTGATCTTGGTAAGTACTCTCCATTTTAATACACATTCAACAGATTTCGTTTTAATTATGGACAAGGTTGAGAGCAGAGCTCATTCACAACTCCCCATGAAACAGGACAGTAAAGTTCATTCTGTTCCTGCACCTGAATGAGTGTACGTGGTGGGTAAATTTACCCTTGAACTCATTGGCTGAAAGCCGTCGAGTGGTGTAGCATCATCCGGGGAAACGCCTTCTCCATTCTGTCCGCCGGGGCTGTGGGGAGGCCAGCATGTGGGACCCCATTTGCTCAACATACGGAGAGATGGAGGCAGTGACAGTGGGCATTCGGCTCTTCCACGTTCGGACCATATCCTTGTGGTTGTGTTCATTAAGCAGTTAATGCCCCGCAGATCGATGTCCATTCTCTATGATCAAAGTAACCTTGTAGATTACGGCCTTTAAGAGGAGGGATCCACCTAGAGAACAGTTGGCAGGGTTTCGGAAGTTGCATGTTGATGCAGGTGTTGGGGATGTATGTGTCCATGTATTTTTCTCTTATAATGTGCGGTATCTGAAGAGATACTATCTAAAGAGGAATAGCTAATCTTAATATTGTGTAAGTTAAAGATCTTGAGGTACTTATGATTACACCCCGTCCTCTCTCTAGCATATATATGTGTAGGTATGTATATTCCCTCTGATAGTTTGTATAAATATTTTACATAGATCTATAGAATATGCATACCAACACTAACACATATATATCCTAGAAACGATCGTAAAATGATGAATTTTTTTAATATAAGGAACTGTTTCTTTGTTTATTCATTATTTTATTAATTTATATATATATATATATATATATATATATATACATACATACATATATAGTCCATCAACCAATGACCTCCACCCATCCAAACCCCCACCCTCTCCTACCACCAGAAAAGAAAAGATATAAATAACACGACATTTACTTGGACAGCCAGCTTCCTGATGATTTCTCATGAATGAAACAGTTCTAGTCCTGTAGAAGCTTTTCTATATTAATATATATATATATATATTATTCAAAATATTAACAAATGAAGATATTCACATAATCAAAATATATGCTTTATTATATATATTTCGAAGGTACTGTGTTTTTTTTTCCAGTACGTCCTCGTCAGATAAAATATATGATTTGATATATGACATACCTCTACGGTCTTGATATTTCAATTCCAGTATTGGCAGTGATTTATTTCATCAAATCTCAACATTTATATACCACAAATAATAATATGATAAACTTAAAGAAGAAAAGGACGTGGAGCGAATTAGAGATATAAGAGAGGGTGTAAAGAGGAGGAGATGCAAGAAAAAAAGTAAAAGAAAGAGAAAAAAAATACGTATATAAATATTTAAATGAATATATAGATGGGTGAAATAGATGAAGAAATATATATAAAAAAGAAGAAAAAGAAGAACGAAAAAAAGAAATAACGACAAAAGAAATTATGGGGGTGGGGGTGGGGGTGGGTGGGGGGTGGAGGGAATAAGTAGAAAAAACCGTTGTTTTCAAATATTAGGTCAATTGAAGCGACCAATCAATTACCATAGATCATTGAATATCTCTAGTATTTGGTTATGGTTAAGCTAATTATACTAATATAATATATCAAAATTAATCAATATACATTACTTTTCATAGCCGTCACATATTTATTTAATTAAACATTTATATAATTTTATTTAACTCATTATAGATTTTAATTTCTGGTTTAGGTAATATATTCCATAAGTATTTTGTTACAACTTTTAAAAAATTATCTTTAAAGCATAATTAAATAATTATTCAACCTGTATTAAAATATATATTAAAATACATGCATATATCACCTTTATAAAATAGTTTCAATATTTAATTATCATATAATTACAGGATTAAATTTTAGTTATATTTACTCTGAAAAGTTTTATTTCGTTAATTTATATTTACTTCAGTAATTATGAATTATTACAGTTTAAAGAAATTCTTACATTATTCAACTATATAATTTATGTCAATTTATGTACACACACACACACACACACACACACACACACACACACACACACACACACACACACACATATATATATATATATATATATATATATATATATATATATATATATATATAGTGACGAAACATAAGTCAATTGCATGAACTCATAATCCTTTATTTACTGCTATATATATTTCGATGATAGCCATTGAATGGCTATGACCTCATCAGGCAGTTAGTCAGTTCTTAGATATGCCAGCTCTGTGTTTATAGTGTTGATGGTATCAGAACCTTGGGACATATGAGCTTGTTAGGAATAAATTAATGTTGTCAGCAGGAATAGTCTTGATTCTCATTGGTCAGTTTGTAGATGCTAGTAGGGTTGGTATTTGACCTCAAAGAGGCAGGTGGTGTTGTAAAGTTCAAACCGTCAGGCAAGATGACAATAGTTCCATATGACTGATTTTCATAAAAAGCATTCCTGGTCAGATATATATTCAATTGAGGTTAATAGTATGAAATTCGATACTACAGGTCATTCTTAAATTGAGGAATTTATGTGGGGTGGTGCAACTGAAAATTATGGTTAGAGTCGAATACTAGAAAGTTTACATATAAAAAGACTTATGTTGGTTGACCTGCACATACACTCACACCCACCCCCAGAGACACACACAGACATATCCACACATACAAATTGAGGAATTTATGTGGGGTGGTAATACTGAAAAATTATGGTTATAGTCAAATACTTAGAAAGTTTATAAATGAAAAGACTTATGTTGGATGACTTGTACATACACTCACACCTACCCCCACAGACACACGCACACATCTACGCACACAAATCCATACAGGTGTGTATATATATGTATGTACGCACAAGTGCATATATATATACAACAGAGGCCCCCAAATCCAAGTATAAGGCAGACATAAAACGAGGTAGGTGTTATTTTAAAGAAAAGTAAAGTGGGTGTTTGGAAAAGTTATTGTTTAGACTAGACAAAAGTAGAGTGTGATATATATTTTCACAGCAATAGCTTGGGGGCTTTGAGCTTAGGCGAATCCCTTAGTACAGACATATATAGGTACACGCACCCACCCACACTTTTATACCTCTGGATGCGTGTGTATGTCTATATACACATGTGTACTCATACAAGAGAGCATATACAAATATACTCTTAAGCATACACTCGAACATTTTTCAAATGTGACCTGGGGTATTAGTATTTCGTTGTGTTCACATAAGTGTGTACATTCACGTAATCCCAGTATACACACACAACGCACGGTTGCGGGCGCACTCATTCATGCGTATAGGGTTAGTACCTTAGGATAATTGCTCTTCCTGTGTGGGCCACACCCGGATGGGGGGGGGGGGGGCCTCAGGTTCAATAAACGTGGTTTTGCTGACTCCTAACCAGTAGAGGATCCGGTGGACAATCCACCGTAGGGACCACAAACTATGGGTGGGTATTGTTGCCCATTGGTCATTGGTACGGGGGACCTACGGGGGGGGGGGGGGCGTTGTGGGAGGCCATAACTGGGGTTTATATATATATATATATATATATATATATATATATATATATATATATATATATATATATATATATGTGCGTGTGTGTGTATGTGTGTGCGTCTGATGGTAGCTAAGATGCTTCCATAGGCGGTATGTCGGTTGAGCACTCTAATATATATATATATACAATATAGAAAGGAGAATACACGAAAAGAATGTGTATTCCATTACAGGGAGTATAACCACTGGAGTGAAGTACATACAAACTACGAAAGGTGTAGGAAAGAGAATGTTTCACTATACCTCGTAAGAATTTTACAGTGTAAGATTCTCTCTGTGAGTTTGTACAGGTGTGATATAGTTATAAAGGTGCGTTTTTCCATTTTAATTAATCTTTTTGATTATAATGTATTTCCTACACCTTTCGTAGTTTGTATTTACTTCACTCCAGTGGTTATATTCCCTGTAATGGAAAACACGTTCTTTTCATGTATTCTCCTCTCTATATTATATTTTGAAGAGCTCGGAAAATGTTTTCCTTGAAACCATTAAATTACAGGGATAAACGCGAGTCCTTTACTCCTTTGTTTCATTTGATTATATATATATATATATATATATATATAATATAGAACTGGCTTCTAGAACTGTTTCATTCGTGAGAAATCATCAGGAAGCTTCCTGATGATTTCTCTCGAATGAAACAGTTCTAGTCCTGTAGAAGCCATTTCTATATTAAATATTTATACTCTGCTATGTATTGAGTACCTTACTTACTGTGGTTACCCCCGATTGAACCCGGGATTAACTTACACACACACACACACACACACACACACACACACACACACACACACACACACACACACACATACACACACACACACACATATATATATATATATATATATACATATATATATATATATATTTTATTATATACATATACATACACACTCTCAAGCGTGAACCTAATACTAACACTTTGTACTGCACTCTTCGTTATTGTTTTAACACACACACACACACACACACACACACACACACACACACACACACATATATATATATATATATATATAAAATTCAAGATGGTATCCATGATAAATTATTTTCATTGTCCATTATTTAAAGTATAAAATTACCTATGGCAGTGTTAGTGGTGGAGTATGTGTGCAAATATTTGATTTTAAGTAGAATGTGCGTGGGATGGGTGGGGAGGTAAATCCATCTTGGAAGACGTTGGTTCACTTTAATGGAGACACTTTACTGGAGACAGAGCTGTTTAGGAATATATACATGTATGTATGTATGCATGTATGTATGTATGTATGTTTGTATGCATGTTATATCTCTTTCTCTTAATTTCGAGTATATTTTTTTTTGACCGGCCATCTTCCTGGTGGCAAGGTTGTAAAAGAAAAGAAATTGTCATCCCTTGAATCGCAAGAATGTTTTGCAAATTTTGAAGGTGCCAGCTATCGCAGCCATTTGTAGACTATGAATTAGGGAGCTGCGCTTTTTGTCCGCAAATCCAAGTTCAGTCATACTTTGGTCCAAGCGGGTTGGTATATAACCCGTAGCTCCAATAATGATGGGTATGGAGCTAAATGTGTATCTTGGATACTGGATTTGTAAACTCCTTATCAATGGTCCGTAGATGTCCTCCTTCTCCTGTATTTTTCTGACAACGTTTACATCAAGTGGGCAGCTGATCTCCACAACAGAACACGTTTTCAATGTGTGGTCCCAAACAACAATATCAGGCCGCTTGTGCTTTAATTTGGTGGCAGTTTTTATTTTCAGGTTCCACCAGTATTCCTTAGTGCCATCTGTCTCAATATATTCTTCCTCGTTTGTTGTTAATTTAGTTTTCCGAAGTGCGTTCCAGATGGTTCTAGCTATCCCATCGTGTATCATGGGGAGGTAGTAGCGAGATGACATTCTTTCGCAGCTGGAATATATACATACATACATACATACATACATACATACATACATACATACATACATACATACATACATACATACATACATACATACATACTGTTCTATACCTGTTCTTACAGGATCACTGTGCTACCAACAACATCATAACACCTGAGCAAGCTGGTGGAAAGAGGGAGGTGTGGGGTTGCATAGATCACCTACTAACTAACAAAAGGATTCAGGAAAAAACAACAAAGAATCGCAGAAACATGACTGTGGTGTGGCTGGACTATCAAAAAGCATTTGATAGTGTACCTCATGGGTGGATTATTAAGGCTTTACAGTTAGCTAAAGTCCCACAACCATTGGTAGCTGCTGTTGAACGCCTGACCAAGAACTGGTACACCAATTTGATTCTTAGAGGTGAGAAGGAGCAAGTTAAGACTGATAAGATACATTACCGGAAGGGCATCTTTCAGGGTGATAGCTTGTCAGTGCTACTCTTCGTTCTCTCACTGAATCCACTATCTTACCTACTCAGGAAACAAGGTGGACAAAGAAGTGGGTCCAGAAGTATCTCCCATCTTTTCTTTGTTGATGACCTGAATTTGTATGGGCCAAATATCAATGACATCAAGAAACAATTGGACCTCATTACACAATTTTCAACCGACATCAAAATGAAATTTGGTGAGTCCAAGTGTGCATATTTGGCAATAAAACGTGGAAGAGCTGTGCCCTCCTCTAGAAATCTAGAGATGAACGGCCTGACAATACAACCTCTGCAGTCAGGTGACAACTACAGATATCTTGGACAGGATGAGAATGTCAGATATGATGGACCCATAAATAAGGAGAGAACCAGAACTGAATACCTCAGAAGAGTAAAGAAAATATGGTCATCAGAACTGTCAGCATACAACAAATACATTGCCCACAATACTTATGCTGTGCCAATTCTAACGCCAACATTTGGCCTGCTGAACTGGTCATTGCAAGAACTAAGTGAGATGGATGTTAGAACTCGAAAACTTCTCAGTGTTACTGGGAACTTTAACATCAATGGTGATGTGGATAGGCTATACTTCTCACGCAAGGAAGGTGGCCGGGGTCTAAAATCAATATTAATAACATATGAGACCCGGATAGTAAAACTGAAGCAACACCTTCAACAGAGGAAAAAAGTTGGCAACCATCTTGCCCAGGTTTATGAGCATGAAAAAAAAATATCATTAGAATAGCGACTGATCTGGAGGAGAGATATGGAATAAAGCCTGATATAAATCTCTGACCCAGAGAAATCGGAAGATCCTATTCAATGTTCAAACAAGATAAAAAAATTGACCAATTTACAGAAAAAGTTATGCATTGATACTTGAGGCGTAAATCACAGACCATAGAGGGGATAAACCACTCAAAAAGCCTGGCATGGAGTTCCGACAAGTTTATGACATCACACCTTGAGGGATATCTCTATGCAATACAGGAACAAGAACTCCCTACCAAATATCTGCTGCACAAAAGAGGAGGGCCATTAGCTGACAATAAATGTAGGCTATGTAAAACAAAGATCGAGGATGTAAGCCACATTGTTGCCAGCTGCGAAAGAATGTCACCTCGCTTATACCTTCCCATGAGACACGATGGGATAGCTAGAACCATCTGGAACGCACTTCGGAAAACAAAATTAACAACAAACGAGGAAGAATATATTGAGACAGATGGCACTAAGGAATACTGGTGGAACCTGAAAATAAAAACTGCCACCAAATTAAAGCACAAGCGGCCTGATATTGTTGTTTGGGACCACACATTGAAAACGTGTTCTGTTGTGGAGATCAGCTGCCCACTTGTTGTAAACGTTGTCAGAAAAATACAGGAGAAGGAGGACATTTACGGACCATTGATGAGGAGTTTACAAATCCAGTATCCAAGATACACCTTTAGCTCCATACCCATCATTATTGGAGCTACGGGTTATATACCAACCCGCTTGGACCAAAGTATGACTGAACTTGGATTTGCGGACAAAAAGCGCAGCTCCCTAATTCATAGTCTACAAATGGCTGCGATAGCTGGCACCTTCAAAATTTGCAAAACATTCTTGCGATTCAAGGGATGACAATTTCTTTTCTTTTACAACCTTGCCACCAGGAAGGTGGCCGGTCAAAAAAATATACTCGAAATTAAGAGAAAGAGATATAACATGCATACAAACATACATACATACATACATGCATACATACATACATGCATACATACATGTATATATTCCTAAACAGCTCTGTCTCCAGTAAAGTGTCTCCATTAAAGTGAACCAACGTCTTCCAAGATGGATTTACCTCCCCACCCATCCCACGCACATTCTACTTGAAATCAAATATTAATATATAATATATATATATATATATACACACATACACATATATATGTATATATATATATATATATATATATATATATATATACACATACACATATATATGTATATATATATATATATATATATATATATATATATATATATATATACACATACACACATATATATATATATATATATATATATATATATATATATATATATATATATATATATACTTATGTATATATATATATATATATATATATATATATATACATATGTGTGTGTGTTTGTGCGTGTATGTAGTTATCTGTGTGGTGTGCTGCGTGTATGTATATGTGTCTGTGTGTATGTTTATGTGTGTGTGTATACAGTAAAACAAGCAATCAGTTTTACTCTCTGCAAAAGAAGACAAACAGACAGGCATTGTCCGCCGTCGATGGATGACTGTAAGATGACAGCACCAGGATTAACGAGACGCTATAAAATCAATTGTATTAGAAAATTCAATCCCATCATCCTCCCTTCTATTTTTCAACTAATTTCTTCCTTTTATCCTTTCTCTTGTTTTCTTTATTTTTTATTGATGCTGCTCTTTTGCGGGATCTGTTGTTTGCTGACCTCTATAATGTTGTTGTTTGCTCTTCGGTATTGATCGTACATGGACGCAAAAATGACTGAGTGGTTAAGAAGTTCGTTTTGCACTTGGTGATGTCGAGTGATCAATCTCACATTGTAGTATCTCAGGCAACTGTTTTTACCATAGTCTGCAATGAAGTCGATTTTTTGAGTGAAATTGATTGGACGTAAACTATTTGGAAGTTCCTCGGAGTAATTCGGAGATCCAGCCTGGTCACATATTATATCAAACTGATTTAGCCTGAATATTTCGGTAAGAATACGCGTGTTTCTCGAACTCAACACCTGCTAATATCAGTTACTGACTCTTAGCGGAATAGTTACTGAGAGAGATTACTGGAAAAGCTGATGCTGCACGAGACAAATGGTGATATATCAAAAGTGAAAAACAGGTATTAAAAATGAGGATTTGATACAACAATGGTCTGTCATGCCTTGAATATGTTGACTATAAATCCATTTTTTACCTTAACTTCATTGGGTTGTCTTCAAATTTCACCCATCCAGAACAAATAAAGTTAATACTACAATCAATTGTATTCAGTTTTTAACAAAGTCTGCTGCTCTTATGTTTAATAATTGTTTCTACTTTTGGCACTAGGCCAGAAATTATCCTAGTATATTACTGGTACACTTTATTTTATCGACCCTGTAAGGATGAAAGGCAAAGTTAACATCGGCGGGATTTGAATTTAGACCGTAAAAAGCCGTAACTCTATACTGCAAAGCATGGCGTCCGACACTGTACCGATACTGCCAATCCATCGCCCTAGGTGTTAGGGTTCAATATGTCGTCTATTAATAATTATTAGTTATTCGGACACTTGTTTCGATACATTACGTAATATATCAAATCACAGGCCTAAAAATTCTACCAGGGAATGTCGTAACTGCAGCTCTTCTCAGCAAGTGTAACTATAATTATCATTTGCGTGATCGGTAAAAATAATTATACAGTGTAACCCCGGCATTCGCAGTTCCGGTTATTCGCGGAATTTTCCTTAGAATCTAACTAATAATTGTTCGTGGAAACCACCGCGTATTCACGGAATCGTAAATATCTTACGCGATGTTTTTTATAGCATTTTTTGTGGCTATATATATATTTTTAACGCTAAATTATTAATAAAAATATACCGTATTTGCCGGTCTATTGGACGTCCATTCGCATAAGACGCTCCTGCTTTTTAAAAAATTATATTTTACGTTATATTTTGTCGTTTATGGGTATTTTTATGGACAACGTCCAATATTCACGGTCTTTCACTCTTCGCGGGTGCTCTAGGAACGGAATTCCCGCAAATACCGGGGGACTACTGTATATATGTGTGCGTGGTTAACTATAGTCAGCCATAGAAAGCTGACCAATCAGTGTTTAAGGGTTGGAGGAATGGCTTAGTTATTGCTATACAGCTAATCATTACTACGTATTTATACGTTATTTATAGGGAATTGCGAGATGAGTTCATATATGCCCTCCATTGTCGAAGATTGATTGAGATATGTTAACAGGTGGCAAGCTAATATTATTCCTGGGGAATTTAAAGATGGAGTGGTGGTGGTGGTGTGAGTGTGTGTGTGTGTGGGGGGGGGGGCAAAGATGGAAAAGAAAGGAAAGAAAAGAAAAGTTAACTTCAGTTAGTAATTTAAGCGTCTTTGATCTTTATGAAAACCATTTTAGTCATCGGTAATACACTCACTCTCTCACACACACACACACACACACCACACACACCACACACACCACACACACACACACACACACACACACACACACACACACACACACACACACAAACACACACACACACACACACACACACACACACACGCACACACCACACACACGCACGCGCGCGCGCACACACACACACACACACACACACACACACACACACACACACACACACACACACACACACACACACAACACACATATATATATATCCAAAATAGGGAGCGTGCAGGACAAAGACAATGGAAAAAAAAACAACAGAAAGGCGGACAGCCCCATCTCCTTAGCTAATCTCTGAAAATCACAACGGTTTCGGTTATTTTAGGTGCATTATTTCAGTGCACAATGGAACATAAAAAAACATATAGGGACAAGTTATGCCCTTAGGAAAATTACACAAATATAGAATGCGCAAGGGCTTAGCCATAGGAGAAAAATATAGAAAGGAAAAAAATGTAAAACAGAAGAGAAGGACTATTGTCCAACGTGCAAACAAAGAAGGACACTGAGGCGTAGAAAAACTTGTCTCCATCTGTTCTGTTGTGTCCCAATGTGTACTGGAATGAATGGTATTAATATAAATGTACCGAAACTGTAGTGTTTTCCAGAAGTTGACTGAAGAGATAGGACAGTCAGCAAGGTTGTTTGTAGAAGACTAGCAATAGCCCATGCATAATAGTCTCCCTTCTCTACGTCAACGATATGGAGAAAGAGAAAGACAAGGGCTGATATATATATATTGAGCATAGAGTGCTCAACCGGCATACCGCCTATGGACGTATCCAAGCAACCTTACTACAAATATACCCCCCCCCCCCACACATATATATATAAGGAAAAGAAATCGAAAATGCAACTGGAGTCCTCCATCTCAATTCTACTTTTGAAAAACATAAGAACTGTAAAACCGGTAAAGGAAATAAATAAATATTCTTAAAAAGACTCCAGTTGCATTTTCGATTTCTTTTCCTTATACTTTCACTCGTGTAGGACATCTCGTTTATTTTTTTCATTATGTATATATATATATATATATATATATGAAATACTGTTGGCATCACGCTCACAATAATTTCTATATTTTCATTTATATATATATATATATATTTGTGTATAGTGGTAGCTATGGTGCTTCCGTAGGCGGTATGCCAAAATTAGCACTCGATATTCATCAGAGTAGAGTGTAGATATTATCAAGAAAACGAAAAATCAGTGATGCATCTGGACTTAGTTAATTTCGTGTTACAAAAGTTTCGCCGGCATGTAGCTCGAGTCATAGTCCTTGTATGGATCTGGCTGATCCTACTTCTGCGGGTTCTTCCAGACACGGGTGTTATGTCCGGAGCAAATTTTATCACTATATATATATATATATATATAGGATAAAGGCGATATGCTAGAAGGGAGCGCTCTGCAGGATGTATATACAAACAAGCAGAGACGCACAATCTAAATAAACCGAGTGGGAAGAAACTTCTATCAACTGAAACTCTCTTCAGAATTTTAAACTTAAATCTCCCTTTCTGGATGTTCAGGTCGTGAGAAGCAAGGCCGACAACTCCTATATAATCTGAGTTGATTCATACATTTAAGGAAGTGAACCTTGTCTTTATGGAAGCTTCGATTAGCTCAGACTCTATAAATTCTCTGCCTTGCATGTTTCTCAAGATTTGAACACATCAAAAGGGAGTTTTGGTCTTGAAGTTGCAAGGATAGCCACGGGTGATTGAAATTGTTTTCCCTACTTGCTATATTGAAATTACAAGACTACTTATATGTATATATTCCATACAGAATAATCTCCGCAGGCATATACACCTCTAATCTTTGTTGACACACATAATCAGCATATAATTCCTTATTCTAGTCCGGCCTACTTGCTAAGCGAATACGCTTCGCTGACTATATATAATCTCTATAATATCAAACCTGTGTTTGAATGTTTGTACCTTCATTGTAGCTCCAACTGCCCATTTTAAACTGGAAATATTTTGATTTATGTACTCTTAAACATATGCGCCTTTGCATAAAATAATTTTCACTGAATTCCGTACAAGAAAATATATTATTACTAGCAGCTGAGCCCGGTTGCACCCGGGGCCACTTTTTATTAAGTTAATAATTTGAAAAATATTATTGAAAGTTTATTATAAAGAATCAGTTTCAGGAAAAAAAATAGAAATATGCACTTGGGGCTGGACGGCGTACAATGAGAAGTGGAGCGACGTGAAAAGCGTTGTTTATTAACAACTAAATAGCAATGTCGATGATAGGCAATTTGAAAAATACTACTTACTGTTAGTGGTGGTTAACATGTATTAGAATTAAAATAAAAACACGCGTCCCTTCTTCGCAATTTAAAGGTTTTATTTCTTTTGATGAAAACAGTGACCGTACTGCAGAATCGATTTCATAAAGCGGTACTATATGATCGTTAAATGTAGAAGGATGATAGTTTATTAACAGCGAAATAGCAATGTCGATGATATTCAAGTTTAAAAATGCATATTATGAAGGTTTGTATGATAGTTTACACTTTTTCCTGAAACTGCTTCTTTATAATAAACTTTCAATAATATTTTTCAAATTATTGGTACTGCATGTTAACAGCGAAAGAACGTTGATGAGTTTAAAAATGTGTATGAAATTGTAAATAACTCAGCCAAGTATTAGAACAGGGGGAAATAACTCACCGAACGCGATAGTAAATAGACCATTTGGGGACCCTAGGGACCACATTTTTCAAGTTAGAGATTTGAAACCTCGTCTATTTCACAAATATATATTAGATATAAATCCATATAGAAACGTTTTCACCGCCACAAACGGCTGACTGAATATGGTCGTCTATTCCCCCCCCCCTCGTTTTTTTCTCATTTTTCCTTCATTCCCTCCTCTTCTCACTCTTTATTTTTTTATTTTATCTTTTATTTGTAACTCTATTTACTGATGAAAGACTAGTGTCCGAAACGTCAAGACGCTTTTCCTGCTATTTCAAGCGTTAAACTAATACATTTCTTCTATGTACTGTGTAATTTGCTTTGTTATTTCTGTTTAATGTTTACATACATGTATTAGCAAACGTGTAAATACGTGTAAAGACAACAAAGAAGACTTAGAGACAACATGACAACGAAGAAACATCGACGACATTGGTCGACCTGCTAGAAATATCAGCCAAACTCCATCAAGTTACACTGTTTTATCTTAAAAGAAAAATGTTTCAAATGGAATATTTCTTAAAATATTATCTTCTTTATTAGTTATACGTTTTACATATTTTTTAAACAGGGATTTGAAATATACTAATGTTACGTTACAATTTTGATTTTTAATATAAATTATAAATAAGTATGAGAGGATAGCAGTGACACAATCCAGATTATAAATAGACGAATTTAACCAACTATTAAGCTTCTATACAGTGTTTTTTTTTTTACTATGAATTTTATATATGGAAGGATAACTGTACTAAGAAACTCGGGAGAGCTGGACAGCAGAAGGTCTTCAGAGAAGAAGTCCCCCACTCATCAAATGGTTTCGACCCTTAACTCTAAAGAAGCTAGGCTGCATTCAAGTCATCACTCCTGGGTACTCTTCTGCTGACACCGTTTAGACAATTGAATATTGGAGACTACTTCAGATAGTCTTCTACATATGGACGGATATATGTAACACAGTCGAGATAGTAAACAGACAAATTTTAATCAACTATTTGATTTGTACACACTCCTGATATTTGTATATACAGGGTGAGTCATAAGTAACCCAACAGTCTAACATGTTCCAAATGATAATATTTACTAAAATTCTAGTCATACGTTACAGTATACATCAAACATAAGTAGTTAAAAAAATATAACCATGGCTGACCACACACAAATAAAAGCTTATCTGTGGACCCTGCAATAAAAATACACTGACTTCCAGGTTACTTATGACTTTACCTGTATATTGAATAGATTATTTTCTGTTTTGTAGTTACTAAGTTTATTGGCTAATAGCTTGTGTTTGTATTGCTTACATATGTTAGATACAGATAATTTCACTCATCCTCTCCTGTTCTCTCTCTCTCTCTCTCTCTCTCTCTCTCTCTCTCTCTCTCTCTCTCTCTCTCTCCCTCTCTCTCACTTACATACACACACACAGACACAGACACACAGACAGACTCACACAGACAGACAGACACACACACACACACACACACACACACACACACACACACACACACACACACACACACACACACACACACACATATATATACGCTCCAGTAAGGTCTAATCATGTTCCTTACTTTCACCAAGTTAGCACAAAACATGGTCCATTCACACTGTAATGTCTAAAAATGATTCGGAAAATTTACCCGCCTAATCTAAATTATAATTAGTAAGGATTGCGGGACTGCGTCCAGAATATATTTTTTTATCCCGTTTGTAAAATAAGTTGGATTACTTTGAATAAATAATTGTTTCGACTTTTGGCACAAGGCCAGCAATTATCCAGTGCATTACTGGTACTTTATTTTATCGACTCCGTAAGGATGAAAGGCAAAGTTAACCTCGGCGGGATTTGAACTCAGAATGGCAAGGGCCGTAATTATGCATCAAAGCATGGCGTCCGACCCTCTACCGATACTGCCAATGCACCGCCCTTATAAATAATTGTTTCTACTTTTGGCACAAGGCCAGCAATTACCCAGTACATTACTGGTACTTTATTTTATCGACCCCGTAAGGATGAAAGGCAAAGTTAACCTCGGCGGGATTTGAACTCAGAATGGCAAGGGCCGTAACTCTTTATAAATAATGAATGAATATTACATAATTTATCTACTAAATTTCGTTATTCTTGATTAAATATAAATAATTTTGTTGTTTATTTTAAGATTCACTTCTTTAAAATTTTCAAATGTCAACACTTCCGGTTAGCGATCGCTTAAATAAACATTCATATATTTCCGTCACTAATTTTCTTCTAATGCAGTTTATATATAATATCGTCTTTTTTAATGTATCATGGATTACGTTACTGATTACATAAGACAATGTAACGCAGTCTTCGTTCAATTTCTGTGTATATTGTCAATTACGATTTTATTTGATGTATCATATCTACATGCATATATACTTGCGTATAATATCAATATGCACACTACACATGCTAGCAGAAAACCACCCGAAGGGTGGTTTTTCTGCTAGGTAACATAAGAAAGCTACTGTTCAGCTATACAGCTGTAGCAGAACTTTAAATGAATAGCATGGAGATACGAAGGTTGATGTTTAGCTTCAGATCAGCCGTCATTAAGAATACATGTGATCATCCGTGACCAGCCAGCAAATCTCTAGGGAGGCAACTATGGCTGAGTAGTCTCGGGTTCGAGCCCATTCCGTGGCATCTCGGGCAAATGTCAAGACCATAGCTTTCTATATTAGATATCCACTTAGCTGATGTAGATTTCTACCACTAGGGTGTGATTTTAAGGAGATTTGGTTAGTATTTCTAGCAAGTCGAGTGATCAAATAGCGGTCCTCTAATAGATTCTTAAGATGACCTTACAGTTATATCTTAAGATAACCTTACAGCTATATCTTAAGATAACCTTACAGCTATATCTTAAGATGACCTTACAGCTATATCTTAAGATAACTTTATAGCTATATTTTAAGATGATCTTACAGTTATATCTTAGGATGATCTTGCTGCTATATCTTAAGATGGTGGTAGAATTATATCTTAAAGTTATATTAAAGCTTTAATACAAAGTAAATTTTATTGCGATTATTTTTTAAATATGACCTAAATGTAACATTAGTGATGTAACTAGGATTATAGTATTAAGGCGAGCTTATTATGACCTATGAGATTATCTGTTATTTTTGTTATTGTATTGTGATTAGATTCTATCGTACATTAGTCTCACATAGCTTAATCAGACGAGAAGGACAGCGCCTATGACCATTTGTCAGACTTCTGGGTTTGGTGGAGGGGTGTGAGTGGGGAGAAATATCGACTACTTATAGACTACTGAAGTAGGAAGCAAGGTATAAATATTTTAGGTTAACCTCAGTCAGGAAACCTGATCTAAATGCTTGAAACATTCGGTGTGTAATCTATTAAAGGCAATCAAAAGCCAGGAGATGGGGGTTAAACTGATCAATGCACTAAATTTAGCGCCGAAAAACAGGAAGTGAATGCACGCGCCGAGCGGGATTAAGGTGTTGGGCTCGCAAAGTCTTGAATTCGATTATCGAACCAGAGGGTGCATTTGGTCCTTGAGTGAAGTGCTTCGTTTCATATTGCTGTAATCCTCTAAGCTGAAAATGAATGTCAGTAACAGCTGGAGCTTAACCTTGAAACGGAGTGGAACCCCGTAAAGTGAATGGGAACTCTTGTATTATTAATCACTTAACACCTCATGAAACCGGGATAAACTCCAACCAAATGAGTCTCTAAGAGCGAGACAGAACTTAAAAGCAAAAGAACATGTACAGTGCGCAGGCTGGGTGGGTAAAGAGTTTTGCAACGACGTGGTTTCGGGTTAAAACCCCCCCGCGGGGCACCTTGGACAAGTGTCTTCTACTATAACACGTGCACGTGTTTGTGTATGTCTTCGTGTCTGTGTTTGTTTATATCCCATAACTTAGCAGTTCCTCAAAAGGAGTCTGATAAAATAAGTAACAGACTTTAAAAAGGAAGTATATGGGTTGATATGATCGAATTAATGTCCCTTCAAAATGGTACCACAGCATGACCGCAGTCGAATGACTGAAACTAGTAAAACAGTGCATCCAACGCCTTTCTATGTAACTCAGTTTGGCTTGCGTTGATCTCTACTAAAATGGCCTGAAGCATGTTTGTCACGCTATTGGTTGACCGTGGTCATGAGAAATAATTTGGCCTGTCATTCACCCTCACTGGATCACAGAACAATTCTCTACGTTTCTGTTCAGATCTACAAAGCGTGTTGCTGCTATCGTGACATTGTCGAAAACAGTCACCAATATTCTATACATTGAAGTGTACCAGAGTTAAAACCATTAACGTGACGCTTGTTGAAAGTGCCGCACAGTGAACTCGAAAACATGAATAACATGGTTGTGAAGCGAATTTCTTAACCACACAGTCATGTTTGCACTTATAAAGCATATATATATATATATATATATATATATATATATATATATATATATATATATAAATGAGAGGTATAGAGATTGTTTTAGCAAGAAGCTAACGGCATTCTATAACATATATGCGACTATAACGTCAAGATGGGAAAAGTAGTTAACGAAAGATTTAGGAAAAATAACTCAAACTCATCTCAAAAGAGAATCAGGATATAAATTCATCCACAGAATTTAGTAAAATCCAGGGAAAAATCTATCGACCTTTAACTCATGATAAAATACAGTTTGAAACACTTATCCTTCAATTTGGAATAACATCAAATGCTCTGTATAGTCTTAAAAGACTATTTCATGAAAACTTTCACGGTTATATATATATATATATATATATATATATATATTAGATGTTCTGATTATCGATTGGACTTATTACCGGCACTTCCTCTCCTTTGTCATCATCATCATCATTATCATATTCTTCTTCTTCTTCTTCTTCTTCTTCTTCTTCTTCTTCTTCTTCTTCTTCTTCTTCTTCTTCTTCTTCTTCTTCTTCTTCTTCTTCTTCTTCTTCTTCTTCTTCTTCTTCTTCAGCCCCTCCTTTCTCTGTCCACTACGGCTGGTGTAACATATTTTGTTATTGTTCTTCTTTTCCAGAGATTCCAACCGAGGTGAGAGTTCATCTTTACATCTATAGTATTGACTCCATATCTGAGTCAGCAATGGTAAGTTATTTCAACATTCGCGTCTATTACGATTCAGATTCCTTGCACTGAAAGCACCACTTACTGAGCATCTTGCTAAATATTTATTTTTTAAAACTGTTTATTCTCGTAGGGAAGGGCAAAATACATGATCCTTTTCAGGGGCACCGAGACTGGTAGAAGGAAAGTTTTTTCAAACCGGATACCAGGCTCAAATATCTGCAGCAGAATGGTCGGCCAGTTCATGAAATTAGCGTGAAAGTGGCCGAGTATTCTAAAGATATATGCATTCTTGGCAATTCTCAGAGAGGTCCGGCATGACATGGTGTACCAAGTCCGGGCCTTCAAATTACAGAATTAATTTTGCCGGCGGACTCCTAAATAGTTTCTATCGACAAAGAATCTTTTCACTATTCGGCCATGCTTTCATCTACGTCAAATATAGTATTTGGCCGATACACTTCACACTTTATTTGGCCGACGAGATCAAATTAGATCGAAACATGTCTGGGGTTACCATCGCATTTGCCAAAGACCAATTCATATTAATATTATACTTCGATTTATACTTTCCATCTGTTCATTGCATAGCTGGTTATAATTTTCATTGATTTAATTTTGACTATTTACTCTTCTTTGCCTTAACTAGATCTTGTTGACATTAGTTTTTGAGGCTAGGCTTCTCATTCATTAAAATAAAGGTAATTCTAATTAACAGTAATGTCTTGCTCACTATATTCAGTGAGTTAACACTAAAGAAAAGCTATCGTATAGCGAGGATGATATTATCCCATATGTTCTTTTCTAAATTGTAACTTCACGGAGATTTGTCTACTATTTCTAGCAGGTCAGATAACCATATTGTGGCTCTCTTTTAGTCAATGTTGTTGGTGCTATTTACCTCAAAGATACAGTGTAGTATGGAAGTAGAGTATATTCTCATTGTTTGGCTTCACATCAGCACTGATAAAACATACTTATGATCCAAGAAGTTCTAGAAATGACCATCCTGTTTTTTAAATGTCAAACATATTGTAGACTTAGGATACATTATCCAATAATTCCTTCCTTGTTAATGTTAGTCCTGATCCAGCAGACCAATAATCAAAGAGATTCCAGTTATAAAACTATACATTTGTGGGACCTTCTCTCTTACAGAGCTGAGGACGACATCGCTGCTGACGGAGTTGAAAGCGTTTTTAAGGTCAAGTTTGAGGATGACCTTGAGGGACAAGGAGGGCAAGTAGGTAAAGGCTCTGGTAGCGTGGGGCAGCAGCCTCACATCCCAACTTGGTACCCACTTCTAGTTGGATGGGGGAAAATTCCTACGCCAGTGAGTCAGAGACCGATAGCAACACACCTTTGCAGTGAGACAGCGAAGGGTGCTACCAACCGCAATGGGGCGCAAGTCTCCGTTGGGTTTAGTGAAAACGAATAATTTCGCACCGAAGAACAGTGGGCGGATATAGGGGAGAACGTTCACTGAAGAGAACTGATTCACAAACTGAGTCAGACTCTCCAAGAGCTTGAGTCCGGTGTCACCGGCCGATAAGGAGATACCATCCTTGAGGTGTTGAGGTCGAAGGCCGTCAATCCCCGCGCCTGAACCAGCAGAGAAGGATGAAATCGCCTTTCTGATGATATCAGTGGTGTAAACCGGTCTCGAGTATTCTGGTGATTCGGGCCAGTGTAGCTGATGATCTGGGGTTGCCGATGGGTGCTTCTCTTTCAGTTGCTCAAGAGAATCAGAGTAGCACGGAGCAAGGGAGGACAGAGAAGAGAGGAGACGGACAGCCCCTTTAATGTCAAATTCGCTGAATTTGGCATTAACCGCTCGCTGGGGGTTTATCGGCTGCCTGTTGGTAGGCAACGATGTCAAATTGAGGTGAGAAGTGGTTGGGGTGGACTCAGTTTCTACTTTTGGCACAAGGCCAGCAATTATCTCGGTGCATTACTGGTACTTTATTTTATTGATCCCGTAAGGATGAATGGCAAAGTTAACATCGGTGGGACTTGAACTCAGAACATAAAGCATGGTATCTGACGCTCTATTGATACTGTAATCCACCGATGCGGATTAGCAGTATCAATAGAGTAACAAAAGTAACAATAATTATAACTGTATATTCTCTTAGAAAAAAAAAAGGCGCACTGGATAACTTACTGAAATAATATAATGGCCGGATATTCACACCTGAGACACTTTTTATCGGTGATCTACTCTAATGGAGAAAGCCAATGATTAAAACAACAGCAGCAATAACGACGACGTCAACAATATCAATGATAACAAAATGAACATTAATGATGACGAAAACAACATTAATGATGACAAAAACAACATCACTGACGACGACAACAATGACACTGATGACAACGACGAAAACAACATCACAGGTGACAAGAACGCGTAGCGAAAGAAATGTTCCTGCGGTTCCTCTCACTGACTTGGCCAATAAAAATCGACCTTTGAGCACACCTAGAGAAAAACACATGAAGAATCCGGATGCTAGGTTTAACGACACCACGGAAGGAGAAGATAACGGGATGCCATAGGTCAATATAAATAGGCTGTCCTGAAACCAGGGGACAGAGAGAATTTTCTATCACCAAAAGAAAACGTCACCTACTCTTGTCACTGGGCGAGGACTACTATCTTGCTGCTACGACTAACGAACGACATCTTGCCACTCGCTATTTCAGCGTAACAAAATAACAGCAAAAACACTGTCAATCTTTATAACTTGTAGTAACTTATTCTTTCTTCCTTTATTCACTGAAGTGAAGTAAATTTTATATGAAAACGAAACCATCTATTTTGTCGTGTTATTTCACCTCTAACAACACTTGCTAACTTTGCTTCGCTTCAATTGGTGACCCCGACGTGATGAGGACAACATTACAGCTGACGACAACAACACTGGTGACGTAAACAACATTAGTGATGACGACACCATCACTGGTGATGACAACACT
This sequence comes from Eledone cirrhosa, assembly GCA_964016885.1. Taxonomy (NCBI): domain Eukaryota; kingdom Metazoa; phylum Mollusca; class Cephalopoda; order Octopoda; family Eledonidae; genus Eledone; species Eledone cirrhosa. The sequence goes on from OZ024740.1 coordinate 76,182,508, forward strand.
GGTGATGACAACACTGGTGACATTAACAACATTACAGCTGACGACAACAACACTGGTGACGACAACATTAGTGATGACGACACCATCACTGGTGGCGATAACATTAGTGATGACGATACCATCACTGGTGACGACAACATCAATGGTGACGTTAACAACATTAGTGATGACAACACCATCACTAGTGACGACAAGAACACTGGTGACGTTAACAACAATAGTGATGACGACACCATCACTGGTGAGTACATTACTGATGACGGCAACAATGATGATGATGACGATAACAACACCAATGATGTCGACAATGATGACGACAACAACAACATTGATGATGGCGACTACACCAACGACTATGATGACAACAACGATAATGATGACTTGTAATATTTGTTGTTGCTCTCTTCACTTTGAGTTCAAATCCCGCCGATGTTAACGTTGTCTTTCACCGTTTCGGAGGCGATAAATTAAAGTATCAGTCTAGAGTGGTAGATTGGTTTGAACTATTAGAACAGAGACGTGCAACAGGTGGCTCGCGGGCCGCAATCTGGCCCGCCAGACCAGTCAGTGTGGCCCGCGATGACCGTTTTTAATTTTTACCTTGTAGGCTTATATAGAATTTTCTGTTAGTTGACCTGTACTAAAGGGCTTCACTGATAGGGTTATGTGTGTTATAATTCCCCAGTTGACCTATACTAAAGGGCTTCACTGATAGGGTTATGTGTGTTATAATTTCCAGTTCCATGTTATGGAAAGAAGTTGTGGTGAATCTTTGGTGGTTTTCATTATATTACATATTTTTGACAGTGACTGACCCTAATAGTTGTTCCAATGTTCAAAAGTGACCCGCCAATGGAATATGTTGCACACCCCTGTATTAGAACGTCAGATGAGGTGCCTTGCGGTATTTGTGTCTACTGTTGTGTTATGAGCAGTAATTCCGCTGTGAATTATTTCGGTGACCAACTTTATTCAACACTTGGTTTAACACCACTATCTGAATCTTTGTTGTTTGTATGTTAAAAACATTCGGATTAAATCTCAAGTTGGAGGATACATTTCTTTTCCTTCCTTCCTGCAGTTTTGGATGTCTTCAAAAGTTCATGGACACTACCCTTCCCTCCCAGACTAACAGTAATAAGAAAACCTAACTCAATTTAACTTAACCTCTTATTTCATGAAATAAAACATTATAATCAAATGTTCTGTTTCTTCTCTTCTGGCAGGATTACACAATGACATTTATCCTCACACAGATATGGAATGATCCTCGTTTAGACTATTCTATCTACCTCGAAGACCAGTTTCTGGAATTGAACACCAAATTTATAGAGAAACTTTGGGTACCTGATTTATATTTTGCTAATGAGAAACATGCTTCTTTTCACCTGGTTACGATGCCCAACAAGATGGTTCACCTCTACAAGAATGGTACAATAAAGTATCGTGTCAGGTGTGTGAGTCTCAATATTTCTCTTATACATTGTAAAACCACCTCTAATTTTTCTTTTACAGCTTAGACGGGGAGGGAAGCTCAGCACATATAACCCTTTATCTTTTCAGGGACTGATACTACTGGCACGAAGGGAGGGCGTATCTTCAAAATACAAACCTGGCTTGAGTGAATTCCGTTGAAGACAGCCTCTAACAGGTAATGGTGTGGAACAGAGTGACAGATGAAGTCTACCACCCAAGAACTCAGAACGTAAAGTGGCAGAACATATACAGCCAGTCACCGCAACTAGTAACTCTAGTAACTCTGCCAACCCACTGCTCTGGACTGGGACTTTATTTTAGCGGCCTCAAAGGGATAAAAAATAAAGATGTTCACAGAAGGATTTCGACGCAGCGCTGATTTCCAGAACAAATGTATAAAAATTCATTTCGTAATCACGAAGCCTTGTTTTTGTCGATCCATCAGCGCAACAACTTTAACAAGGGTGTCTACTACACCTTTAGGTCAGAGCAAACATTGTCACTGAAATTGGGTAGACAAATCAAGGTGGAAGCGTGTAAACCCACCAATTTGTCTGTATTTGGAATTAAAAGGGTTATGTCACAGGGTTATGTTGAGTCTGCCCGAAGAATATTTCAAGAAATATACATGTCTGAGAAATATACATACATACATAAACACATACGTACATATATATAACCATACATACACACTACATACATACATACATACATACATTGGTAATCACTATTAGGATCTGAAGGTATAAAGGGTGGATGGTTGGGAAGTAAACCATTGTCTTTATTCAGATTACTAGGGGTAGCAGTTTTAGTCTTAACGAACTTATTACTATGACAGAAATAGTTAGAGTTTGAGGGTTTATAAATATCCTTCTGATTCTTATATTCATTATTTTTAGGGTGGTGGATTGGCAGTATCAGTAGAGGGTCGGACGCCATGCTTTCCAGCATAGTTACGTCCCTTTACGATCTGAGTTCAAATCCCGCCGAGGTTGACTTTGCCTTTCATCCTTACGGGGTCGATAAAATAAAGTACCAGTAATGCACTGGGTATTTGTTGGCCTTGTGCCTAAAGTAGAGACAATTATTTTTAGGGTGGTGGATTGGCAGTATCGGTAGAGCGTCAGACACCATGGCCTTGTGCCTAAAGTAGAAACAATTATTAGAAGTTTTAATTTTAGCCCTTATATTCTACTATGGCACATCTAGCAGCAAAAACAATGATACTTAGTCGTGTTCAATATATATAATATTGTTATATACTTTTCAAAGCCGTACGAGAATCATTCTGTCATTATCATAACAGAAATCCGACGAGTGTTTGATTCCAGAGTCGGGCCAGATCGATACAGATCGAGCCTTGAGCTGATCAATCGCTGCCCTCTACCAGACATTCACTCCCCTCTACCAGGCGGGCATTGCGGTTAGTGGAATTTCCATTCTTGAGTTTTATAGAGGGTTAGTGGTGGGCACACTCGGAGAGGCTCTGGGCGTCGACGAAGTCGAACTAACCAATCTGTTCCGGAGGACTTTCGAGCCGGGGGACGATGGATAACTTCCAGAAATCCCTTGCTTGGCAGTGCTACTGGGGGGGGGGGGGGGCACTGCCAGTTCGAGATAAACTCTGCTGGCATGGAAGTGCTATCAGACGGACCTGGCAGAGATGCGCGCAGAGCGACGAAACCGTTCTGCACGAACTCGTCCAGTGTCCGTGCATTACTGACTTGTGGAGTTATGGCGAACCACTGTTGTCGCGTGTAGAACGGATCCGGCTATATGCCGAGTCCATAAGGGAAGATCGACCCGCTGCCTTCTTTTGGCCAGGAAGAGCAGACAATTTCCCTCTGTCTGGTGGCAGTAGCGAAAGAGGTTATATGGTGGATCATATTGAAAGGACTGAAGACAGATACTTTTCTCTTCGGCCAATCCCTCATCAACTTTTTCAAATTTCATTTGGAAAGGAAGGTGAGGGTGGAGAGAGAAGAGCTGCCACCCCCCCCCCCCCCCCAGCACATTTGCTGAAAGGTGGGTGAATGTGGCGAGAATGGCCCGTATGAGTGGGCGTTCTCTGGTGAATTTAAGGAGAGGAGGCCCTTCCTGAGTGCCCTCGAAGCGTCGGGTGGTTCAGGATTGGTGGGGTACCTGAGTCAACCATGGGTGGTTATCTTCCCTATTGGGGAATTTTCATTGTTGTATTTTTTTTTTGTTAATTGTTATTGTTTTCCTATTTTGTACTCAATTTTTGTGTAAAACCCCTACTGTCCCTGTCTACTGTATTGTCTCCTATATGTCGGCCCCTGTGGCCAATAATTGAAAACCATTATTATTGTTGTTATTATTATTATTATTATTATTATTATTATTATTATTATTATTATTATTATTATTATTATTATTATTATTATTATTGTTATTACTCCTTGAGTCTCAGTCATTGATGTTAGTTAACTGGAAAGTTTGTTGGAATGAATATCAAGCCAATACCTGCAGCCTCAGATATTCAGGACGTATCGGAGGGTTCTTGCTGTTCCCAGCAAGCATGCCTTTTGAAGCGTTCCAAAAAGCGTGAAGGGGCCGATTTTCTTTAACCATCCCTGGAAACTTTTGGAGATAGTCCCCAGTGCGCCTATGACAATCGGGATCACTTTGACTTCATGGCAGTTCCAAATCCTTTTTACCTCCCACTTTAAGTGCTGGTATCGGTTAATTTTCTCTCTCTCCTTCTCTTGCACTCTCGTGTCGAATGGGCAGGCCACATCCACAATCAGGCACGATCTTTTTTTCTTTGTCCACAACCACCAGGTCAGGTCTATTGTGTTCCAGTTTCTTGTCCGTCTGTATCCTAAAATCCCACAGCACCTTCACCTGATCGTTTTCTATCACCGCCTCTGGCTTATGCTCATACCATTTCTCAGAATGTGGTAAATTGTTTACTTTGCACAGGTGCCAGTGGATTATTATTATTATTATTATTATTATTATTATTATTATTATTATTATTATTATTAATAGTATTATTAGTATATATAAAGCACCAGTAATGCACTGGGGTGGATTTAATCGACGTTCCCCTCCCCCCAAATTGGTGGCCTTGTGCCTAAAGTAGAAATAATTATTATTGGTATATATATATAGATACACACACACACACACACACACACACACACACACACACACACATATATATATATATATTTATATATATATTATATTTATATATATATATATACATATATATATATATATATATATATATATATATATATATATATATATATATATGTGTGTATATATATATATATGTGTGTATATATATATATATGTATATATATGTATATATATATATATATATATATATATATATATATATATATATATATATATATGTATATATATGTATATATATATATATGTATATATATATATATGTATATATATGTATATATGTATATATATATATATGTATATATATATATATGTATATATATGTATATATATATATATATATATATATATATATATATATATATATATATATATATATATATATATATATTAACTTGCTCAGGTTGTCGAGAACAATACATAGGCCAGACTAAGAACAGCCTCCACCAACGCATGACTGTCCATAGATCCCAAATCAAAATACGGGAATAGAGAAAAATACCTCTACAAATTTAAAGATAATGCCACCCACACCCAGGGCATCAGCAAGGAATCTCACTTTATTAACAAATACCGACCCCGTCTAAACACTTCTCCCTAAGACGAACCCACAACATACACACGTCCACATACATACCTACATCAACATACATCCTATATCCATTTCTATCCACAAGTATCCCATACCGCAGGGCCTAATGGATTCCCTTGCAGTACGTACAATCTCGACACACTCACACACACCTTGGTGTTATAACAATAGTATACATCATTTCACCTCTTTTATTATTGAACATTCACGTGACTTCTATCGACCAATCAAAATTATAGTGCTTATTCACGTGACATTCAACAACCAACCAAATCACGAACGCTCTATCTGAAAATTATTTTTGAAAAGCATTTGAAATGCGCAACCGGTAAAAAACTAAAAACTAACACTGAATACTAACCATTACTTATTACTAATTTATACTTATTCCTAATTAAACTATTTTTCACTGGAAAAAATCTGTCAGCATTTTCTTTTCCTTTTTACTAATATATATATATATATATATATATATATATATATATATATATATATATATATATATATATATATATATATAAAACAAATTCACCAATAACAACAACCTGCGTGCCGCACTAGTAAGGCACTTTCAGCAGATTGGATCCCACATTTGAAATCTCTAACAATTAGCCTCGACTAGCTAATAACTGACTTATGGCTTCATGTAAATTGAAAGGATGACACGGAGTATATCAATAACTGGATATGTCTTTTGATTATGCATCTACTATTGTGATTAACACATTTATATAGTTTCTTAATATGAAATGACACACTAGGAAAAATTATAAATTTTCTCTAGCTGACACGAATGAATGAATGTATATGAGCATGTGTATATGTATGTACGCATGTACTTACAGGAATGGACACGTGGCTGTATCTATATGTGCATATATATATATATATATACATATGAGTGCTTGTGTGACCAAGTATAAATATCTATACCCAGGTGCATTGTCCATCTGTATGTGTGCCTATATGAGTTTGCTTGTATTATTATGTGCATCGATCGAAGAGTGCGTTTATATACGCGTGTACATCTATACAGAAAGCCACGTATGTACAAATGTGCATACACACACACACACACACACACACACACACACACACACACATATATATATATATATATATATATATATATATATAGCCCCTTCGTGATTAATGCTAATTACCACACCTGGCATCTGTTTCAACAATCAATGCTTTCACGTAAATTGGATGTTCAGAGTTAAAAAATATGGTTTACTGGTGACATCTGTTTGTTATTGGAGTAATAAGCAGATTGTTTGTATTAAGAAATTAATCGAAGTTTCAGTTTAACATATTTTATTCGCAATGGATCAACTCCGAGTTGTAATCGGTTACAATCAACTCGACATTAAAGTCAATTTGCTCAGCAGACACAATGGCGATTAGAATCGGAAAGATGACCACATTCCGTTAATAATCTCCATTGGGTCTGATGTGAAAATCGATCCTAGATTCCACCCGACTGTAACAAAATAATTTCACATTTGTGAAACACGTATTACACGAGATTACGAATAATATGTTGACCTGAAACCTCAATCTCTTTCTTAAAATAAATATATATATATATATTTCTGAAGACGGCGTATATATGTGTTGGTATGTATATTTAATCTTGATAGTTTGTATAATTTTGTATAATTTTGTACATAGATCTGTTGAATATGCATGCCAATTCTAACACATATATATCCTAGAAACGATCGTTAAATAATGAACTTTTTTTGTTTAATATAAGGAACTGTTTCATTGTTTTATTCATTATTTGTTTAATATTTTATATATATATATATATATATATATATATATATATATATATATATATATATATATATATATATTTTTATTAAAATAACAGATTAAATTTTAAGCAAAGACTCGCTGCTTTCACCCTTAACGGGATCTTCTGAAACTAACAAAGTCAATCTGTAAACGCAGAACTGGATATTTCAAAAAACGTTGCAACCGGAGGAAGACAGGAAGACGATACTTCGGTTCGTGGTAACGTTCGCTGGCAAAGAACGAAAAAACGAAGATAATAAGTCATATGTGGAGCGTGGAGAACAATAGCACTCAAAAACAAAACCACGTAAATGGTATAGCAGAAGTCGTAGAGTAAAATTCTAACTAGGAGACCAAATGAATCTCCGCTACAGAGTTAAGAACAAAGTAAATAAATACAATACAGAAGTAATAGAAACAAATAAATACATACACGCAAACAGATACGTACATACACAAGCATACGCAAGACCTCACCATTGGTATACAAAACCACGCACATATAAATATGTGTGTGTGTATGCTTGTGTACAAATAAATAAATAATTATATAAACGTATATAAGGAAATAAATACGTATATAACAAGCGCACACGCATACCTACATATAAATACACGAATGTTCGGAGACGTAAGTCAACTAAAACAAGAAGTACACATATACACCCACCCACCATACGTACGAACCTGCATACTCACGCAGATGCAAAACTCCCGTATACACATACCCAAACCCTAAATACCAGAAAATGTAAAAATTATACGCCATAACAGTCAAATATACGTACGAGAAGGTATACATACCTTCACAAAACCTACGGGTAATATATACTTACCTATGCAAATAAGTAAAGGAATAAACAAAACATATACTTAGCTCCCACATCAAGACGTAAAATATCCACGTAGAGATCGTGCTATCCGTTAGGGTATAACGTGGGGCTGTAATACAGGAAAGTTTTGTGCAATTTATGTTTACAAGCCGAAATTGCCTCAGATTTTCTGTTTAAGATGTGGTCTGTGGCGTAGAGTATTTCCATGGCCTCAGCGGCGCAGAGGTCAGATGGTCTTTTATTTCCATTATACGATCTAGCCCTAGCTAGGATCTCCCAGTGTAACTTATATTGGGTGTGGTTGTCTTTTAGACTCAGATATAAGCTGAAAGTGACGTCATATTCCTATGGAAAAGGTAAACAGAAATAACAACCCAATCGGTACAGTATATGGAAGGGATATATTAGGTTAACACTTGATATAGCAGGAAGAGCGTCTTAACGTTTCGCACGCTATTCCTTCATCAGAAGAAAGAATGAGAAATAAGATAGATTGAGGGGACGGGCGGGATGGAATTGGAAAACATGTCTTTAGTTAAACATAACAGGTCCATTCATGTTGACATTCGATCGAAGACTGCGTTAATATACGCGTGTATATATATATATATATATATATATATATATATATATATATATACTTCTAACGAAGGAGTTGTGGTAAGGAACCAGATGGACCATAACGCACTAGAGTACTCAATCCTTAGGGTAGTAGAGTGGGTAATAGGAAAATGTATGACCCCCGACGGCAGAGCTCAAGCCATTTCGACGGCTATTTCTGGACGTCCAGAAATAGCCGTCGAAACGGCTTGAGCTCTGCCGTCGGGGTCATACATTTTCCTAAATATACATCTATACAGAAAGCCGCGTATGTATATATGTATCACATCATCCTGGAAAACTCTAGCCAGAATCTCAAAAACTCTGTCATCCTGTCAAGTGTGATGATTTAGGCTCTGGTGTTGGTATAGAGCAGTGATATCAGGTCCACAATAATCTTGTAAGATATTCATCAGGCAGTCTCGGTTCATAGGATCAAAGGCCTTCCTGAAGCCAATGAAAACCATGACAGCAGGAAGGCTCTTTGCTCTAGCCCCCTCTAGAATTCTCCTCAGCACCAAGATGTGACAGGTGATTGATTTTTCCTTCTCTGAAGCCGTTCTGGTTGTCCCTGAGTTTCTCCACCTCGGACTGAATCCGGTTAAGAATCTTCCTGTTGAGGGTCTTTGCCACAAGTGACGTCAGTGAGATGCCCCTGTACATGTTGGTGCCAGAGAGATCTCCTTTCTTTACTACTGGGATCGTGTTACTGACTCTATACTTATTCGGGGCTACTCCCTTCTCCAGTGCCTGGTTACAGAACTCAAAGATGATATCATCAAAATCACATCTCTTCCTCACCTCTGATGCCGTTCCATCTTTTCCGTGGCCCTTTCCCTTCTAGATCTTCTTTTTGGCTCTCTGAAGTTCCTCTCTTGCGAAGGGTCTGTCTCAATATCCAGTTCACCGAACAGCTGTCTGATCTACCCGATGTTCTGGAATGTGGAACTTGGCCTTCCTAGTAGGATCTTAAAATGGTCCAGCACTTCCTCTTCCAATCCTTGGGCCCTGTTTCCCGGACCTGACTCGAACTCTGGGTCTTCATCCCTGTGATTTCGTTGATCACCGTTCAGCTCTCTTTACTCTTCCACCTGTCCACCGCTCTCTGTACACTCCTGATCATCTCCATCAGTACCTCTTCTTTAGTCTCGGTGTAAGCGTAGAATCAATGAATGAATTTGTATCAACAGTGAAAAGCAGAGAAAACAAAAGTGGCGAATAGTTTTTGAATAGGTTAACGTTTGTCTGCAATGGAAAAATGTGTGATGAACGTATCAGACTTGGATCCTTCATCTGGTAAGAAATGAGAGGGGAGAACATTTAGGAAACGCAGAGACAGAAGATATTAGATTTTGGAAAATATGCAAGTAGCAGTCATCAGGAAGAGTGTTGTCATGGGTGTATAGTTGAGAATGGAGTATAATCTTGCATGTGGGTATGTATGTAGTAGATGTGGCAGAGCGTCCGGATTTATTAATGGCGCTGCTGCTGCTGGTGTGTGTGTGTGTGTGTGTGTGTGTGTGTGTGTGTGTGTGTGTGTGTGTGTGTGTGTGTGTGTGTGTGTGTGTGTGTGTGTGTATGTGTGTGTGTGTGTGTGTGTGTGTGTGTGTGTGGTGTGTGTGTGATGTTGAAGTGCATCGTCTGAGAGTATTCCTGTCTTGAAGTTTTGTGTCAATCAAACTGTGTGCGTATATGTCTGTATGCCATGTATGTGTGTTTCTGTACTATGTAAATGGCGTTTAGAGAGTGTGCGAGTCGGTTTATGTGTTGTCTGTGTGTGTCAGTCCTAGCATATAAATATTCATACAGAATGGGTACTATTAAGATTTCATAGTTACTTTATGTCATAACCATGATGATTATCATTATCCCAATCAAGCTACTAATATATCCTATGATTGTATTAAAATACCAAATTGATGACTCTTTTTTCACAGGCTAACTATTACAGGGGCTTGTCCTATGCATCTGCAGAACTTCCCTCTTGACACGCAAGTTTGTTCCATTGTTATAAAAAGCTGTAAGTACTTTCTTCAACCAATACCCTATATATACACATAAACATAACAGACCAATAGTGAAGTACGTAGATGATCTAGTATCTCAAGCCAAGAGGAGAGAGAATCTACATGTTCTGGTCGCTCGAACCACGATGGTGTCCTAAAATATATTTGGTTGGTCGGGCCCTGATGAGGGCCGACTATAGTCATGAAGGTCGAGCTATGATTGCCCCCTAAGATGAACTGGTCGGTCGAGCCTGTGATGGCCCCCTAAGATGGACTGTTCGGTCGATCTGTCATGGCCCCCTAAGATGGACTGGTCGGTCGAGCTACGATGACCCCCTAAGATGAACTGGTCGGTCGAGTTATGATGGCTCCCTATGATTGATTGATCGGTAGAGCTATGATGCCCGCCCCCAATAGACTGATCAGTTGAGATAAGATGACCTCTTATGATGGACTGGTCTGTCGGTCGAACTATGATGCCCCCCACCCTCTAATATGGATTGGTCGGTAAGATGGGACCCTCTACATTGTCTAGTCAGTTGACTCAATGGAGAAATCTCTTCATTGTCATTCGAGCTATTAAAAATAGTAATCGATTCTCCCTTAAATTACATTTGACATACTTTATAAAGAACACACTAAATAATATTGTCTGAGGATCATATCTGAGACGAAACAGTTTGATCATGGCTATATTATCCTTGGTCAGAGACATGTTGGCCTGGTGTTAAACAATACCAATAACAATAAATCAACGAGGACAACGAGACCAATAACTACTACAGCAACAGTAACAGCAACGATAAGAGTGACTTAAAAAACAACAACAACAAGATAATTTAAACAATAAGTACAACAAAATCTCTGGTAGAATATCAGAAATTAAGTAATTATTGACTGAAGGTTTGAGCAATGTTGAGTATATAAGACTTGCAATGAAAATAATGAACATGAGTATTCTTTAAAAAAAGAGAGAACTTGGGAACTTCCATCGGTTTCAACGATGAGTGTCCTATTTTTCGCTCAACGCAACAGCCCACTCATTAAATTAATTAATAAATGGGTGTATATTCCATAGATATTATAATCCATTGACATGATTCTGATGCCAATCCAGCATGATAAAATACATGAAAAGGCTGGCCCTTGAACAACAGATATAATACGTCCGAAGGGCTCCCAAACTGCCACAGTCGCCTACACAGATTCGATCACGATGCTTAGGTCTTAAAAACAGTTGTGTATATGAGTGTGTGGATATGTGTAAATGTATATAATTTTAGAAGATTTGGTAAGATTGTTGTTGTTCATTGTAGGTGAAGTGAACGAGTTGGTGAGCGGTTGATGTTGATCGGTTGTTGACGCGGGGAAATAAGTATCTTTGACTGATATGTTTCGTTCGCTGTACTCGTAGTCTGGTGAGGGCTTAGGTTTTGGAGGGATCACTTCGTGTTAAAAGTCATACTAAATTGTTATATAACACACACACACACACACACATGTATATATATATATATATATATATATATATATATATATATATATGAAAATGTTCAAGACCCCGACGGCAGAGCTCAAGCCGTTTCGACGGCTATTTCCTATTACCCACTCTACTACCGAAATGATTGAGTACTCTGGTGCGTTATGGTCCACCTGGTTCCTTACCACACTTCCTTCGTTATATAAATATATATTACGTTAACTATTTTTCCCATTTTGACGCTATAGTCACTTATATATTATGGAATACTGTTGGCTTTTTGCTACAATATTTTCTATACCTTTCATTTATATATATATATATATTTCGTTTCTGAATTTGTTTAGCAAGATTCTTTATCTGAAAACGTGTGTTGAAACCGATATTGTTATACTTTGTTTGTAAAACTAGAAATGTAGTATATAGCATAAGATGTACTGAAGGACAATGTAGAGACAAAAATATAGTGTACATAGGTGAGACAGCTCGTAGTGTAGGGGAATGGATAAATGAACACTGGCGAGACCTTCAAGATAGTAAAGAATCATCTGTACTCTACCAACATGCTAAAATAGAACATAAGGGTAAATTAGAGAACATAGAAATAAAAATAGAATCTACACACAGAAAAGACGCAATGTTTAGACAAATCACAGAGGCAATAAACATAAAAGAATTACAACCAAAATTAAATAGAAAACATGAGTGGAACAGCAACATCACAACTTACAATTAAGGAAAAAATGAAAACACACACACACATAGAACAAACAACCAACCTGTAACATGTAAATAAACAAATAAATAAACGAAAATAAACACACAGACTGAGCACACAACACACACACAGAAACAAGATGGCGTAGGACAGAACAAAGGAGAGGCACAAAAACAAAGAAAAGAATCCCCAGTCACTGAAGAGGTCACAGAATGTGTGACGAAAGAACTTTGACAATATATAAACAACCATCTGGTTGTGGAACCAACCAACCAACCGGAAATTTATAAATTCCTAAATTTATAAATTTATTATAATAAATTGAAGTGAAAGCAACTGGTGCGTGTGTTTCTTATTGGCAACATGACCCTTCCAAAGTATAACAATATATATATATATATATATATATATATATATATATATATATATATATATATATATATATATATATATATAAGTTGAAATAAAATGAAAACGAAATTTCATTTCTCACTCTTAGTACGGCACTTACTTAAATGTAAGTATGTGTGTATACGTACATACATATATGTATACAGACGTACAGTAGCATGCATATATATATATATATATATATATATATATATATATATATATATATATATATATATATATATATATATATATATATATATATATATATATATATATATATATATATATATATATATATACATATATACATACAGGTACACATACATATATGCACGTATCAGAACAAAGCGGCGTTATAATAAGCGTCCGCTAAACTGATACGTGCATATATGTATGTGTACCTGTATGTATATATGTATATATATATATATATATATATATAAATATATATATATATATATATATATATATATATATATATATATATATATATATATATATATATATATATATATATATGCATGCTACTGTACGTCTGTATACATATATGTCTGTACGTATACACACATACTTATATATATATATATATATATATATCTATATATATATATATATATATATATACATATATATATCCGTATGTGGTTGGCGGCTGCGAAAAAGAAATACTCTGTACCGAAGTAGACTTTTAATATTCATTTATATTAAGGCTAAAAAGTGAATCTATTTATCACAGGGTCGTCAGACAAGAACTGTTCTTGTGTGATGACCCTGTGGTAAACAGTCAAAACTCCAGAGTAACAAGATTCACTATTTAGCCTTAATATAAATAATATATATATAAACGTTTGTATATGTATAATAAAGCCAAAACAATGCAGCTATCGACATAGAATAAAGAATGCAAATGCAAAAGATATTGCTGACAATTAGTCTTTTACCTTAGATTTATTTAAATGTCCTTAATTTTCGAGATAATATCTCTTCTTCGGAGGGAAGTAAAGGGGTTAAACCAGTGTTCTAAATAGCTTGCCAAGTCATGCTGACAGGAAATGGTATAGAGTATCTGTTCTATCTCTAATGTCAAAGAGTTAAGGTTAGGTGGATAACTCTTTAAAAGGGTTTTTTTTTGTTTATTTTTGTAGTTGCCTATTTAAGTGTGTGGGAGAATGCGTGAATGTGTAAGTATGTGTGTGTGTGTGTGTGTGTGTGTGTGTGTGTGTGTGTGTGTGTGTGTGTGTGTGAGAAGATATGTCTATACGTAAATGTGGGAGATAGATGTTCTCTCGTGTTAGAACTGGTCTTTGTGTGTGATGTGTGTGTGTGAGAGAGAATAAGTGGAGGTGTAAGCGTGTGTGTGTATGTGTGTGCGTGCGTGTGTGTGTGCATGTGTATGGGAGGGGGTTGTAAATACGGTGCTAGATGCTCTATCAAGTTATAAATTGGGTGTTGAGTTCTAGTCTATTATTGATTGGTGGTAGTGTTTTGTCTATAATTAGTGCTTCCTTAATTCTAAGATTGCCGAGGTTTCTTTCCTTAGTTTCTATCCTAACTGTTATGGTTTTGTCGGTGTTTTTGCATTTAACTAGGTGTTTCTTAAATGAGGAAGCGTTAGTATTGAGGTGTTCTTTTATTCTTATGTGGAGTGGTCTGGTGGTGCTACCTACGTAGAAGTTGCTGCATTTGTCGCACTCTAGTCTGTATACGACGTAAGCCTGGTGGCATAGGTCTGTGTCGTTGATGGGGCAGTTGGCTAGCCTGCAGCGGTTGTCATGTCTGGTGGAGTGTCTTTTGGTTAGCTGTCCGCGTAGAGAAGGACCTGAGTGGGCCAGTTGGATATCTAGTCCCTCTCGTTTGATAGCTCTGTGGATGGCTGTTGTTGTTTCGTCACTGAAGTGTGGGAGCTTCAGGAAGCAAGTGTTAGTGCCTCGGTGTGGTGTCCTTTGTTCTTTCTGACACGGTTTGTGGTGGATGTCGTGTATCCGTTCAGTTTGAGTACTTCCAGGAAATGCGTGGTGTGTGTGTCTCGGTCTCTAGTGTCGGTGCATTTGGGGATACGTGTTAATTCGTTCCTTATGTATCCGAACTTAGCGCCGGCTGGGAGGGCTGATCTGAAATGTACGAACAGGTCCCTGCTGGCGGCTTTTTTATAGAAGCAGGTGTGGATTTTGCCTTCCTCTGTTACCCTGAGTTGGAGTCCAGTAGGGATAGGGATCTGCGGTCATCAGGGTGTTCCATGCTGAACTTTATACTGGCGTCCATGCTGGAGAATGTTGTGTATATTTTATCCGCCTCCTCACGGGATGATGTAAGGATGAGTATGTATATATATATATATATATATATATATATATATATATATATATACTACCCGAATTACCCGCGCCTTGCTGCGTTTCACACATTTTTTTGATATAATTTATGGAGAAAAAATAAAGGCAAAATGTAAAAAAATATAGAGGCATTAACTAATCATTTTTGTTGTCATAATTGTAGTGATGTAAATTCTAAATTAGCCAAATTTAACTATAAAAGAAAAGTGCTTTTTTGTCGATTTACGTTTAATTAATAGAAAAAACCCCGTGATAATAGAAGTTCCAATACTCAAATTATGGGCTTCCAAAATTTTCACTATAGGGGGTTTAACCCCCATTAGGGTGCCTTAATATTATTGAAATTTGCTGAAATTTTGTGAATAGGCATCACATCTCGTCATTTACCTATGGTTTAAATTTCATATAAATGGAAGGAAAATCTTGTGGCGGGAGCAAGCGGGGGTTTGTGCCCCCGGGAACCATTTGATTAAAATGAAATATACTTATCCAAGTATCCTGAGCATTGTAGTTTCAGAATATATATGGTTATGGGCGTCTATCTCGAAAACCATAGGAGCAGTTCGAGAACAAAGAAACAAACAAACAGACAGGAGCTACAACTTTATTATATAATATATATATATATATATATATATATATATATATATATATATATATATATATAGAAGTAGTATCACAACAGTTAGTTCACCATACCTTGCGATGCTTTATTAAGAGAGTTGTGTGGACATAAAGTCAGCGATGCAGTTAACTACAGTCTATAACCTATATATATATATGTATTTACAATCTATACAATCTATCTATCTATATACTACTAGAATTCTGTGATTGCTTGCTTGCTTGCTTGTCTGTAATGTAATACAGCCAAAAGGCCGCATGATGGGAAAATACTTTGAAAGGAAGTTGAACCTGAAATGGGGATACAAATGGAATAAAACAAGTTATCGCGAGATATAGGGTTTTTCCAGGTATCTTCATAAAGAGAGAGAGAGAGAGAGAGAGAGAGAGAGAGAGAGAGAGAGAGAGAGAGAGAGAGAGAGAGAGAGAGAGAGTGTGGGAGAGAGAGAGAGAGAGAGAGAGAGAGAGAGAGAAAGAAGGATAGAGTGAAAGAAATAGTGGTTTTGAGAGAGCAGATGAAATAGAGACATAGAGAGAGGGAGAGGAGACAGAGAAGGAGAATGGAAGAGAGAGGGAGTGAAAGAGCTGATGGTGTTGTGCGTGTATATATATATATATATATATATATATATATATATATATGTGTGAATGTGTGTGTATATATATAATATATATATATGTGTGTGTGTGTCTATGACCAGTGTATATAGATTACAGACACCTACACATATATATATATATATACACACACTTACATATATATATACACACACACACATTTATATATATATACACACACACGTATATATATGGGCCTTCCGGTTTCATTCAACATTATATACATGTCTGTGTATGTTCTAATTATTTAAAAATCATTTTTAAGTGAACATGATTTAAAAAAATATTTTGAAGTGAACGTGACCCAACTGGTCACGGGTGGTCTAGTAATATTATAAAGCTAAGCGTCGTATGTATGTATGTATGTATGTATGTATGTATGTATGTATGTATGTATGTATGTATGTATGTATGTATCCTACACACCTCCCTATAGTTTCTTAGCTTTACTCTCTCCGTCACTCTTCCCTCTCTCTATAATAGATCACACAAATATACATGCTTTCACACCTGATTTCGCCAATTGCCGGATAACATCAGAACAAAACACACAGACACACACATGGACACACACACACACACACACACACACACACACACACACACACACACACACACACACACACACACACACACACACACACACACACACACACACACACACACACATATCTATACTTATAAACCTGACGGTCGTATGTATGTATGTATGTATGTATGTATGTATGTATGTATGATATTTGGCCCATACAACTTCAGGTCATCAATGAAGAAAAGATGGGAGATACTTCTGGACCCACTTATTTGTCAACCTTATTTCCTGAGTAGGTAAGATAGTGGATTTAGTGAAAGAACGAAGAGTAGCACTGACAAGTTATCACCTTGAAAGATGCCCTTCTGGTAATGTATCCTATCAGTCTTAACTTTCTCCTTCTCACCTCTAAGGATCAAATTGGTGTACCAGTTCTTGGTCAGGCGTTCAATAGCAACTACCAATGGTTGTGGGACTTTGGCTAACTCTAAAGCCTTAATAATCCACCCATGAGGTACACTATCAAATGATTTTTGATAGTCCAGCCACACCACAGTCATGTTTCTGCGATTCTTTGTTGTTTTTTCCTGAATCATTTTATTAGTTAGTAGGTGATCTTTGCAACCCCACACCTCCCTCTTTCCACTAGCTCGCTCAGGTGTTATGATGTTGTTGGTAGCACAGTGATCCTGTAAGAACAGGTTAAGGCACCCAGTATATAATTTATACATGATGTTTTGGCAGGCTATTGGGCGGTAATTTTTAGCAAGGGTGTTTTGGCTATTTTGGGGAATGAGGAGAGTAGTGGTAGTTGATAACCATCTGGGCAGTTCTTGTGTGCCTTTAATGGTTTCTGTAAACAGCCGTATGAGATCTTGCTGATAGAAAGTGAAATTCTTCAACCAGTATCCTCTAATGAGATCTGGGCCTGGTGATTTCCTATTTGACATTTTCTGTAGGGCTGTTTCCAGTATTGACCCATCTATGTCATATTGTTTTGTTTGGACATGTTGGAAGTAGTCCTGTTCCAGTTCTTCTAGCCAATTAGTTTGTCTGTTGAATCCGTCATCCGTTTCCCATACAAATCTCCAGTAGCTCTCAACCTGTTCTTTTGAAGGGGTGTCATTTACAGGGATTCAGCTTTTGCCACCGAAGCTGCGATAAACTGATTTAGGATCTCTGGCAAACAATCTATTTAGCACTTGTCGTTTATGTGCTGTTGACTTATATTTTAGTCTTTCTGTTGTAGCTGTGAGTTGTTGTTTCAACTGGTGTAATTTGGAGTTCAAAGTTTTAAATTTTGTATCTCCAAATCGTCTCTCTAACTTTTTTTTTAGGTCTTCCTGGTGTCGTGTGAAGTTGCTCTCTATGTTGCATTTCATAACGACTGCGATGTGTGAGATACTTCGTCTCAGGGACAAAACTTTGCTTTTTAAATTTCGCATCCACGCTGGTTCAGGCTTTTTGTTTGTATCTTGATTGCGTGGTTTTAGATGTGTGTTATATGATAGCAATGTGACAGCTGAAACATATAACAAAATATTAAGTATTTTAAATGTCGTTTTGATCGTATAGCCTTCAGATAATTGCCAGCTATTTCGTTCACCGCTTCCAATTCCAATTTAGTGGGTTCTTTACTGATTCTGGTGATGTATGGTCTGTCACTCACATTAAGGCTGTGTATCTCTTGAAACATATCGTCCCATATCACTTGTAAGGTGTCCACAAGTTTTTGGTGTTCTGTTTGTACAGTAGAGTCATGAATTTCAGCCTCGTTGTTGATGTGGTGACAATTACTACTAGAGTTAGCTGACCATTCTCGCTGTTCTTCAGTGGAAGTGGGATGGATTTCAGCAAAATTGTTGGTGAGCTGTTCACTGTTAGATTTAGCTGGCCATTCTCTTTGTCTGTCAGTGGAGGTACGGTGGTTGTCTACAAGGGCTGTATTTGTAGTATCACTCAATTCCGTAAGATGTATCAATTTACATCTAATGATACGTTTTGCCTGTTCATTTAAATGCTTTGGAGAAAAGTCTAATTCTGGGTGTTAGGAGTGCCATAAAGTTTTTAGCCTTTGCATAAAACCGAACTTTTGGGGTTCAGATTGTTTGTATGCTTCATATAATTCTTTGTTAAGCTCGTAGCTCCACTGTATACAACGGTTGTAGTTGCGATTTGGTCGAAGGAGACTTGTACTTTTTGCCATGATGAGTTCGTCTATTCACTAATATTTCGTATTTATTTTTCAAAATAGTCGATGATCTTCTTTAAAAGTTTTGACAAAGTTCTGTCAGAATCAAATTTAAAGTTATTCACAGCTTGGGTAATATTTCTTTTCAGTTAGTTTTTAATTCTACAACTGTGTTTTAAACGTTGTTCTTGAATCGTTTGAATCGAGAACAAAAAGAACCGTTACTTAATATATTTCTTTATGAATGTAATATAATATAACAACGCTGTATGTATGTATGTTTGTATGTATGTATGTATGTATGTATGTATGTATGTATGTATGTATGTATGTATGTATGTATGTATGTATGGGAGAGATGACCCCTTAGCCTTTGTCAAGGCAGAATTCTAGGAGAAGGAAAACTCTGATGTAACACCTGCAACCCTGATGGTATCCAATGATGTTGACTTGTTCTTCTTTTTGGTAAATATCATCTTGGTTAAGAGAGTGGGACTGGCTTTGTGCAGTGCCTTTGCTCACTATAAAAGCTTCATAGCACAGGCATTGCTTTATATCTGGAGATCTCTCTGCACTTGTCGTCACATGGTACCATGGGCCCAGCAATAATTGTCACAAGTGTAGTGTCTGTACCAGAGTTTTCAAGTCGCTGGCTGGACTAAAAAGTCACATTCGTTCAGCGCATCGGTAGGGGTTCTCCTACATGGATATAAAGTAGTGGCCGTACTCGAAAACGAGTTGGCAGCCACCATATGTATGTATGTATGTTCTTCTGGTTTTATAATTTCACAAATTTTTTTCCCAATAGAGAGAGTCGGTTTCTAACATAGATACAATACTCTCTCATTGGAATTTACACAACATCAACTAGGTAGATTATGTTTGCATGTGTAGATATGGATGTTATTGTATGTGTGGATGTGTATGTTTTGAGTTGTATGTGTGCATGTGTATATGCTTTGTATTTGTACATGTGTATATGCAGTTATTAGATGCAACATTTTTGGAATGTTTTACATATTTTTACTGTTCCATTAATGGATTGTACTTGTAATTTCTTTCTGTTCCTGTGAAGCCTAGCTTCTCAAGATTTGTATTGAGGCAGTTACTAACATACCCCAGTGCCCCAATAATCACAGGCATAAATCTGAAGGTGTAATCAGGGTCGAGTATCTGCAGATTTCTCATCAGTTCTGCATAAATATTCTCCTTTTCGCTAATCTTTGATATTATATTGGCATCTGCTGGGCAGCTAATTTCCACTACTGTGCATGATTTCTTCTCCCTGTACCATATCATAATAGCTGGTCTGTTATGCCTGCATTTTATTGGGGGTTTTACTGGAACATTCCACCAGTACTATTTCATATTAAGTACATGGATGTCTTCCACATTGCTGTAGCTTTTAATGTGTTTATTATCGGGGCTATCTTTTTTACGGAGTGCATTGTACAGTGTTTTGGCCCCTACATCATGCCTCATAGGTAGATAGTACCGCGATGACATCTTTAGACAGCTGCTGATGACATGGGTGATATCCTCGATGTTAGTTCTGCAGAGTCTGCACTTGTTATCACATCTAGGTGTTTTGCCTGCATCTCTATCTCTTTTGTGAATCAGGTATTTCGTGTTAATCTCCTGTTCTTGGATTACAAAATCGTATCCTTCAAAGTGGGAGCCAATATAGCGGTTGTTGGTCCAAGATAGACTACTTTCCTTATCTATATTACTCTCACTCTGGAGCTTCCTGGCAACATATCCATGCATGATTTTTTGCTGATAAGCATGCAGTTTTTCATCCATGGATTCACTGCGATACTGCTGAGCGACTTCCCTGGGTGTGAGTTTTTGATTATCACACAGGGAATATCTCTCGAGCAGTTCCTTCCCAACTCTCATGATCTTATCTGTTTCATGCAAATAGACTTGCTCGAGAGACGGGCTCCTACGCTTTGAGATTCGTAGATGTTGTCGGAGAGATATGATGCGACATTAAAATGTTGTCTGCTTACGTTTCAAGCAAAGGCGGTCTATGTCACTGTTGATGTGGAAGTTTCCGGCGTTGTTTAGTATTTTTCGAGTTCCAACATCAACTGCTCGGATTTCGTCTATCGTCCAATTGAGTATTCGAAACGTTGGTGTTAGGACAGGCACAGCAAACACATTGTGAGCCACTGTTTTGTTTTGCACAGAGAGTTCCGGTGACCAAATCTTTCTTAATCGGGTGTAGTATTCCCTGGTTACGCGTTCTTTATTACAGATACCATTATAGGATATGTTCTCATCTATCCCCAGGTATCTGTAGCAGTCCTCATCAGATATCGGTGAAACAGTTAGGTCATTGATGACAATGTTGCTAGATTGGGTTGTTGTTTTTCCCCGCTTTACAGTCATGTATGAGAATTTATCTTGGCCAAACTCCATTCCTTTGAGAACGTTGTAACCAGGTCAATATTTTTTTTCATCCCATCCATGTTCTATAGAGTTTCAGATCGTCCACAAAGAAATTATGGGTTAGGTTCGTATTTTTGTGAACCAATGATGTTTCCCTCACATTTCTTGAGCAGAAAGAACAAGGAGTTTAATGACAAGATGAATAATATCACAGAGAGACTGTTCCACTGAAATATACCCCTGCAATATTTTATTTTATTAGTGAAAATAGAGTCCTCCTTCTCTGTCTTTAACCTTAGGATAATAGCCCAAGAAGAAGACAGCCTCTCTATGGCTCTGACAATAATGTCTGGGACTTTAGCAAGTTGGAAGGCCTCTATCATCCAAGAGTGGGGAACAGAATCGAAAGCTTTCCTGTAGTCCAGCCAGACTGTAGCCATATTCCTCCTAAGTTGTCGCACCTCCGGCATATCAGTTTTGTTGATAAGGAGTTGTTCAGCACATCCCCAAACCCCTTTCTTTCCAGCTGCTTGTTCATCTGTGATGATGTTATTATTTTCAAAGTGATCTTCGAGGAATAGGTTCAGGCAGGCAGTATACATCTTATACATCAGGTCGGTAGTTTTTTGCCAAGTGGGTGTCTTTGTTCTTGGGGACCAGTAATGTTTGTGCTAATGTCAACCATTCTGGTATAAGTGTATCTCCCTTAAGAACTTGTTGGTAGAGGTCAGTAAGATACCTCCGATAGAATATCATTTTTTTGTACCAGTAGCCGACAATCAAGTCTCTTCCTGGTGTTTTCTTATCTTGGAGTTTTCCTATCACAGTCTCAAGAGTACCCTCACTTATTTCGTATGTTTTTGTTGTAGTGTAGGAGCAATAGTTCTTTCGGATTTCTTTTAGCCACACTGCATCTTGGTTGGAATTCTTCTTTTCACCCCATATTTTGCTCCAAAAGGAATCTATGTCTTTCTCGGTGACACTGATTATTTTGTTCTTCATATCTCTATAGACTGATGTTTGGTTTCGTCTGAATCTTTTATTAAGCACTTTTCTCTCATCTTCCTTCTTCAGGTATCGGCGTTTTTCGCTAACAGCTCTCAATTCTTGTTTGAGGGTGATCAGCTTATATTGAAGAGTTCTGGTTCTACTGTTAGCAAACATCGTCTCTATTTTATTTTTCACTCTTTGTTGGTGAGGAGTGAGGTTTTTTGTGTTTGTCTGTATGTAAGGAGCATTGTCACATATCCTATGTATGTATGCATGTATGTATGTATGTATGTATGTATGTATGTATGTATGTATGTATGTATGGGAGAGATGACCCCTTAGCCTTTGTCAAGGCAGAATTCTAGGAGAAGGAAAACTCTGATATAACACCTGCAACCCCGATGGCATCCAATGATGTTGACTTGTTCTTCTTTTTGGTAAATATCATCTTGGTTAAGAGAGTGGGACTGGCTTTGTGCAGTGCCTTTGCTCACTATAAAAGCTTCATAGCACAGGCATTGCTTTATATCTGGATATCTCTCTGCACTTGTCGTCACATGGTACCATGGGCCCACCACTATGTATCAATAATTGTCTCAAGTGTAGTGTTTGTATCAGAGTTTTCAAGTCGCTGGCTGGACTAAAAGGTCACACTCGTTCAGCGTATCGGTAGGGGTTCTTCTACATGGATATAAAGTAGTGGCCTTACTCGAAAACGAGTTGGCAGCCGCCTTATGTATGTATGTATGTATGTATGTATGTATGTATGTATGTATGTATGTATGTATGTATGTATGTATGTATGTATGTATGTCAGGTCACTCTTGGGTGCTACTGGTAACATGTAATCCAGTACAACCTGTCACATGGTTGGGTCGTTGGTGACTAAACCAGCAACCCCATCAAGTTTACTTGGTGAGGAGCGTGATATGTGGACACCCCGCGGGACAAAAAGATACAAAACCCGACAAAGGGCGGAAGAACTCATAAGAGTCAACGGCCATCCTAAAATGTGTAAATATGTGTATACATATATACATGTGTATATATATGTATATATATATGTATATATATGTATATATGTATATACTTGTGTGCAAATGTATTCTTATTTTCGTGCTATAGCTACTGTCGCTCAGAGAGTGGGATTGGCTGTGCATAGTATTTCCTCACTTAAAAAAATTTTTCACGCACAGGCATTGCACAGCAGCATTAATTGACAATTATTACTAATGTTATATCGTGCAATGGCCATACTCGATAACGAGGAGGCAGCCATTATGTATGTATGTATGTATGTATGTATGTATGTATGTATGTATGTATGTATGTATGTATGTGTCAGGTCACCAGTTGGTGCTACTGGTAACATGTATCCCAGTACAACCTGTCTCATGGTCGGGTCGTTGGCGACTAAACTGGCAACCCCACCAAGGTTTCTTGGTGAGGAGGGTGACTTTGGACATCCTGCAGGACTAAAAACAAAACCTGTCAAAGGGCAAAGGAGCTCTTAAGAGTCAATGGCCTTCCAAAATCACCGGGAGAGATGACCCCTTAGCCTTTGTCAAGGCAGAATTCTAGGAGAAGGAAAACTCTGATATAACACCTGCAACCCTGATGGTATCCAATGATGTTGACTTGTTCTTCTTTTTGGTAAATATCATCTTGGTTAAGAGAGTGGGACTGGCTTTGTGCAATGCCTTTGCTCACTATAAAAGCTTCACGGCACAGGCATTGCTTTATATCTGGAGATCTCTCTGCACTTGTCATCACATGGTACCATGGGCCCAGCACTGTGTGTCAATAATTGTCACAGGTGTAGTGTTTGTACCAGAGTTTTCAAGTCGCTGGCTGGACTCAAAAGTCACACTCGTTCAGCGCATCGGTAGGGGTTCTCCTACATGGATATAAAGTAGTGGCCGTACTCGAAAACGAGTTGGCAGCCACCATGTATGTATGTATGTATGTATGTATTCATGCATGCATAGATATACACTTTGTATAACGTTTCTTTTCCAGTTGCTTACACACCTGATAACGTAGTGTTCATGTGGGAGGATAACAATCCCGTGTCTATATATGGGAAACTAGAAATGGCTCAATTTGTCATCGATAACATCCATCCTGAGAATTGCTCCACTAAATATGAAGGTAATCAATCACATTTGCACTAATTTCAATTCTGATCACACATCTACAATATTGATAAAACTGCATCCCCCAAAATAAGTTGTATTTTATAATCCCGCCTTAACATTTCTTTCTAGCATTTGTTGCTCCACTCATTCGCAAGCTTTAGAACATGGCTTCCAATTTAATGATTAACATAGTTTATTGACACACTGCTTCCGACCGAACTTTGAGCCATATACAATCAAGCCAATGCAAAGCTGGTAATAAGTAGGTCAAGGTCGGATGTTAAAAGTACGGCTCCAATGCTGGCAACATCCCTCATTTCAAGTTGTTATTAGTAAAGGTTACTACGGGTTATAGGTATATACTTATAAATGGTTTATTCAGAAGTAACAGAAGAGGATTAAAAAAAAACCTTCCAAACATACTAGGAGTTGAGGCGTGTAAGAAGCCCTAACATCGTAGACCCATTGCAACTGGTTCATGTGGAGAAAAGATTTTGATCTCCTTCCTCAGTTTATAACTGGTGCACCAACGGTCACAGAGCTGTAGATCTACCCGTAACAATTGGATTTCATCTGAACTATTTACAGGGATCAACATGTTGGTTAATGGCTATTTATGCCGTTTTTTCCTTTTCCCTTTCAACAATAAACTAACTTTAAACCACATGAAATAATTGTTTCTGATTTAAGCACAAGGCCAACAATTTTGAGGGAGGGGAAAGTCAATTAAATCGACACCAGTGTGTTACTAATACTTTATTTTATCGGCCCCATAAAGATAAAAGGCAAAGCTACCTCGGCGAGATTTGAACACATAACGTAAAGGGACGTAACTCTATGTCACGATGTATGGTGTTCGGCACTCTACCGATTCTGCCAATCCACCATAAAACAATGGTTTCTGATTTAGGTACAAGGCCAACACTTTCGGGGAAAGTGAGAGTCAATTAAATCGACCCAGTGCATTACTGGTACTTTATTTTATCGACCCCGTGAGGATGGAAGGCAAAGCTAACCTTGACAGGATTTGAACTCATAACGTAAAGGGCCATAACTCTATGTCGCTAAGCATGTTGTCCGATTCTGCCAATTCAGCGCCCTAATTCACCATAAAATAAAACTAAATAACAAAGACACTAAATCGGGAATTCTCCCCTCTCTATACTAACATCCACAGTCCTCTCTCTAGCCACATCCACAGTCCTCTCTATACTAACATCCACAGTCCTCTCTCTAGCCACATCCACAGTCCTCTCTCTAGCCACATCCACAGTCCTCTCTCTAGCCACATCCACAGTCCTCTCTATACTAACATCCACAGTCCTCTCTCTAGCCACATCCACAGTCCTCTCTCTAGCCACATCCACAGTCCTCTCTATACTAACATCCACAGTCCTCTCTCTAGCCACATCCACAGTCCTCTCTATACTAACATCCACAGTCCTCTCTCTAGCCACATCCACAGTCCTCTCTCTAGCCACATCCACAGTCCTCTCTCTAGCCACATCCACAGTCCTCTCTCTAGCCACATCCACAGTCCTCTCTATACTAACATCCACAGTCCTCTCTCTAGCCACATCCACAGTCCTCTCTCTAGCCACATCCACAGTCCTCTCTATACTAACATCCACAGTCCTCTCTCTAGCCACATCCACAGTCCTCTCTATACTAACATCCACAGTCCTCTCTCTAGCCACATCCACAGTCCTCTCTATACTAACATCCACCGTCCCCTCTCTAGCCACATCCACAGTCCTCTCTATACTAACATCCACAGTCCCCTCTCTAGCCACATCCACAGTCCTCTCTATACTAACATCCACAGTCCTCTCTCTAGCCACATCCACAGTCCTCTCTATACTAACATCCACAGTCCTCTCTCTAGCCACATCCACAGTCCTCTCTATACTAACATCCACAGTCCCCTCTCTAGCCACATCCACAGTCCTCTCTATACTAACATCCACAGTCCTCTCTCTAGCCACATCCACAGTCCTCTCTATACTAACATCCACAGTCCCCTCTCTAGCCACATCCACAGTCCTCTCTATACTAACATCCACAGTCCTCTCTCTAGCCACATCCACAGTCCTCTCTATACTAACATCCACAGTCCCCTCTCTAGCCACATCCACAGTCCTCTCTATACTAACATCCACAGTCCTCTCTCTAGCCACATCCACAGTCCTCTCTATACTAACATCCACAGTCCCCTCTCTAGCCACATCCACAGTCCTCTCTATACTAACATCCACAGTCCTCTCTCTAGCCACATCCACAGTCCTCTCTATACTAACATCCACAGTCCTCTCTCTAGCCACATCCACAGTCCTCTCTATACTAACATCCACAGTCCTCTCTCTAGCCACATCCACAGTCCTCTCTCTAGCCACATCCACAGTCCTCTCTATACTAACATCCACAGTCCTCTCTCTAGCCACATCCACAGTCCTCTCTATACTAACATCCACAGTCCTCTCTCTAGCCACATCCACAGTCCTCTCTCTAGCCACATCCACAGTCCTCTCTATACTAACATCCACAGTCCTCTCTCTAGCCACATCCACAGTCCTCTCTCTAGCCACATCCACAGTCCTCTCTATACTAACATCCACAGTCCTCTCTCTAGCCACATCCACAGTCCTCTCTCTAGCCACATCCACAGTCCTCTCTCTAGCCACATCCACAGTCCTCTCTCTAGCCACATCCACAGTCCTCTCTATACTAACATCCACAGTCCTCTCTCTAGCCACATCCACAGTCCTCTCTATACTAACATCCACAGTCCTCTCTCTAGCCACATCCACAGTCCTCTCTCTAGCCACATCCACAGTCCTCTCTCTAGCCACATCCACAGTCCTCTCTATACTAACATCCACAGTCCTCTCTCTAGCCACATCCACAGTCCTCTCTCTAGCCACATCCACAGTCCTCTCTATACTAACATCCACAGTCCTCTCTCTAGCCACATCATCAGTCCTCTCTATACTAACATCCACAGTCCTCTCTCTAGCCACATCCACAGTCCTCTCTCTAGCCACATCCACAGTCCTCTCTATACTAACATCCACAGTCCTCTCTCTAGCCACATCCACAGTCCTCTCTCTAGCCACATCCACAGTCCTCTCTCTAGCCACATCCACAGTCCTCTCTATACTAACATCCACAGTCCTCTCTCTAGCCACATCCACAGTCCTCTCTATACTAACATCCACAGTCCTCTCTCTAGCCACATCCACAGTCCTCTCTATACTAACATCCACAGTCCTCTCTCTAGCCACATCCACAGTCCTCTCTCTAGCCACATCCACAGTCCTCTCTATACTAACATCCACAGTCCTCTCTCTAGCCACATCCACAGTCCTCTCTCTAGCCACATCCACAGTCCTCTCTATACTAACATCCACAGTCCCCTCTCTAGCCACATCCACAGTCCTCTCTATACTAACATCCACAGTCCTCTCTCTAGCCACATCCACAGTCCTCTCTATACTAACATCCACAGTCCCCTCTCTAGCCACATCCACAGTCCTCTCTATACTAACATCCACAGTCCTCTCTCTAGCCACATCCACAGTCCTCTCTATACTAACATCCACAGTCCTCTCTCTAGCCACATCCACAGTCCTCTCTCTAGCCACATCCACAGTCCTCTCTATACTAACATCCACAGTCCTCTCTATACTAACATCCACAGTCCTCTCTATACTAACATCCACAGTCCTCTCTCTAGCCACATCCACAGTCCTCTCTATACTAACATCCACAGTCCTCTCTCTAGCCACATCCACAGTCCTCTCTATACTAACATCCACAGTCCCCTCTCTAGCCACATCCACAGTCCTCTCTATACTAACATCCACAGTCCTCTCTCTAGCCACATCCACAGTCCTCTCTATACTAACATCCACAGTCCTCTCTCTAGCCACATCCACAGTCCTCTCTATACTAACATCCACAGTCCCCTCTCTAGCCACATCCACAGTCCTCTCTATACTAACATCCACAGTCCTCTCTCTAGCCACATCCACAGTCCTCTCTATACTAACATCCACAGTCCCCTCTCTAGCCACATCCACAGTCCTCTCTATACTAACATCCACAGTCCTCTCTCTAGCCACATCCACAGTCCTCTCTATACTAACATCCACAGTCCTCTCTCTAGCCACATCCACAGTCCTCTCTATACTAACATCCACAGTCCTCTCTCTAGCCACATCCACAGTCCTCTCTATACTAACATCCACAGTCCTCTCTCTAGCCACATCCACAGTCCTCTCTATACTAACATCCACAGTCCCCTCTCTAGCCACATCCACAGTCCTCTCTATACTAACATCCACAGTCCTCTCTAGCCACATCCACAGTCCTCTCTATACTAACATCCACAGTCCTCTCTCTAGCCACATCCACAGTCCTCTCTATACTAACATCCACAGTCCCCTCTCTAGCCACATCCACAGTCCTCTCTATACTAACATCCACAGTCCTCTCTCTAGCCACATCCACAGTCCTCTCTATACTAACATCCACAGTCCCCTCTCTAGCCACATCCACAGTCCTCTCTATACTAACATCCACAGTCCTCTCTCTAGCCACATCCACAGTCCTCTCTCTAGCCACATCCACAGTCCTCTCTATACTAACATCCACAGTCCCTCTCTCTAGCCACATCCACAGTCCTCTCTATACTAACATCCACAGTCCCCTCTCTAGCCACATCCACAGTCCTCTCTATACTAACATCCACAGTCCTCTCTCTAGCCACATCCACAGTCCTCTCTCTAGCCACATCCACAGTCCTCTCTATACTAACATCCACAGTCCCCTCTCTAGCCACATCCACAGTCCTCTCTATACTAACATCCACAGTCCCCTCTCTAGCCACATCCACAGTCCTCTCTATACTAACATCCACAGTCCTCTCTCTAGCCACATCCACAGTCCTCTCTCTAGCCACATCCACAGTCCTCTCTATACTAACATCCACAGTCCCCTCTCTAGCCACATCCACAGTCCTCTCTATACTAACATCCACAGTCCTCTCTCTAGCCACATCCACAGTCCTCTCTATACTAACATCCACAGTCCCCTCTCTAGCCACATCCACAGTCCTCTCTATACTAACATCCACAGTCCTCTCTCTAGCCACATCCACAGTCCTCTCTATACTAACATCCACAAGTCCCCTCTCTAGCCACATCCACAGTCCTCTCTATACTAACATCCACAGTCCCCTCTCTAGCCACATCCACAGTCCTCTCTATACTAACATCCACAGTCCCCTCTCTAGCCACATCCACAGTCCTCTCTATACTAACATCCACAGTCCTCTCTCTAGCCACATCCACAGTCCTCTCTATACTAACATCCACAGTCCTCTCTAGCCACATCCACAGTCCTCTCTATACTAACATCCACAGTCCCCTCTCTAGCCACATCCACAGTCCTCTCTATACTAACATCCACAGTCCTCTCTCTAGCCACATCCACAGTCCTCTCTATACTAACATCCACAGTCCTCTCTAGCCACATCCACAGTCCTCTCTATACTAACATCCACAGTCCCCTCTCTAGCCACATCCACAGTCCTCTCTATACTAACATCCACAGTCCCCTCTCTAGCCACATCCACAGTCCTCTCTATACTAACATCCACAGTCCTCTCTCTAGCCACATCCACAGTCCTCTCTATACTAACATCCACAGTCCCCTCTCTAGCCACATCCACAGTCCTCTCTCTAGCCACATCCACAGTCCTCTCTATACTAACATCCACAGTCCTCTCTCTAGCCACATCCACAGTCCTCTCTATACTAACATCCACAGTCCCCTCTCTAGCCACATCCACAGTCCTCTCTATACTAACATCCACAGTCCTCTCTCTAGCCACATCCACAGTCCTCTCTATACTAACATCCACAGTCCCCTCTCTAGCCACATCCACAGTCCTCTCTATACTAACATCCACAGTCCCCTCTCTAGCCACATCCACAGTCCTCTCTATACTAACATCCACAGTCCTCTCTCTAGCCACATCCACAGTCCTCTCTCTAGCCACATCCACAGTCCTCTCTCTAGCCACATCCACAGTCCTCTCTATACTAACATCCACAGTCCTCTCTCTAGCCACATCCACAGTCCTCTCTATACTAACATCCACAGTCCTCTCTCTAGCCACATCCACAGTCCTCTCTATACTAACATCCACAGTCCCCTCTCTAGCCACATCCACAGTCCTCTCTATACTAACATCCACAGTCCCCTCTCTAGCCACATCCACAGTCCTCTCTATACTAACATCCACAGTCCTCTCTCTAGCCACATCCACAGTCCTCTCTCTAGCCACATCCACAGTCCTCTCTCTAGCCACATCCACAGTCCTCTCTATACTAACATCCACAGTCCTCTCTCTAGCCACATCCACAGTCCTCTCTATACTAACATCCACAGTCCTCTCTCTAGCCACATCCACAGTCCTCTCTATACTAACATCCACAGTCCCCTCTCTAGCCACATCCACAGTCCTCTCTATACTAACATCCACAGTCCTCTCTCTAGCCACATCCACAGTCCTCTCTATACTAACATCCACAGTCCTCTCTCTAGCCACATCCACAGTCCTCTCTATACTAACATCCACAGTCCTCTCTCTAGCCACATCCACAGTCCTCTCTATACTAACATCCACAGTCCCCTCTCTAGCCACATCCACAGTCCTCTCTATACTAACATCCACAGTCCTCTCTCTAGCCACATCCACAGTCCTCTCTATACTAACATCCACAGTCCCCTCTCTAGCCACATCCACAGTCCTCTCTATACTAACATCCACAGTCCTCTCTCTAGCCACATCCACAGTCCTCTCTATACTAACATCCACAGTCCTCTCTCTAGCCACATCCACAGTCCTCTCTCTAGCCACATCCACAGTCCTCTCTATACTAACATCCACAGTCCCCTCTCTAGCCACATCCACAGTCCTCTCTATACTAACATCCACAGTCCTCTCTCTAGCCACATCCACAGTCCTCTCTATACTAACATCCACAGTCCTCTCTCTAGCCACATCCACAGTCCTCTCTCTAGCCACATCCACAGTCCTCTCTATACTAACATCCACAGTCCTCTCTCTAGCCACATCCACAGTCCTCTCTATACTAACATCCACAGTCCTCTCTCTAGCCACATCCACAGTCCTCTCTCTAGCCACATCCACAGTCCTCTCTATACTAACATCCACAGTCCCCTCTCTAGCCACATCCACAGTCCTCTCTATACTAACATCCACAGTCCTCTCTCTAGCCACATCCACAGTCCTCTCTATACTAACATCCACAGTCCTCTCTCTAGCCACATCCACAGTCCTCTCTCTAGCCACATCCACAGTCCTCTCTATACTAACATCCACAGTCCCCTCTCTAGCCACATCCACAGTCCTCTCTATACTAACATCCACAGTCCTCTCTCTAGCCACATCCACAGTCCTCTCTATACTAACATCCACAGTCCTCTCTCTAGCCACATCCACAGTCCTCTCTCTAGCCACATCCACAGTCCTCTCTATACTAACATCCACAGTCCTCTCTCTAGCCACATCCACAGTCCTCTCTATACTAACATCCACAGTCCTCTCTCTAGCCACATCCACAGTCCTCTCTCTAGCCACATCCACAGTCCTCTCTATACTAACATCCACAGTCCCCTCTCTAGCCACATCCACAGTCCTCTCTATACTAACATCCACAGTCCTCTCTCTAGCCACATCCACAGTCCTCTCTATACTAACATCCACAGTCCCCTCTCTAGCCACATCCACAGTCCTCTCTATACTAACATCCACAGTCCCCTCTCTAGCCACATCCACAGTCCTCTCTATACTAACATCCACAGTCCTCTCTCTAGCCACATCCACAGTCCTCTCTCTAGCCACATCCACAGTCCTCTCTATACTAACATCCACAGTCCCCTCTCTAGCCACATCCACAGTCCTCTCTATACTAACATCCACAGTCCTCTCTCTAGCCACATCCACAGTCCTCTCTATACTAACATCCACAGTCCTCTCTCTAGCCACATCCACAGTCCTCTCTCTAGCCACATCCACAGTCCTCTCTATACTAACATCCACAGTCCTCTCTCTAGCCACATCCACAGTCCTCTCTATACTAACATCCACAGTCCCCTCTCTAGCCACATCCACAGTCCTCTCTATACTAACATCCACAGTCCTCTCTCTAGCCACATCCACAGTCCTCTCTATACTAACATCCACAGTCCTCTCTCTAGCCACATCCACAGTCCTCTCTATACTAACATCCACAGTCCCCTCTCTAGCCACATCCACAGTCCTCTCTATACTAACATCCACAGTCCTCTCTATACTAACATCCACAGTCCCCTCTCTAGCCACATCCACAGTCCTCTCTATACTAACATCCACAGTCCCCTCTCTAGCCACATCCACAGTCCTCTCTATACTAACATCCACAGTCCTCTCTCTAGCCACATCCACCAAGGAAAGGAAAGAGTCCGATCCTCCAAATCTATATAAATAAAAGTCCGTGTGTCAATATGGAAATATGGAACTAGGATGGCACACTGTGGACTTGGGTGGCTACAGTGAAGCAGTATGGCACCGGGAAGAGAGAGTGACAAATTACGGCACTTTGAAGCTAGGGTGCAGCACTATGGCACTGCGAGCTAGGGTAGCACACCAAAGCACTGGAAGCTTGAATGACACAGTATGGAAATATGGGACTAGGATATCACAGTATGGCAATGGGGAGATCGTGTGGAAAATACGGCACTTTGAAGTAAGAGTGCCGCACTATGGCACTGCGTAGATATGGTGGCACAGATGTTGCTGTATGGCAATAGGGAGATAGGATGGCAAAATACGGCACTTCGGAGTTAGGGTGCAGCACTATGGCACAGCGGAGCTAGAGAGTCACACTATGGAATTCGGGAGCTTCAGTGACACACTATAGAAATATGGAGCTAGGGTGATCCCCAATAGCAATGGGGAGATATTGTGGAAAAAATATGAAACTTGGAAGCTAGGGTGCCGCATTATGGCACTGCGTGTATATGGTGGCACACTATGGGACTGTGAAGCTTGAGTGAAACAGTATGGAAGTATGGAACTAGGCTGTCGCAGTATCGCAATGGGAAGATAGGTTGGCAAAATACGGCACTTCGGAGCTAGGATGCCGCACTATGGCACTGCGGAGCTAGGGTGGCACACTATGGAACTGGGAAGCTTGAGTGACACAGTATGGAAATATGGAACTAAGATGTCGCAGTATGGCAATTGGGGAGATAGGATTAAAAAAATACGGCACTTCAGAGCTAGGGTGCCGTACTATGGCACTGAGGACCTGGGGTGGCAGACTGTGAACCTGGCGTGGCACACTGTGGACCTGGAGAGCTCTAGTGACACAGTATAGAAATATTGAGCTAGTTAGATAATACATTCTGTTTCCATTGGTCTTTACATTGCTGATACCATATGCTGATCGCAGCTCCTAGGTGAAGCGTCACCACATCCCTAAACAGTAGGTGGGATTTGAATTCTAAATTCATAAAGCCGGCACAGATGCCATATTTAACACGTTTACTATTCCGCCATTTAATGCCAGATTTGATCCCAGATTGGTACTTTAGATTCACTAAAATGCAGCATTGCACATCGTACACAGACATCATTCAGCTGACCTTTCATTCGTAGAGAAAAAGGGTTTGTTGTTAACAGGAGTAGTAGCTCTTTAAACTTATTCCATCCCGTTCTTATTCTAGCTACTATGCTCCTGGAGCAACCCCTTCACTGTTCATTGGATCACCTAGATAGCAGAAGGTATCAACCGCTTCTATGGATCATACCTGGGATTGGAAAAGGTGTATATCACTAACACTCTTACTATCAATTTTCCCTGAGCTTCTATTACATACAAAGTCTTTCTTTCCTGTTAGTATGTTTTTCTTTCTTTATTTTTCTCATATATATATATATATGTGTGGGCGCGTCTAAGTGTGCGTATATGTGTGATTGTGTGCGTGCGTGCGTCTGTCTGTCTATTTTTATATTTGTGCCTGTGCCAATTTATATGTCCCGTAACCTAGCTGGAATCGACAAAAAAGAATCGATAGAAGAACAAAATAACAAACATTATGTTTCTCAAAAATGTAACCAAATATCCTTCTGCTCTTTTACAGAAAATGAATTCACCTGTATCGTGGCCTTCATTTACCTGCAGAGACGTGTTGAGTTCTTTCTTCTGCAAGTATTTATTCCTAGTACTATGATAGTCTTCATATCATGGGTATCGTTCTGGCTTCCAATCAACGCAGTTCCTGCAAGAATCGCACTGGGCAGCACCACCGTGTTAATCATGATTACTCAAAGACAATCAACTGCTATTTCGTTGCCTCCTGTCTCTTACGTGAAAGCCATTGACGTGTGGACCGTCACGTGCCTCGTCTTTGTATTTGCAGCACTTTTAGAATATGCTGTCGTTAGTACTTATTCCAGACACGAGACTAAACGTTTCTCCATCAAAGTTATACAGAACAACAGAAGTCTAAGGCAGACAATAAATGTTAATCAGGTAAGCACACACACACTCTCTATCTCTCCCGCCTATATATATATATATATATATATATATATATTAATGACATAAATACATTAATGACATTACTGACATCATCAAACACAGCAACATAAAAATCTTTGCAGATGATTCCAAGCTCCAAAGGGTCATCAATGAGGGGGGTGACTGAACTTGCCTTCAGTCAGACCTACTGGCTGTTATCCAATGGGCAGAAATGAATAATATGCTGTTGAATGAGGATAAGTTTGAATTAATCCACTTTGGAGAAAAGGATGCCCTGAAACTACCATACTCTCTTCCTTCGGGTGAAACTCTAGTGGCATCCAATAACATCAGAGACCTGGGAGTAATTGTGGACAACATAAGCTGGGCCACTCATATAAACAGCAAAGTTGATATGGCCCGCAGAATGTGTTCCTGGATTCTCAGAACTTTCCAGTCGAGAGATATCCACACTGTTATCCTTCTCTTCTCCACTTTTTCCCGACACCACTTGAATACTGTTGTCCACTGTGGTCACCCCACACGAAACAAAGTATCATGAAAGTTGAAGCACCCCAAGGGTCAATTACAAAAAAGATAGATGGCATGACAAGCCTTGACTATTAGAGTCGCTTAGAAAAGCTCAACCTTTATTCTCTCCAACGTCGCCGTGAGCGCTACATTATCTGCATGATGTGGAAAATATTCCATCAGCTTTGCCCAAATGATGTTGGCATCACCTTTACTGTACACCCAAGGCTTGGGCCCCGTGCTATCCGCCCACGACAAAAATCTCACTCGCATCTCATAACAACAATACGGCAGAATTATTTCAAGTTGGAGGCACGTGGCCTAGTGATAAGGGTGTTGGACTTACAATCATAATATCGTGGGTTGCGTGTTGTGTTCTTCGGGGTTTAACCCTGCGATGGACTGGCGTCCTGCCCAGGGGGGTTGTACTCTGAGTCGCTTCACGCCATGAAACCGGGATAAGCACCGGCCAAATGAGCCTTCTAGCTTAAGACAGACTTTAGATATATATATATATTTTTATTTTTTCTTCTTCTGGCCTCCTCGGTCTTACAACGTTCCTCTTTTCTAATGAAAGTCTATCGTCCGATACATAATTTTCTGCTTTTTCCTTTTCTCAAATGCAATTGTTCTCCGTGTTTGTTTGTTTATTAAACTTGAAACAATGACTCTCATCCTCCCAATAACTTCCATTCTACTACCCCCCCTCCTCACACATTCTCTAGGGTCTCGAATAATGCACCCCCCCCCCCCCCCCCCCACTTATTAATTTTTCAGATCTCCTCCCTCCGCTCTTATTCCAAACCCCTCCCCCGCTTATTAAGTTTTGCTAATCTATCTCCGGCAAAATTTTATTTTAACTTTTTTTATATATTAAAAAACGTTACACATTAGAAATAGAATATATCATAAAATAAATAGGGTGGGAGTGAAGGACAGGTAAAGACATTTTTAAAAATACTGAAATGCCTAGAATCTGTGGACGCATGCTCCGGTCGGCAGTCATCGATGTACTGCTTAGCAGCGTGAGTGCCTTACCTCACATCTGCCCGGGAAAGGTGATTTTGTGGGAGACCAGCAGTCGCTCATGTACACCAGTCTCCCCTTTCTTCGCCACCGATGTTATCCAAGTAAAAGGCGAAGAAAGGCCAATACAGCTTGGCACCAAAGACGTTGTAACTTATTTCTCCAGTTGAGTGAACTGGAGCAACATGAAATAAAGTGTTTTGCTCAAAGACACAGAAATCGAACTCACATCCTTACGATTGTAAGCCCAAGGCTCTAATTACTAAGCCACGTTTGTTTAAAATATGTAATTGTATAGTTGATACAACTATATCCATTTTGTGGTCCCTGCCCTGGCGAAAATCAACCTCATGATCAAGTCGTTTAAGTCAGAGGTTATGAACGATACTTTGAGGTCTCCATCATGGACAGGCGATCAATGCCCCACCAGGTACAAGTGACTCCTTAAAAAGAGATGTTCACATCCTTCAGTCGTCGATCTGCCAACCAACCAGCCAACAGATTAACCTCAGCTCGGAACTATTATGAGCAGAATGCGCCTGATTAACGCGCATCCGACTCTCTTCCGGCAGAGGAAATGCTTCGTCATGTCGAAGCCTTTGCATATGTATATGCCTCTGCATATATATTTATGTATACACACAGACACACACACACACATATATATGTTAACCTAATATATTCCTTCCGTATACTGAATCGATTGTGTTATTTCTGTTTACCTTTTACACACACACACACACACACACACACACACATATATATATATATATACGTGTATGTATACATACATACACATACACACATATATATATATAAGGATATATATGTGCGTGTGTGTGCGGTGTGTTAGTGTGTGTGTACCGTGCTACACAGTTGACCATACAACTTGAACATTCCTAGGTAGCATCGATGCTTCTTGGCATCACAGGAGAGTACAATACAGTCAGGATGTGTTGTTATCTGCAGTCAACAGATGAATAGCCGGTAGTGCAAGCTCTATGTTCCACACACACAAACACACATACTTGCATATACACACACACACACATACACACATACATACATAAGTCGATATATATATGTTAGGTAATTCCGAAGAAATTATATATATATATACATATATATTTTTTTTTTATATGTATACACACACATATATATATATTTTATGTGTATTTGGTGTATACGTTCGTATGTCTGCGGGAATATGTGTGAATGTGTTTATGTGTACGTGCATGTATATGCATGCATGGCGGGTGTTTTCGCGTATGCACATGTATGTACGTATATGATGCGTGTATGTATATATTTAATTATTATTACTTTTATGATTTTAATAACCTCTTTCATTTTCGTTCTACTAATTTATTTACATTATGCGGTGGATTGGCAGTATCGGTAGAGAGTCGGACGCCATGCTTTCCAGCATAGTTACGTCCCTTTACAATCTGAGTTCAAATCCCGCCGAGGTTAACTTTGCCTTTCATCCTTACGGGGTCGATAAAATAAAGTACCAGTAATGCACTGGGTAATTGCTGGCCTTGTGCCTAAAGTAGAAACAATTATTCTTAACGATCTGAGTTCAAATCCCGCCGAGGTTGACTTTGCCTTTCATCCTAATGGGGTCGATAAAATAAAGTACCAGTAATACACTGGGTAATTGCTGGCCTTGTGTCTAAAGTAGAAACAATTATTCTTAACTCTGAAGCCGAGAATCATTCGGTTTCCTAAATAGAATATTAGTCTACGACTTCATTGATACCATAAACGTGGTTTTGTCTTTGCGTGTAATTGTTCTCATCGTCCACATAACGACGTATTATCCTCGCTTTTTTTCCGTTCATTGCCAAGGAACGTCTTCACGAACCAAAGTATCGTCTTCCTGTTTTCCTTCGGTTGCAACGTTTTTCGAAATTTTTAGTTTCAGAAGATCCCGTTAAGAGTGAAAGCAGCGATTCTTTGCTTAAAAGTTATTTTAATAAATAAATAAAAAAAAAAAAATATATATATATAAGTCGATCGACAAAATCCTAGATCTCATTCGCTTAACGAGTTGGGGGGGGGGGGGGGGGACTCGTCAAGTCGGACCGAGGAAACAATGATTCCATTGGTCTTTCCAATTGCTAATACTATCGGTCGCAAATCCAGACAGAAAGGGCAACGTGAAATAAAGCGTCTTGCTCAAGGACATAACACATCGCCCGGTTCGGGAATCGAAGTCACAACCTCACAATTGCGAGTCCAATTCTCTAACCACTTGGCCACGCGCCTGGATGAATGTATGTATGTATGTATGTATGTATGTATGTATGTATGTATGTATGTATGTATGTATGTATGTATGTATGTACGGACAAAAAAGAAAACCTAACAAAAGGTCGAAGAACTCATAAGAGTTGAACGGCCATCCAAAAATGTGTAAATATGTGTATACATATATACATGTGTATGTATATACATGTGTATGTATATATATATATATATATATATATATATATATATATATATATATATATATACATATATACATATGTATATATATGTGCGGGGAAATAATCGGGGGCTGATCGCGCGATTAAACCATTGGGAGTGAAGGACTCCTAGCCTTTGTCAGGGCATTCTTCTAGGACAAGTCAACTCAGGAAACTGGGATAACTCCGATATAAAACCTGCGGCTCAGTAGTTACCGATGATGTTGATCTTTTCTTCTTTTCGTGTTATTTCGGGTATATAGAGCAACAGTAGCTATAATGCACAGGCATTGCATGATAGCATTAATTGATAATTATTAATAATGTTATATCGTGCAATGGCCATACTCGATAACGAAGGGGCAGCCATCATGTATGTATGTATGTATGGTATCCAATGATATTGACTTGTTCTTCTTTTTGGTAAATATCATCTTGGTTAAGAGAGTGGGACCGGCTTTGTGCAGTGCCTTTGCTCACTATAAAAGCTTCACGGCACAGGCATTGCTTTATATCTGGAGATCTCTCTGCACTTGTCGTCACATGGTACCATGGGCCCAGCACTATGTGTCAATAATTGTCACAAGTGTAGTGTTTGTACCAGTTTTCAAGTCGCTGGCTGGACTAAAAAGTCACACTCGTTCAGCGCATCGCTAGGGGTTCTCCTACATGGATATAAAGTAGTGGCTGTACTCGAAAACGAGTTGGCAGCCACCATATGAAACATAGAGCTTGCACTTATATATATATATATATATATATATATATATATATATATATATATATATATATATATATGATGATGATGACTGCAAACTCTGCAATCGCTTGTCAGATTACAGAAAATGGTGCACTTTTAGGCTACGGCCAGCCACACGAGCCTGTAACATATCCTGAACAAGCAATGCCTGTGCTTTGAAGGTTATTTTTAAGTGGGGAAAGGCCTTGCACTCGACCAATCCCACTCTCTGAGCATCGAAAACATTACCCGAAAAGAAGAACTGGTCAACATCATCGGATGCTTCCGAAGCTGCAGGTTTTTTTCAGAGTTTCCCTCTCCTAGAGAGGTGTTGTGACAACAACTGGGGGCCTTTCACTCCAAGGTGCAAAAAAGAAAAAGTATTATTTGGATGGCCGTTGACTCTGCAGATTTCCTCCGCACTTTGCCGGGTCTTGTATTTTATCCCGCAGGGTGTCCAAAGTATCACACTTTCTTGTTATTTAGTTATTGTTATTTATATTTTTTACACTTTGTATATATGTATACCCCCACTGTTCCCGTCTATTTTATTGTCTCCTATATGTCGGCCTCTGGTGGTGGATTGGCAGTATCGGTAGAGGGTCGGACGCCATGCTTTGCAGCATAAAGTTACGTTCCTTTACGGTCTGAGCTCAAATCCCACCGAGGTTAACTTTGCCTTTCAACCATACGGAGTTGATAAAATAAAGTACCAGTCACACACTGGGGTAATTGCTGGCCTTGAGCCAAAAAATAGAAACAATTATTATCTAACGTTTAAACTTTCTTCTCTTCCTTCTTCCTTTTCTTCTCCTTTTTCCCCTCCATCTACTTCAACTTCATTCCATTGTCATCTACACCAACTTCTCTCTCTCTCTCTTCACACACACACACACACACACACACACACACACACACACACACACACACACACACACACACACACACACACACACACACATCTATATATGAAGGATTAGCACTAATATTGTAAACTTTATTGTGCTGTATTTTTCGCTTTGTTGTTTTACGTTAACTCCTCGCCCATTATATATATATATATTTGTGTATGGTTGACGATATATTTAATCGATATCCACATGCTATTGAAATGCTGGGTAAATATTCTATAGCTGTTGATCGCGAATAGATGGCTGTCGTTTATTTATCTATTATTTCTTCATAGGTGCCTTTTAATCTTATAGCCTGGTTTAATTGTTTTTTTGTGTGGTTGATTATGCTGATTGGGAGAGGAAATGGTGTATATATCTTATCAAATGATTCTATGGACATACTTTATAGTATATTGCTCTGATTATTTAATTAATTAATTCATCATTGAGCCACATCGTGAATGGTTGCCAAAATCATATATATATATATATATCTATCACTTTGTCTAGTTTGTGTATATGTAAATCTTTATATTTGATAATCTCTTATAAGGTTGAGATGCAATTTAGGCAATATTAGGCTGATCTTTCTAGCAACCAGCCCACTCGCCGTAAGGCACCAATCACTTTCTTCCTGACTTGACCACTGCCACGTCACAGTTCTTAGCCATTTTTAATTCGTTTCTGGCGGGGATCATTTAAGAAATATCTTCGTCCAAGTGAGTTTGTTTCCCGATGATTTCAAAGCTCGAGAATTTATCCTTGATCAGATATTTCCAAAAGTGAATGAAACTCCAAGGGGTAGAAACGTAATCCTGGTATGTTTATATACATTTTTTCTTCTAGCTTTAATTTTATACCTAATTGTGTATGGTCAACGATATATTTAATCGATATCCACGTGCTATTGAAATGATGGGTAAATATTCTATAGCTGTTGATCGCGAATAGATAGCTGTCGTTTATTTATCTATTATTTCTTCATAGGTGCCTTTTAATCTTATAGCCTTGTTTAATTGGTTTTTTGTGTGGTTGATTATGCTGATTGGGAGAGGAAATGGTGTATATATCTTATCAAATGATTCTATGGACATACTTTATAGTATATATATAAATGCAATCTCGTTGGGCTGGCCATGTCATCAGCATGAGTGACGACAGAATTCCAAAAGTCCTCATGTATGGTCAGCTTAGAAGCAGCAACAGGAAAGTTGGTAGACCATGGCTACGATATAAGGATGAGTTGAAATCAAATCTCATTGCTCTTGCAATCCCTTTCCGTGATTGCAAACAAATTGTCGCTGACAGAAAGGACTGGAGAGAAAGGTGCCATAGTGCAACCAAGAGCTGTGAATCCAGTCGCATAGAGAAATTGCGTGTTGACCGAACAGGAACGAACTGACGGGCCTTGATACCTGCAAGACTCTCCATAAACTCTTGCTCTTGCGACCTATGTGGCTTGGTCTGTGAGTCACTGTCACATGAGATACCGCCATCCAGAGAGCTGAACTTTTGTTGGACACTCATACGTCGGATATCGACGGGAGAGCCCATCATTCACACACACACACACATATATATATATATATATATACAGGGTGTCCCCCCCAAAATGTATACACACTTCAACATCATTTTAATAAATATTGCTTGTACAGGTAATCAAAGTGTGTTTACATGTTTTTGGGACACCCTGTATATATATATATATATATATATATATATATATATATATATATATATATATATATATATATGCGTGTGTGTGTGTGTGTGTGTGTGTGTGTGTGTGTGTGTGTGTGTGTGTGTGTGTGTGTACCCCTATATTTGTATTTATCTGTGTATATATAGCAGCATGAATTGTGTCTTTTACTTATTTCTTCTACTCCACAGGCTGACAGTGTCGAGAATGGGGACATTAAAGCAGAATGCGATGAAAGGACTGAGGCACATATGCGTTCCAAAGCTAAACGAATTGACGTTATATCTCGAATCAGTTTCCCTGTTTTTTTCCTTATCTTCAGCCTGAGTTACTGGTCATGGTACTTAAGTAAGACATTGTCTTTTGAGATTCCCAATAAATAACTAACACGTTGATGGACTTTTGTTAATTTTTTTTACCTTGCAATGTTGATATTTAGAAATATACGGGCATGTGGAGTCTTCATCAGTGCATTTTACTACTTATGTATACCGTGTATACATATGTGCATTTTACTACTTATGTATACCGGGGTATAGAAAGTAGTTAAATACAGAAAGTCTAAATAACCAAAACACAGGTACCCTCAATTTACTTTACAAAAACGCTCCAATCACCGAAATCAAATCTATAAATATTTCGTAATTTTAACGAAAGTATTTCTTATGTGCTAAGGATTTAACTAATTTATGAGAAAAGAATCAGGTTTAGTGTAATAATGTATTGCTATATAAATACAACTAAAACAAAAAAAGTTAGAAATATATATAAAATAAATTCTATATTATTCCTAGATACTACCATATTCCTTGCCGTCAGTCGTTTATAGATTGTTATGGACATGTGATGCCTTCTTCAGCGTGATTATGAGTATTTCTTTTTGCAGTTTATATGCCACGTAGCATAGAAGTCGATGATATACGGAAACACGCAAAGGTTTCCGTATATCATCGACTGG
Organism: Eledone cirrhosa; assembly: GCA_964016885.1. Classification (NCBI taxonomy): domain Eukaryota; kingdom Metazoa; phylum Mollusca; class Cephalopoda; order Octopoda; family Eledonidae; genus Eledone; species Eledone cirrhosa. Next base: position 76,226,309 of record OZ024740.1, read on the forward strand.
ATGACAAGTTTTCAGAGGAGAACCCACCCTCAAGCAAGTGTCTCGGCCTTTAACTTCTTACACTCTAATGGGGCTGGGTCGCATCCAAGTCGTAGCTCTTGAGTGCCCTTCTGCTGACATTTAGCCATTTGGATATCGGGGACTGGTGTATTTAAACTGTATGGAGATTTTCTGCCAGGATCTCGCTGGAACTTTTTTCCGTTGCCTCTGCTTTCAAAATTATATTTAAATGCTTTCTTTAGTTTGGGAAATTAACGTTGGAAGTCATGGCTGCGATGAGACGTCAACAGTGTCAGTGCCACCTTCAGTACCACCATATGATTCAATCAGATATATTTGCCTAAGTGTGTCCCATTATTATTTATCTAAGGGCGGTGGATTGGCAGTATCGGTAGAGGGTCTGACGCCATGCTTTGCAGCAAAGAATTACGTCTCTTTATGGTCTGAGTTCAAATCCCGCCAAGGTTAACTTTGCCTTTCATCCTTACGGGGTCGATAAAATAAAGCACCAGTAATACACTGGGATAATTGCTGGCCTTGTGCCAAATGTAGAAACAATTATTTATCTGATCATATGGCGTTACCATGCTGCTTCTATCGCCTCCTGCACTTTCCATTTTCTGTCTGTCTTCAGCTTGGGCCGGATCGATCTCACGACCTTGTCTTCCGTGTCATCCAACATGGTCAATAGCCTTGATTTTCTGACTTTGTACTCCTTAGCGATGAATTTGAGAGGTAACGTCAGCTTCGCCTAGCGACAGTAGAGTCCAACATCAGTGAGACTTGGTGGGACACCAAGCCACTTTCTTGTGTATTTATTGATTTTGACCTCCGCTATACTAGAGCTGATATTATATATAAGCAGAAGTCAAAGAAGCTTTCGGATCAACATGAACTGCAAATACCAAACATATTTGCCAGAGAGGCCACATTGGTCTATGACAAGCAGACATTTTCCCGCCATTTATTTGGTTTCGGCCCCTCTTTTCAGATTTTTCAGGGTGTTATCATACCAGCTTCCGATGCTTTTGGCTAGTTCCTCAGCCACTGTTGGGATATTTTGTTTGGCTACTGTGAACACAACTGATCCTGCTACTTTCCCATTCGGCAGAGAGAGCGGCTCTGGGATTTCTTTGGTTTAAACCTCATTTTAGAAGATACAACTATTTCATCCAACTCTCTCAGTATCCTTCGTGTTTCATCTTACTTTGTGGCTAGGGATGTAGTGTCGCCCATAAATGGTTTTAGAGGAAGCATTTGAAATCCCTCTCCGAGCACTGTTGGAGCTGACTAGCCCATTTCTGCTTTTAGGTTGACTTCTATTTCCAACACAAACAGTGTAGGGGAGATTGTACAGCCCATTGCTATGCCGACCTCCACTGTTGTGTACTCGCACTGAGAAACCACGAAAACACATCTCTAGCATTTCTCGGATGTTCTTTGTGACATGATACATCTCGAGTGCTAGTTGGATCATCTTGTGCGAGACCGAACCGTAGGCATTTGCTAGATAAGTCATACCACACCAAGATCTGTCTTTTATGCTCTAGTTCTTTGGATTGCCCCCCCCCCCCCCCCAATCACTGAGGCGTGTTCTACACACCCAGAAACTCCAGAATTGTCTCCCTTTTGAACTGACATATTGAGGTACTTATTCCATGTAAGGTATCTATTTATCTTGCGGCCATAACAGAGAACACCATTTTACCTTCAACGTTCAGAAGTGATATTTGTCTAAATTGGTTGACGTCGCTTGAGTTCTGCACTTTCGGGATGTATACACCTTCGGCTTTCATCCATTGGTCGCTGATCTTCAAGTTCTTCCATGCTGATCTTATTTTGTGGAGTCACTCAAGGACTCTGGAACATTTCTTGTACAACAAATAGAGTATTCCGTTTGGCCCTGGCTTTCTTAATCACTTTCCTTATGTCACTCAATGCTGGGGACCTGTCATCAAACAATTACTCTGACAGAGTAGGCCACACCAGACACTGGATTTCAAGTAGTGTCTCACTCTGTTGGTCTGAATATGTAAATCTAAGATGCTGCTCAAGAGCTTCTTTATCTGTTGTGAGCCCCAGATTTTGGTTGTTCGAATAGTTCTGGTGAACTGGAAGGGGTGTCTGAAAAAGCAATCACGTGTCTTCTTTCTGCTTTCTTTTTTTTCTTGCTGCTTCTGCAAATACGTGCGATTTTCTCAGTAAAATACTTCTACAAGAGTGCTCGAGAAATCCAGATCAATATTAAAAGTAAAATTTAAATCTAACTTATGGGAACAATAGCCATCAATATACTGTTATTATAACGAATATATTTATTGTGAAAGGGCTAAATTAGTAGTGTGTGGGGGAGGGGGAGGATCAACAATGTAAGTACACTTTGAATAAATGAATTTATTCACGCTGTCAGTGTGTACAATGTTATGCAAACTAGACAGCAATTTAGCTTTAAGTTTGTATACGTTATAAATAGATGTAAGGTGGTAGTCTCTCCGTGAACAAACAAATGGGCACTCTTTCACCAATGAATACAATAAATTGGTGAGATTGATCCATGTCTTCTGTCCACTATGTTTACGCTTCATAGTGAGGTTAAAATAGTAGGCTTAGTTTTTAAAGTATACCATACAATACGTATTATCTAGAAACGGCACGTATTATTTAAGTGTATATATAAACATTGTTGTCTCAAAATATATATATATATACACACATAGATCGATAGATAGATACACGTACGCGCACGCACGCACGCACGCACGCGCACACACACACACACACACACACACACACACACACACACACACACACACACACACACACACACACACACATATATACATGTGTGTGCGTGCGTGCACAATATAAACAGGAATAACAAATCAAACAACAGAGTACAAGGAAGAAATATATTAGTTTTACGCTTGATATAGTAGGAAAAGAGTCTTAACGTTTTGGGTGCTAGTCCTTCATCTGGAAATAGAATGAGAAATTAAAGAAACAATAGAAAGATAGAGGAGATGAGCAGTGGTAGAAACGAAACAAAATTCTTTGAGTAAACGCAGGTCTATTCATCTCCCGGAAAACTTGATATAAGAAATTCTACGTATATATATATATATATATACGTATATATATATATATATATATATATATATATATATATATATACATATATATATATATATATCGAAGTGTGTCAAAAAAGTAAAGGACTTAGTGTGCTGAGTGAGCTGTGAGTGGGGTAGTGATTAGCAGGTTGCATCACCATGTGATGTAACATCCCAGCTCTGCAGCCATTGTATGTTTTTTGACGTACTTTTGTTAATAGCGCCTCAATTGTAGGACAATAAGTGATGGGCACAGAGCAACGAACCAGCCTGAAGTTTCTGGTCCGGCTGGGGAAAACTCTGCAAGAAGCACTCAGGATGATGTAGTAAGTACACGGAGATAAGACAATGTTGAGTGGCACAAAAGGTGGAAGACGACCCCAGGAGCGAAAGGCCTTTAACGAGCAGGACTGAGGTTAACGTTGAGCGTGTGAGGCAGGTGGTGCATGGGGATTGCCAGCTGACTGTTCCACTGATTACAAGTGAGCTGGGTATGAATCAGGACAGCGCCTGGAAGATTATCAGTAAAAATTTGGGCATGCGGAAGATCTGCGCGAAGATGGTACCGAAACTGCCGAACGATGACCAGAAAGAGCGGCGCATGCAGGTGTGTCAGAACATCCTTGAACGTCTTGTTGGGGAAAGTCATCACCAGTGATGAGTAGTGGGTTTTCAAATACGACCCGCTTTCTGAATGTGGAAGCTATCAAGAGGTCCGTGCCGACGGAGCTACGGAGAATCCCGGGAGAATCATTCCAGGAGTGCATGGAGGCGTAGAGGAGAAGTATGAGAAAGTGTGTTAGACTCGAAGGTGTTATTTCGAACTTGTAGTTTGTAGTTTGGATTTGGAATATGTTTTTGCGACCTCAGTCCTGTTTATTTTTTGACACATCTCGTATATACACATATGATGGGTGCAAACTCTGTTAAAAGTACTGCAATCGCTTGTCAGATTATAGAGTTTGTTACACTTTCAGGCTACGGCCAGCCACACAAACCTATAACATATTCTGAACAAGCAATCCCTGTGTTTTGAAGGCTTTTCAGTGTTTCCCTCTCTTAGAAAGGTGTTGTGACAACTCGGGGCCTTTCACTCCCAGGTGAAAAAAACAAGTACTATTTGGATGCTAACTTCCTCCGCCCTTTGCCGGGTCTTGTATTTTATATCGCAGTCCGTCCAAATATCACCCTCCTCACCAAGCAAGCTTGGTGGGGTTGCCGGTTTAGTCACCGACGACCCGACCACGAGACAGGTTGTACTCGGTTACATGTTACCAGTAGCACTCTAGAGCGACCTGACACACACACACACACACACACACACACACACACACACACACACACACACACACACACACACACACACACACACACACACACACACACACACACATTATTTATATATATATATATATATATATATATATATATATATATATATATATATATATATATATATATATATATAATATAGAAATAGCCATATATATATGAATGCATATATAATGTATTTTGCAATACACTTTATGCTTAATTAAAAGCATTTTGAAGACCGTATGCTATTGTTTTAGAGTAGTGACAAACTCACTTACTTTAATCTCAGCAAACAGGGGGAGATAAAGCCGACAAGGCCTTGTTTCTGCATTTTTTTATGCGTATCAAGGCTAACTACTCCCTCCCGTCTACTGAGATCACTGATGTTATATACATTCATATATATATGGCTATTTCAGAGCTCCAATTCTAATTTTTAATTTCTGCCTGACCGGCAACCGCCCTGTATAATCAGTTCCTGATTATTTACTAGAATTCTATAAGAATATAACATCAGTAATCTCAGTAGACGGGAGGGAGTAGTTAGCCTTGATAAGCATAACAAAATGCAGAAACAAGGCCTTGTCGGCTTTATCTCCCCCTGTTTGCTGAGATTAAAGTAAGTGAGTCTGTCACTACTCTAAAACAATAGCATACGGTCTTCAAAATGCTTTTAATTAAGCATAAAGTGTATTGCAAAATACATTATATATGCATTCATATATATATGGCTATTTCAGAGCTCCAATTCTAATATATATATATATATATATATATATTCCTGGACGTGACCCTCGACCTCGAAAACGACCTGTACTACCCATACAGGAAACCTAATGACAATCTGCACTACATCCACCGCCGATCAAATCATCCTAGGAACACCACAAACAACCTGGTCAAAAACATCTCCCTCCGCATATGCCGTTTGTCAGCTAATGAGCGGATATTCGATGCTATTATGTAGGAAGCTTCCTACATAATGGTCGTTCATATTTATGGTACGTCAAAATTATTTATAAAACTGTTTATATATTGTATTTTATCTGACGAAGGCATGCCATATTTTTAATATGGTATCCCCGAAATATGTATAATGAAATAAATATGGTTTTATAAATATAGTTTCCATTTGTTTAATATCGTATATCTACTCCAAAAACTTGTCGAGTGCTTTATGTCAGTTATAAAATATTTACTTGTTGTAACCCAACAATTTTAAATAAAACTTTTGCATATATATATATATATATATATATATATATATATATATATATACAACTTATAGACGCTTATAGACGCTACTGACTCGTTTATACTGAGAGTCAGATGGAAGACCTACCACCTGGTTAAGAACACCCGTAACCTTCCTGAACCTAAAGAGAAGTATGGCTTCAAAACATACCGAAACCCACCGCACAACACCTTACTAGACTCCTTTGAGGAGGACCTGCTGAAATTGGTCAGAAACGTTAAGTTCAAAAAGAAACACCGATGCAGCAATCCATTCTTAACGTCCCTTGATACACTCATCACTAAGATCAAGAATGACCCACACCTCTTCGTCACCTCCGACAAAACCAAGAAGCTGTACAAGATGGACGCGAGCAAGTATAAACAATTCATTTATAAAGAACTACACAAAGACTACAAAAAGACACCCATTAGTACCCTAAATGACATAAATAGAGTAGGGAAGGATATAGTTACCAGCTTAGAAATAGAAAAGTACACAAACACGTATGTCCCCCTGACGCCTAGATTCTCCCTTAAGAATCACAAATGTAACTTTAATGAAAGCCCCTCTATTAGACTAATATGTCCCTCTATATAGGTAAGATTAGTTAAGTGATCCTAGATAGAGTACTACTGGAGCTTAATAGAAAGGCTAAGGTCTGCCTCTGGGGCAACACCGACCAGGTCATAAATTGGTTCACCGAGTTGCCTGATAAAGCGACCCTGAAGTTCATCCAGTTTGACATAGATAGTTACTACGCCTCTATCTCCCTCATACTCTTAAATAAGGCACTCATATTTGCTAAATCTAACACTAGCCTCACTAAAAAAAAATAGACATAGTTCTAGCGGCGCGTAGAACCATTATCCAGTTCGAAGGCTCCCACTGGACCAGAACCAACCTTCCTGATAACTTCGATATCACGATGGGGTCCAGCGACTCAGCGCAAGCAACTGACCTGGTCGGAATATACCTCCTGCATAAGCTTAGGGAAGAGATACCGGCCCTACAAGGAGGTGTATATAGGGACGACGCCCTGTTTACTGTTAGGAACCATAGCCCTCGTAGGATAGAGAACCTTAACAAGCATATACACAGGTTCTTCAAGTCATACGGCCTATCCGTAACTATAGACCTCAACCACCAGGTTGTCAACTTCCTGGACGTGACTCTGGAGTTGAGTACGGGCCTATACAAGCCATACCATAAGCCTGGAGAGAGTCTTTCTTATATTAATTATGCCTCCAACTACGCCAAGCAGACTCTCAACTCCATAGTCTATAGCATCTCACATAGGATCTCGAGGCTCTCCGTCAATGAGGATATCTTCAACCAAGCGGCTGACTACTACAATAGAGCCTTGATAAGCGCCGGATTTAACCGAGGAATTTCCTACATCCCTAACGCTAGCTTCAGAAACCACCCACCTCATAAGACGAGCGTTATAGTAAGCCATACCTATAACCGATCACGCGGCGACTTCGAAGGAGTCGGATGTAATAGTATAGATAATCGCACTAAGGAACACGGCCACAACATTAATTACACTGGCGATAGTATAGGTAACTTACCACACAATAAACATCACGACCGCGGTGACAGTGACCACTGTAGCCTACTCGAATTATTCCTCTACTATAAAATCAACAAAGGCGACGGCCTACTACCAACGCCTTCTTCCAACCAACATCTTCCTGTACATAAACATAGCAGAAGGAAGAAGAGTGCACCCGAGCATAAAATGAAAGGGGCACGTAACGGGCTACAGCGCATTGACATGCATAGGAACGGTCACCCTGATGGCACTACCCGTAGCAAACGTACAAGGACGCGTAATCGCCACCGTAACGTCTTATGGTTCCATCCCCCCTACTCCCGGAGTGTGACCTCCAATATACCCTGGATATTCTTCGAAGCCTTAGAGAAGAACTTCCCACCCAACCATAGGTATAGAAAAATCCTTAATAGGAACAATATAAAAATATCCTTCTCTACTACTCCTAACCTAGCAGACATCATAGGAAAAACTAATCACAGTAAGATCACCAAGACACAGCACCTTAGCACAGACGCACCTACACCTAACAATAACTATATCAGCCTTAACGACTCCCTAGCAGCATCCAATAGTGCTGGCAACAGCCTCTACAGACGCAACCAGCATAACCGCGACATGACTGGGGAATATGCAGGACATGACGTGCGGAATAATAATGGTACCACCCCGCGCACAGTGGGTTATAATGGTGCTAACGACAGGTGTGGGAGCGTAGGTAACAACGTAGATAGCAATAATGATATCCTTACCGTGGGAACTAGAAGAGACCGCGACCAAAATTGCAACTGCTACGACAGGGGACGCTGCCCCCTTAGAGGATACTGCTTGACTGACAGGGCTATATATAGGTGCACTGTAACTAGCCACAATAGCGTTAAACATTATATAGGGGCTACCTCTGGCCCATTCAAAATTAGATTTCGAACACATCTCCACTCTTTCACAAATAAGAAATTAAGACACTCCACTTCGCTCGCGGACTACATCACATCATTAAAAGACTTAAACATCAGCTTCTCCACGCACTGGGAAATTGTCGGCAGGGCTGCACCGTACAACTTCAAGAGGAAGTGCGATTTTTGCCTCATGGAGCTCTATCACATCATAACGGCACTCTACGAGCTCATCAACAGCAGAGCTGAAACGACGATAAGCTGTACATATCGCTTAAAAATATCCTTCTTCAGATGGGATAAGGACGAGGAGTGAAACCGTATACCGGGTCGCCCTGCGACAAGCTTTAACACCCCGGCGAGCAGGTGCTGCAAAAAAATCCGGAAACTAACCATGCATCCCAAACCCGGCTTCAAATGACCCAGGCCGACAGGTGCAGAAAAACAAACGTCTCAAAACAAACGTTGCATACCTGACCCTGTGCGTATCGACAATGGTAAGGTTGTATCCACATCTTGTAACGGATAAAAGATTTGCCCGGGAAAGACTGCCCTAACACCCGCCAGAGTTACCTCCCTTGACCTACTGCAAAATCAAAACATGCTTTTTTGCGAAGAATGAACTCTGACGTATCTCCCAAAACACTTTCTGGGTCATGTAAGGAACACTTTTTAGTTATTTATGCCTTTGAGAAGCCCATCCGGGCGAAACATACGTAGGTGCTGTTTTAAATAAACATGTTGTAACGGTCTGTTCTCATATTTCTTATTTTTCCACGTGCTTACGGTCTGCTAATTCTCTCGCCCACTAGATATTAACACTTCTAATATTTAACACTGCCGGCACTAGCAATTGAACACCCTCTGCATACGCTATTTGGAAAATAACAACATGTATCACCTATCCCTCCTTTTTTTCTCTCTCGATATGTAAATACTCTCTCTCTCTCTATATATATATAAGTAGAAGGGATATTTAATTTGTTGGAAATACAACAAATATAAATGAGTTATAACCGATTCAGAGCACTCGACAGTTTTTGGAGTAAATATTCAATGATATTAAATAAATGGAAACTATATTTTTAAAACCATATTTATTCTATTATATATATTTCAAGGGTACCAAAAAACTTTGGTACGCTTTCATCAGATAAAATACAAAGGGTGTTTTATAAATTTTGGGTATGTCAACATTTATAAAACACTCTTTGTATTTTATGTGATGAAAGCGTACCAAAGTTTTTTGGTACCCTTGAAATATATATAATAGAATAAATATGGTTTTATAAATATAGTTTCCATTTATTTAATATCATTGTAATATATATATATATATATATATATATATATATATATATATATATATATATATATATATATATATATATATATATATAAGTGGTTACACAACAGTTAGATCACCATACCGAGAACAATTTTTACACCTTAGCGGATCCTCAGCTCGTAATGGACATGGTTATAAGGAAAAGGAAGGACAACCGTACGAACACGCATGCGCAGAAACGATCACTTCACACAGGCAATACTGAGATGCGTGCGAGAGGTGTAAGGGACATAACTGCGAAAGTCTGAAAAGTTTCTAGTTGATAAGAAAATTAGGATGTTGTTGTAATTCAGTCCGGAGCTTTGTAGTTACGTAAGAGGTGTTTCGAGACGTGTGGACAACGTGTGAAGAATTCATTTCTCGTGTTTAGGCATTACGAGCTGAGGATCCGCTAAGGTGAAACAATTGTTCTCGGTATGGTGAATTAACTGTTGTGTAACTACTTCTACCTAACTCGTCCCATGGACTGAGTGCTCTACCACTACGGATATTACCTTCCAGTGTTCTACCACTATATATATATATATATATATATATATATATATATATATATAGTTATGTAATAAACAACATAAGATAAGTATTTCATTTACCAGTGGTTTCTTGGAGGCAGATGTTATGTCTGTCTTCAGTCGTCAGAATGAATAAATATCAAATATGGATTTGAAACACCATGTTATTTATTCATTGTGACGACTGAAGACAGACATAACATCTGTCTTCAAGAAACCAATGGTAAATGAAAAAATTATCTTATGTTTTTTTATTATATAACTAAAAAGCTCTGTAGCCTACATAGAGCACTCTCTTTTTTCCTGTACCTTTCCGACGGAAATATCAGTCCATGAAACAAATCGTCCTCGGAAATGGTTTACTAATTGATGTAGAACTACTTCTCTCTCTACCCCCCCCTCTCTCTCTCTCTCTCTCTCTCTCTCTCTCTCTCTCTCTCTCTATATATATATATATATATATATATATATATATATATATATATATATATATATATATATATATATATATATATAGTAAGGTGTTAACGGAACAAGGATGTGCGGACCACATAATGGTCTATCGGTTATGAAGTAGATAAAAGAAAGCGCTCAACGACCTGTATAAAAGTGTAAGCCGGGGCATTATATATGAATAGAAAATCCAAGGCCATATTGATTTTGTTTTGGTTTATTAAAATCCGTAATGCACATTTCGCTGAGAACTATCAGTGCTTCTCAAACGGTAAACCTAAAAAAACAATGAAATATTATTAATAAAAAAACCTTTAAATTTGGAAAAAGGTTTACTTTTCTTGATACAGGAGGTCGGCCAGGTGTGTGATGTTATTTCATAAGAAGCCTGGCTGAAGTGGTGGTTAGTTCCGGTCCCACGATAGTATCGTTAGATGCTTAGTGTAGGAAGTGATGAACTCAGTCAGTCCCCACAACCCTTCCTCCCTTCGCACACTGGCTGTTATAGTAGTAGTGACAACTATCCCTCCATCCAAATCCATGGTTATAGTAGGGGTGACTGCTGGGTTTAGCAGTGGCAAACAGTTATAGTCTCCCAGTTCCACCTGTCCACAGGCCTGCGCCCCATTAGATATCTAAACATTAATTGACTAATTAAATAATTTGTATTTAATGTGTTTGGAAGTACAAGCAAGAGAAACAAGACTCAGTGCATGAAATATAATAATAAATCCTGTGGTAATGTAGTCGAGTCTATTGAAAGAGACATCTGCACACAAGTATACATATATATAGGTCAATTTCAATTTATACATATATATACAATATATACACACACATAGACAGTCGATCGACTTTCGTCATATCGGACCGAGGAAACATTGTTTCCATTGGTCTTTCCAATACTATCTATCGGTCGCAACTCCAGGTAGAAGGAGTAACGTGAAATAAAGTGTCATACCGCATCGCCCGGTCCGTGGATCGAACACACAACCTCACGATTGCGAATCCAATTCTCTAACCACTCAGTAACGCGCCTTTACTTCATATATATACATATATATATAGGTCAATTTCAAAAAAATGTAACCAAAATGTATATTCAACAATATGTCCGAACACGGAGGAGCCGAACTCCAACTGTCATCGCCTCCATCTCTCTCGCTCTCTCCATCTCTCTGTATTATGAGAAAATAGGGCCCCACGTGCTGGCCGCTCCACAAGCCCGACGGACAGAATGGAGAAGGCGTTTCCCCAGAGGATGGTAAGGGAGATGGAAGAGCCATTCCATATATTGACTACTTTAAAGGAGTTAGGTACGTGGGAAAGAGATGATAATGAAAGAATTATTATCGTAAAAAGAGGATAATAGCATATAGTAAGGAGATAAAAGGTTTAGGTCTAATGTATAAACTATATTTTAATTGGAAGCATGATAGTCGTATCGCTCTTCGGGGTGTGTGTGTGTATCTCGGGTTGAATCGGAGGTAACCACAGTAAGTAAGATACTTAATACACAGGAGGGTATAAATATTTAATATAGAAGCCATTTCTATATTATATATATATAATATATTAGTAATATTTAGCCTGAAAAAGACTGTTCATTTCATGTGCATTGACTGTGGACGATAGGAAAAGACCAACATGTATAAAAAGTGGCGGTATTTTATTTCCAGTTGTAAATTTATTTTTATACTTGCACAAATCAGATCACCGCCCCTCCCCACGAGAGTCAGATATTGCAGTTTCAGCTACTACC
>OZ024740.1:76243495-76335995 GCA_964016885.1 Eledone cirrhosa
TGGCACTTCTTCACCCATCGGTCATCCTCCATGCGCATCACATGTCCATACCACCTCAGTCTCCTCTCCCGTACACTACATTCTATCCCTCTCAGACACAGTTTCTCTCTCAACACATTTATGCTGGGTCGTTCACGCACATTTACACTGCACATCCAACGGAGCATGCTTGCCTCATTTCTCTCCAGCCGTCGCATATCCTCTGCGGTTGCTGCCCATGTCTCACTACCATGCAGCATCGCGCTCCTCACACAGGCATCATACAACCGGCCTTTCGTACGCAGGGAGAAACCCTTCTTCGTCAACAGAGGAAGCAGCTCCCTAAACTTCTTCCAACCCGTCCTTATTCTAGATACTATGGCCTCGGAACACCCTCCTCCCATGCTAATCTGATCTCCCAGGTACCGGAAGCTATCCACCACTTCTATAGCGCCCTCTCGCATTTGAAAAATGTGTCTATCAGTGCGACTTCTACTGTCTAATTTCCCTGTACATCTACTGCATACATATTTCTCCCTACCTGTTAATTTGCCTGCTATCCCGCTACATCTCTTGTGTACCCAGGACCTGCATTGTGTGCATTTTATAGAATTTATGCCAGTTCCTTTTCTGCATATCGAACATGGCCATTTCCCTGACGGAATCAGGGTTTTGTCCTCTTTTCTACTCATCAACACTTTTGTCTTAGCTAGATTTACTCTCAGTCCTCTTGCTTCCAACTGCTGTTTCCATAGCCGGAATTTATTCTCTAGCTCCTCTACTGATTCTGCTATAAGAGCCAGATCGTCAGCATAGAGAAGTTCCCATGGACAGCCAGTCTTAAACTCCTCTGTTATGGCTTGGAGGACTATAATGAACAAGAGCGGGCTGAGGACCGAACCCTGATGTACTCCTACTTGTATCTGGAATTCCTCACTAAACTCCATTCCTACCCTGACTTTACTGAGAGTACCTCTGTACAAAGTTTGCACTGTCCTCACAAGCCATTCCTCAACACTTAGCTTCCTTAGGGACCACCAGATGACAGATCGGGGTACCCTATCAAAGGCCTTCTCTAGGTCAACAAAGGCTAAGTATAGTGGCTTATTCTTCTCTAAGAACCTCTCTTGCATTTGTCTCACCAAGAAGAGGGCATCTGTTGTACTCTTCCCAGGCACAAAACCAAACTGCATCTCATCTAGTTTGACCCTTTCTCTAATTAGTTATGCTAAAATCCTTTCTGCCACTTTCATAACCTGATCTATCAGTTTTATACCCCTATAATTGCTCCTCTCCAAAGCATCCCCTTTACCTTTGTAGCAATTTATGAGAATACTGCTGCACTAGTCTTTGGGTATGACACCACCATATATAACCTGATTGATGATGCGTGCAACCAGTTTAGTGCCTACGTCCCCTGATGCTTTCAGCATCTCAGCAACTATTCCCGATGGTCCGGCCGCCTTACCATTTTTCATTTCCCTAATCGCCTCTTGGACCCTATATTCGTCAATCTCAATAGCTGGTCCCTCTGTCGGATCTACCAAGGGTAATTTCTCTCTCTCCCATTCGTTCTCCACATTCATCAGTCTCTCATAATGACATTTCCAGGCCGCCTTTTTCTGGTCATTCGTGACACTAAGTACACCGGCATCATCCCGGACACATTTATCACCAACAACATCCTGATTTGCATTGACACACTGCCTTGCAATGTGGAACACCGCACGCCTCTGATCTTCCCGTCGCAGAACATTGGCAAACCTCCTACTCTCTGCCTCCCTGCGTGCTAAGTACACCTGACGTCTAGCTTCTCTCTTAGTGGCTGTATATTCTTCCCTACTCCCACCCTTTTTCCAAGCCTTCCATGCTAGTCTTTTGTCTCTAATAGCCTTATCTACTGTGCTGTTCCACCACCAGGTCACTCTCTGTCTGGTTGGAGCTCTGCTCCAGCCACAGGTTTCATCAGTAGCCTGCAGCAAGTTGTCACGTAAGAACTTCCAGTTATTATCTATGTCATACGTCTCTAAATCGTCTTCTTTTTCGTCATATACATCTTGAAGGGCTTTCCTAAATTTGAATTTTAGTGAAAGGTCTTTTAGCTTTCAGACCTTTCTTCTCCACACCTTCCTATATGTCTCATTCCATCTCTTGCTTACTGAGATATCACTAACAACTAACCTATGCTGTGGGGTACATTCTTCCCCAGGGTATGCCTTGGTATTAGACACTATCTGCCTGTCCCGCTGCCTAACTAGCAGGAAGTCAATCTGGCTTATGTGCTCACCAGATTTGTAGGTTATTAGGTGATTGGCAGGTTTCTGGAAGTTTGTGTTGCAAATAGTCAATGTACTTGCATCACAAAATTCAAGAAGTCTCACTCCTTCTTCATTTCTTGAACTGTAACCGTGCCCACCATGTACCCCAGTGTAACCATCCTGGAGCTGTCCAACATGACCATTGAAGTCTCCTGCTAGCATAACGATGTCTCCGTCCTCTGTCATTGTGGTTGTTTGCAAAAGTTGCTCATAAAAGCAGTCTTTCTCATCTTTGCCTAGGCCTGCTTGGGGAGCATAGACCGAGATGATTGTCAGTAGTCTCCTACCTACAACTAATCTAAGCTTAATTATTCGATTACTAACTCGAACTACCTCTATTGTCTTATTGATCCATTTCTCAGCCAGGAAAATGCCTACTCCCCCTAGCCCATCATCCTTACCTACCCAGAATAGCTTATAGCTAAGACGCTTGCCTACGACTAGTCTCGCAGAGGCACCTCTCCATCTCACCTCTTGCACGCAGCACACATCCACCTGCCTTCTCTTCAGCATCTCCGCTATTTCAGCAGATCTACCTCTGAGAGTGCCAACATTAAGTGTTGCAACTCTGAGATGCGACGTCTTCATATTTTTCTATGCTGTTTTGTTGCTGTGCTGATAAGTTTTTTGGCATTGATACACTGGTTGGATGCCCTTCCTAACACCAGTGCCACTTTACAGCATGGACTGGGTGCTTTTATTTGTGCCACCAGCACTAGAGAGGATGTCTTACTAGACTCAAGGGCCCTCTCTACCCCTCCATTTTACAGCATGGTCATTAAAAAAAAAAAAAAATATATATATATATATATATATATATATATACGATATTAAACAAATGGAAACTATATTTATAAAACCATATTTATTTCATTATACATATTTCAGGGATACCATATTAAAAATATGGCATACCTTCGTCAGATACAATACAATATATAAACAGTTTTATAAATAATTTTGACGTACCATAATATAAGCGACCATTAAATTAGGAGGCTGCCTTGGTAGTGATGTGTTTATAATTATTTAGTTATAGTGTTAAACACAGTTAGAGAAAAGACGGAGAGAAAGAAAAAAATGGAGATAAAGAGAAAACGGAGAGAGAGAGGTGGGGAGGAAAAGAAAGAGAGAGAGAAAATATAACTAGATAGGGGGAAGTGAAATAAACAAGAGAGAAATAAGAGAGAAACATGAGAGGCAAAACCAAAGCGACAGATACATAATACTTCATCATATATAAAGATAAGCATAAGAGAGAGGAGAAAGAGCTATATATAGAGAGAGAAGGATACAGTTACATCTTTACGTCATGTCATATCAATTTGAATTATCAATTCATATGAAATGGATAATAGAATGTAAATATCAATATTCATGAATGAGACATAGATATATAATATGAGAAAAAATTAAAAAATTAAACAATTAATAGAAAAATCAGACTCTTTTATAAGAAGAATCAGGTGGCGTGCCTTCCACTTTGATAAATCTAATCTAAATGAAAACGTTTCAGATTTGGATAAAGTTTTCAAATCTAAACCCCCCTCCCCAACAAACTATTAATGGATTTTGAAAACGATATAATTTCTATCATCCAAGGAATCAAATTCAAGAGAAACTTCAAAGGCCAGGACTATCTAAGATGCATTAAGGATAATATTGAAGGCTTGGAAAGAACAGAGAAGATCTTGGTGAAATCGGACAAAACCAACAACCTTTATGGAGTACAAAAGAACATGTACAATGGCCTTATATTGAAAGAACTAAGGAAAAAGTACAAGGTAGCAAGTAAGGACGAACTGGAAAAAATGAATGCAGAGGCATCTTGTATAATGCATGAATTAGACATTGAGAATAAAACACAACCTTTCATGCCTAGGAAACCCAAGATCAATATGAAAGATCACAAAAGAAATTTTGAAAATGATTTGCCAGTCAGATTGATTGCACCATCAAAATCTGACCTGGGAAAACTTAGCAAAAACATTCTAGACAGGGTAATACAGCAAATTAAAAACTTACATAATTTACCTTACTTAAAGTTATGGAAGGGGACTGGTGAGGTTATTGAGTGGTTTAAAGAAATTAAATATAACTATAATAATAAGTTTATTCAACTTGATATTGCTAACTACTATTCATCTATCACTCCTAATCTACTGAATAAGGCACTAAATTACGCATTTAAACATACAGACCTAACTAGCAATGAAATGCACATTATATTATCGGCAAGGAAAACATTGATAGAATTTAATAACCAACTATGGACTAGGGCAGATAGAGATAATAATTTCGACATAACTATGGGATCATCTGACTCAGCTCAGGTAACGGACCTTGTGGGCCTATTTATAATTAATTCGCTGCATAGAAAAATACCAGGTGTAACCGGAGGATTATATCGTGATGACATGCTTTTACTTATTGAAAATAATAACTGTGAACTAAATAGAAAAAGAAAACAAATTATACAATTTTTTAATTACCTTAATCTAAAAATAGAAATAGAGAATAACCATAGAATAGTCAATTTCCTAGATGTAACACTAAATCTCAACACATGTCTTCACTATCCATTTCACAAACTAAATGAGAACTTGAATTATGTCAATTTTAACTCTAATCACCCCAGATCTGTTAAAAATACTATAGTGAACTCTGTTCAAGAACGAATTTCAAGAATTTCATCTAATAAAAATATTTTTGACGAAAAAGCGCAGTATTACAATGAAGCATTAGCTAGAGCAGGATATAGTGATAAAATTAAGTACATCGATAATAATAAGCAAACTAACCAAAATAATAACAATTTTAATTACGGTAACAACATTAACAACTATAATAGAAAACATTACAATAATTCCAAAAGCCGAAAAAAAAATAGAACTAGAAATATAATATGGTTTGCCCCCCCCCCTTTTCCACTAAATATTAAAACCCATATTGCTAAACTATTCTTTAATGCTCTTGACAAACGCTTCCCTAGAACACATAAATATCACTCAATTTTTAATAGACATACTATAAAATTAACTTACTCATCCACCAAAAATTTAGCACAAAATATTAACAGAATTAATAATAGGAATTTAAAAGCTAACCAAAATACCAATAATAACTCAAACAATATTCAATTAAATAACTGTAACTGTAGAAATAAATCTAACTATCCGTTAAATAACAATTGCTTAGTTAAAAATATAGTATACAATTGTAATGTTAAAACTAACTTAAATTCTTTCAACTATGTTGGTTCCACCTCGACAGAATTTAAACTTCGCTTCAATAATCATAAGAATTCTTTCACAGATCCAAACAAAAAATCCTCAACTTCGCTATCAAGCCTACTCTGGCAACTTAAACGAGATAATGTTGAGTATTCGATGTTTTGGAATATTGTCTCAAGAGGGATTCCTTTTAATTCTCATCTGAGACATGTGATCTCTGTGTGGAGGAGATATTCTTTATATTAAAATCCAAAAATTCCCTTAATTTAAGGAGCAATTTATTCAGTTGCTGCAGACATAGATTGAACTCAACATTTAAATATAAATATAAATTTAAAATGTAGTATAATTAATTAAGAAATTTAATTAATATATGAAACCTGACGATAAATCTTTTGATTCCTTCACCTTTTTCTTTTTAAACCTTCTTCATAAATATAAACAAAGATGTAATTAAACTACTCTAAAATGTATATGCTCCCAATGTATTAAATAAATTTTACGCAAGATAAATTTCTATACTAAATATAAGGGCATCCGTAGAATCACGGGGTCTTCTAAATCTTTTAAATAATTTTTGTTAAATAATTTTTGTTTTTTATTTGATTTTTGACTCTGATTGCTTCTAAAAGACTTTGCAATATATTGTCTGATAAATTAGAAGGATAGATTTCTGTAGTAAATATATGAAGCATATTGTTTTTGGCCTGAGATACTCTATAGTGTGTTGAAAATATTTTAGGTTTTTGATGTTTCTGTGCTGATATATTGATATTTGATTATCTCTATACAAAGGCCATATGTGTATTAACATGCATATAGAAGGCTTATAGAGTTTATTTTATGTGTTCATGTGTCTGTATGTGTGCATAGAGATGCTGGAATACTCACGCAGATATCTTGTATATACATATATATATATATATATATATATATATATATATATATATATAGGTATAGTTCTGTATATGTTACAGATATGCATAATATTAAATACATGAACGGTAATCATATATGTGAGGACATGAATATTAATCGTATATTTTTTATGTATATATATAGTGAAATTTTTATAACACAAGAAATTCTTTTTATGACACAAGAAATTATAGAGTTGATCAGGTAAAGTCATGTGTATGTCTATATTATTGACTAGAGTTAGACATAACTTTCTCTTTTTCTTTTTTCAGAAAGTACATATACGTGTATATATATATACATATATATTTCCGTATCTTTATAAATAGGGTAATTTTTTGAAGGTTTATCTCAGATTTTGGTATATTGACCTCAGAGTTTTAAACTAAACATATGGTCATTATTGAACAAAGTTATTTTCTCATATTATATATCTATGTCTCATTCATGAATATTGATATTTACATTCTATTATCCAGTTCATATGAATTGATAATTCAAATTGATATGACATGACGTAAAGATGTAACTGTATCCTTCTCTCTCTATATATAGCTCTTTCTCCTCTCTCTTATGCTTATCTTTATATATGATGAAGTATTATGTATCTGTCGCTTTGGTTTTGCCTCTCATATTTCTCTCTTATTTCTCTCTTGTTTTTTTCACTTCCCCCTATCTAGTTATATTTTCTCTCTCTCTTTCTTTTCCTCCCCCCTCTCTCTCTCCGTTTTCTCTTTATCTCCATTTTTTTCTTTCTCTCCGTCTTTTCTCTAATTGTGCTTAACACTATAACTAAATAATTACTGTCCTCTCTCTTTATATAGTACTCCCTCTCTCTTGAATCTCTCTTTTTGTATGGTGATTTATTATTATTTATCTGTTGCTTTCGGTTGCCTCTCTTTTTTCACCTCCTCCTTTTTTCTCTCTCCCCTCTCTCTCTCTGTTTTTCTTTACCTCCGTTTCTTCTTTTTCTCCGTCTTTTTTCTAACTGTGCTTAACACTATAACTAAATAATTATAAACACATCACTACCAAGGCAGCCTCCTAATTTATCGCTTATATTATGGTACGTCAAAATTATTTATAAAACTGTTTATATATTGTATTTTATCTGACGAAGGCATGCCATATTTCTAATATGGTATCCCTGAAATATGTATAATGAAATAAATATGGTTTTATAAATATAGTTTCCATTTGTTTAATATCGTATATCTACTCCAAAAACTTGTCGAGTGCTTTATATCAGTTATAAAATATTTACTTGTTGTAACCCAACAATTTTAAATAAAACTTTTGCATATATATATATATATATATATATATATATATATATATATATATATATATATATATATATATATATATTTGTATATATATAAATATATATTGTTATACTTGGGGAGGGTCATATTGTTGTAATAATATTACCAGAAATAATAACAGAACATACTCACTGTTTGGTTGGTTTTCGCTTCTGTATCTTTTTTATCTCCATAGTTAATTCATTCGCCAATCAATGTTTATCATTGATTGACCAACGGTTAATATACAGATATAAATACATATATATAGTCTAACAAAGTTCTTTCGTTGCACATCTGCAACAGCATCAGTGGTACTATTATGTTTCCTCCTGTCTACGCCATTTTAATTTTATCTGTTTATTTATTTATTAATTTTATTGACTGCTTCTCTGCGCATGCGTTTGCGTGTGTGTATAGTGTTTGGTGTGTGTGTTTGCGTTTGGGTTTGACTGTGTTTTGCGTTTGCGTTTGACTGTGTTTTGGTTATTGTATTCTATCTTAGTTTATTAGAGTGTGTTCATATGTGTTTGTTGTTATTGTGCTTGTGTATATATTTATTTATTTATATTTCTCTTAAGTCAGTATTCTTTGCTTGGGTGTTGTTGTTATTCCATTTATTTTTTCTGTTTAGCTTTGACTTTCTAAGCTCTATTTCGCTTGCCTCTCTGATTTTCCTACCTGCTGGGTCATTTCTATGTTTAGATATTATTTTAATTTCTACGTTGTCAATGCTACCGTCATGTTGTTGTCTGGCGTGTTCGTATAGTACTGAACCGTTTTTTTTTGTCCTTTTAATTCCCCTCAGTGTTGATCTATTCTTTCTCCTATGATTCGAGCTGTCTCGCCTATGTATGTTGTTGTCATGTTTCTGCAAGTACCCTCTCTACATCTTAGGCTATAGACTACATTTCTAGTTTTACAGTTTATCTGGGGGTTTGCTTTACATATAACACATTTCTTATTAGTACAGTGGGTTTTCTTAAAAGGGTATGTTTTGCTGATCAGGGATTTGATGGTAGTTCCTGGCTTTTCTACCACTTTAATCTCTAAGTGGGTCTTTATCAGGGCCTTTCTACATTGATTAGCTAATTTTCCTCCAGGAGTAGCGTCCACGAACATGACACTCTGGTATCTCTGGATGAGGTGGCTTTCCCTGTCTTATGTTTAGTCCTATCTAAGCTATTCCATGATTTGCTCCTGTATAATGGGCAAATTCCTTTCATGTCCAGTTTTATGAGGGTCTTATACTTCTCCGTGGCTCCTTTGTATACTCTGATTCTATCTCTTTGGTTGTAGTCAGAGAACTGCATGCGGTTGATGAAGTGTTGGATGTGTCTTTCCATTTCTGTTGGGTCGCACATGCGGGACACGTTCTTCATCACTCGTACCAAGTCTGCGATCAGAATATTAAACTTAGCACTACTGGACATTGCTGAGGTTTTGAGTATCAGGTATTTGGAGGCCATGGGTTTAGCGCAGTGTGAGTGGAGAATTTGGGCCCACTCGTCTATAGTGTTAATCCAGATTTTCGTGTCTAATACAGGTAGTCTACTGTTAGGGTGTTTGGAAGGGTAGTCAATAGCTACAGTTATACTCTGGTGTATGGAGCTAGCTATCTGCTAGATGCTTTCCATTGTGCTATATTCTAAATCATATTCGTTAGTACTCTCTTGTGGGAGTGTCCTTATTACTATATGAATGTCGTGTACGTAACGAGAGTACATGATGAGGTCTATGGAGCTCTCTTCAAAGAGATCTTTGAGTTTCCTTTCCCATCATACCATAAAAAGGTTGGCAACGTCACCAGCTACGCTGACGCCAATGCCTGCTACCTCATTTTGGGTATAGATCTTTTCGTTGAATTTGAATATTTGGCCCTTTAGGGTAGTTTTAATACTAACCCCTATTGCATGCGCGACCATTTTTCTTACCTGATCATTATTTGGGGTGTCCGTATGGCTTTGGTCCACCCAATCCACCTTCCCATGGTTTTCCTTTTTGCCATTGAGGTTATTGTGGAGGTCTACCTCTTATGGGTCTACTGGGGCAGAAACGGCTAAGGTCATGGCTGTCTAGGTACTCGGTGTCATAGGTAAGTCTAAGTAGGAGGCCCAGTTCATCTGTGTCGACGTCGCAGAACTCCACCTCACTCTCACTGATTATCTCCACACATTTTTCCACAGCAAAATCAATGTTAATGGATGGGTATAGTGATACCACATCCATACTGCCTATTATGCAGTTAGATAGGTTTTTGTTTTTGTTGCACTCATTGATTCTGCTGAGGAGGTCCTCTGTTACACATACATCTGGGGACATCTTGATTATGGGGCGTATAGCCATTGAGAGGAAGTAGGAGATCCTGTAGTTGCTAGCGATATTGGCTCCGCATACCGGTCTTGTTGGTGGTCATGTTGTCGGGTCGTCGACTGTCTTATGGTCTTTGCGGAGCCCATAAAGGGTGGTATGTCATTGTTAGACGCCTGGAAGTTGTTGGCAGTGCGTCTGCCTGGCTTTAGGATGTCGGTCCACATCATTATATGAGCGTTGCGGATCTTCTCTCTCCCTTCACACACACACACACACGCGCGCGCACATATACATATACACACAGAAAATGGGATGGGAGTGTTTAAGAAAGGAGCTGTAATATAGATATTTATGGATTATATGCAAGATATCTATGGATTATATGCAAGCTTCTACATAACTTGGACATTATTTTCCCACCTTGTAGAAATCTTATAACGAAACGATCATATGGAAAGTGAGATTTATTTAATTATGTCTCATATAATATAATACAGCCAACTATCCACGAAATACAATATAGTTAGCACCCCAAACGTATAATTGGCATTATACTCTGGTATATCCTAATGTTTGTTGAGTGAGATGGGAGTTGGTCGGAGTATCACTATTAGCTTTCTCTGTTAATGTATTAAGTATTATACTCTTGGATGGCCAGATATGAAAATTCCAGATATTTAGGTATGACTATCTTTATTTATTCTTTATATGAAATATTAATTGTTTCTTCCTGTATCTCATGTCTGTTATTTTGCGTGAGAAAATACCTATATGTATATATAAAAAATACGCACATATATTTATTTTTTAATATCCAGTTGAGTTCTTCACACGTGGTTAGAATTCCTAACAGGGTTCAATGACCTGCGTGTATATTATTTTATGTTTTACGATGACCTCCCCTTCCCATTTGGGGACAGTGTGAAATTTCTTTTTGAAGGACTGCTGGACTTTCAAACTTAGCTGTCCTTCTAGCACTGACGGAGACCATCGCTGAATATTAATATCAATGTAGTTTTTTATATTGATATTGCCTGGGCATCCACTGATGAGTTATAAGAGCCCACCTACGTGGATATCTATGGATTATATGCAAGCTTCTACATAACTTGGACATTATTTTCCCACCTTGTAGAAATCTTATAACGAAACGATCGTATGGAAAGAAAGAGAGATTTATTTAATTATGTCTCATATAATATAATACAGCCAACTATCCACGAAATACAATATAGTTAGCACCCCAAACGTATAATTGGCATTATACTCTGGTATATCCTAATGTTTGTTGAGTGAGATGGGAGTTGGTCGGAGTATCGCTAAAAGCTTTCTCTGTTAATGTATTAAGTATATATATATATATATATATATATATATATATATATATATATATATATATATATATATATATATATATATATATACATACATATCAAATAATGGAGGTTCACGTTTTAACTACCATTATTATTTGATAAGGGCGGTGAATTGGCAGTATCGGTAGAGGGTCGGATGCCATGATTTCCAGCATAGTTACGTCCCTTTACGGTCTGAGTTCAAAATCCCGTCGAGGTTAACTTTGCGTTTCAACCTTACCGGGTCGATAAAATAAAGTACCAGTAATACACTTGGATAATTGCTGGCCTTGTGCCAAAAGTAGAAACAATTATTTGATAGGTGGATTGGCAGTATCGGTAGAGAGTCGGATACCATGCTTTGCAGCAAAGAGTTACGGCCCTTTATGGTCTGAGTTCAAATACCGCCGAGGTTAACTTTACCTTTCATCCTTACGGGGTCGATAAAATAAAGTACCACTAATTGCTGGGTAATTATTTGATAAATGAATACTCCGTCACTCAATATCACCTACCTGTGATAAACTACTGACGTGTAGTGCTTTGGTTCGCTAGTACCTGCTTATCATCAGGAAGTTACTACGTAACAACTAAGATAAACAATACTCTTTTATATATAAATACTATAAATTATGTCCTTAGAATCATTTGATAAGATATATACTCAATTTCCTCTCCCAATTAGCATAATCAACCACACAAAAAAACAATTAAACCAGGCTATAAGATTAAAAGGCACCTGTGAAGAAATAATAGATAAGTAAACGATAGCCATTTATTCGCGATCAACAGCTATAGAATATTTACCCATCATTTCAATAGCACGTGGAAATCGATTAAATATATCGTCAACCATACACAATTAGGTATAAAATTAAAGTTAGAAGAAAAAATGCATATACACATACCAGGATTACGTTTCTACCCTTGGGGTTTAGTTCGCTTTCGGAAATATCCTATCAAGGATAAATTCTCGAGTTTCGAACTCACCAGGAAACAAACTCACTTGGACAAATAGTTTCCTTAAATGATCCCCGCCAGAAACGAATTAAAAATGGCTAAGAACTGTGACGTGGCAGTGGTCAAGTCAGGAAGAAAGTGATTGGTGCCTACGGCTAGTAGGCTGGTTGCTATATATATATATATATATATATATATAGTTTTAATATAGATGAGATTCTACAGGACTAGAACTGTTTCATTCTTTAGAAATCATCAGGAATCTGGGTATCAAAAAATAAATATGGTATTTATAGGTCTCTACAAGTGGTAGGAGAGGGTGGGGAGTGGGATGGGTGTAGGTCATTGGTTGATAGAAAAGGGAATTTCTATCAACCAATGACCTACACCCATCCCACTCCCCACCCTCTCCTACCACTTGTAGAGACCTATAAATACCATATTTATTTTTTGATACCCAGATTCCTGATGATTTCTAAAGAATGAAACAGTTCTAGTCCTGTAGAATCTCATCTATATTAAAACTTTTATACTCTGCAATGTATTGAGTACCTTACTTACTGTGGTTACCTCCGATTCAACCCGGAATTACGTATATATATATATATATATATATATATATATATATATATATATGTCTATTGTCTCAGTTCGTCATTTTCAGTTTGAAACAGTGCTAGAGCTGACAAGTTCATAGGCTGACCAAGATACTCTCATGGAATAACCAAATGAGGTATATTTTTCAACATAGTTCCTGGAAAAAAATAATGCAGTTGTTAAGAAAAGTTGAAATTAATGCATGTGAAGAGTTGTTGTTATATATATATATATATATATATATATATATATATATATATATATATATATATATATATATATATATATATATATATATATATAACAACAACTCTTCACATGCATTAATCCAGTGAGAAGAAGACTTTCGTCAGAGGGTTCTTCTCACTCGGAGAATATAAAATTCCCGAGTTCAAATCACGAACTGGCGCCATTCAGAACTGTTCCCGGATGAGAGTGTTTGATGAAGAAACAATCCTGTCTAGTGCCGTGTGTAAATATAGAAGACAAGGGCGGAAAAGATATATATATATATATTAAGTATGTATACGTACATACATATATGTATACAGACGTACAGTAGTATGGATATATATACATACATGCACACATATATATATGTACGTATGGATTTATAAATATGTATTTGTTTTGCAAGGTTTTTAATATGAAATCGTGTGTTGAAAAGGCAGAGAGACGAGAAAGCGGCCAAGCATTTAGCAGTTTCTAGTCCGGTCGGCCGCCTGGACTAGAAACTGCTAATTATTTGGCCGCCTTCTCGTCTCTCTGCCTTTTCAGCCCCATGGATTGTGTCTATTATATTTCTTTGTTAAATTTCGAATACCTGATGATGTCACCGGATTCATACTGAACCCGGTCATTGAAATGTTCATAGTATAATAAACCTTTAAGGAATTACACCAGTCTAGCCTCCTGTTATTTTATAATAATTAACTCCGTACTCGCACCACCAAGAACACAAACGAAGACGGGTAAGTTGCATTACGTCGAGTGCTCTCCCTAATATTACATCAAGGTTGACTATACGGAATGACCAGTTCAATCCAGTGGTGAACCAACAAAACTAAAAGAATATATATATATATATATCAGATAGGGTGTGGTAAAAACCAGCTACACCATAACTCACCAGAGTACTCGATACTTGAGGTAGTAGAGTGGATAATATGAAACGTTTCAGGTCCCCGACGGCTGAGCTCCGACCGTTTCGACAGCTAGATCCGAACTCGGATGTAGCTATCGAAACGGCCGGAGCTCGGCTGTCGGGGACCTGAAACGTTTCATATTATCCACTCTACTACCTCAAGTATCGAGTACTCTAGTGAGTTATGGTGTAACCAAAACAATTAACATTGGAAGAACACGCTTTTCTTTAGCACTAAGAAAACATGTTTCACCCAAACGCAATATATTAGCACTCCCTTATGAAAAAAACACCACAAGTGTGGTGGCTAGGATGAAAACGCAACGGGTGGCAGGGCGAGAGGTTTAAAAGAGCGCTAAAAATAGCTCACCAACTAGTCTGTCAGTTTTACTCGACCGCAAGGGAGCATAAAATAATCAAAGATGTAATATATATATATGTGTATATATAAATATCTAAATGAAGCAGTGTTGGTTCAATGAATAATTCAGTTTCACCGGCACACACATTTATAAATGTACAAATAGATATGTTTCTTTTATTTGCCACCAGGGCATCAAAAGTGGGACAAGTACAATGGGGGGAGTTTACAAAACAAGGCGTCCTCAATAAGGAGGAGGCAATAACAATATATAAAAATAAAATAAAATATAACAAAAAATAAAATTTATAACAAAGTCCTCAATAGAGAGGAGGCGCCTTGTGGGGTCGCACACACCCCCGAAAAAAGTGTGCAACCCTTCTCCTCAGGAGCACAGAGAAGGGGTGCTCCCTTGGTCTTTCATCTTCCTCACCTATAGTCTGATGTAGAGTGAAGGCCCATTCACACGGGCCATTCTCGCCACTTTCACCCATCTTTCATAGAAACGGCTGGGGTGCAGCACCTCTCTCTCCATCCTGATCCTTCTTCCGAAATGATATCGGAAGAAACGGACAGTTGTTGGCCAGAGAGAAAGGTGTCTGACCTCAGTCCTTTCAGACGCGTCCACCATACAACCTCTTTCGCCATGGCTATTACGCACAGAAACACCGCCTCTCCTTCGTTTTTGAAGAGGGGAGGCGGCTTGATCGTTACAATAGACTCGGTGGTCAACCGGATCGGTCCCACCCTTGGCAGCAGTTGTTCGACATAGCCCCACAGATCGGCAATGCCCGAGCAGTGTACCAATGCGTGTGCAATGGTTTCCTCGTCGCACACGCATCTGGGACAGATCTTTTTCGATGGGTCCCTACCCGGGCGCCCGTGTCTGTAGAGCCTTTCTCGAACGGGCAGAGCCCTTCTGTAGCATTGCCAGGCCAGGGACCTCTGGAAGTTATCCATGGGTCCCGGGCTGAATGTCCTACCGAACAGGTTGGCCAGTTCGTCTTCCTCCATGCCTAGTGATTCTCCGAGGGCGTCGTCGCACCTGCTAACCACCAGCCCTCTATAGAATGACGAGGTGGATTCTCCACTGACAGCCAGGTCCGCCTGCCAGAGAGCCGTGAGCGCCTGGGCACACTCGGTGTGCCAGGCGCCCAGTTTTCTCGGTCTTTGCTTGACCCAGGATTGCAGCTCGGTGAGTGAGACGAGTCTGGGAAAGGCTCGCCTCACAAACGGGGCCCACACCGGTTGACCGGAGAGGAATACCTGAAGGTGCCGTAGCCTTAATGCGTATTTACGTATCATTAGCCACGGGATCCCCAGCCCTCCTTTCGAAGGGTGTTGACAGCAGATGGATCTCCTCACCATAGGAGCCCGCTTCTTCCAAAGGAATTGGAAGAGTTCGCGCTCCATTTTGGCGAGCGTTTCCCTTGGGCAAGGCACAACGGTCAGGCGGTAGTAGATGACGGACGCTATATAAGTGTTCGCCACCTCCGCCTGACCTTTCAGGGACAGTTTGCACTCGGCCCACTTCTGGGTCAGTGCAAACACCCTGTTCGTCACCTCACCCCAGTTCTTCTCCACCTGGAGGTCTGGTCCGAACCAGACCCCGAGCAACTTCACCGGGCCCTCCGTCCAGCGCCCGACGACGCCATCGGAGGGCATGGATCTGCCGCTCCACGTGCCGAGTTGCAGACCGATCGACTTGTCCCGGTTCAGCTTAGCCCCTGTAAACCTTTCGTACTCCTCCAGTAAGGTGCCGATCGCCCCGATTTCCGAGGCCGTCGACACCATTACTGTTACGTCATCGGTGTAGGCTGACACCGCTTTCCGCAATCCCGGTTCCAACGGGATGCCCTGCAACAACTCCAACTTCCGCAGCAGTGGCTCTAGAGTCATTACATACAGAAGGGAGGAGAGAGGGCACCCCTGTCGGATGGACCGCGCGATTTCGAACGGCTCCGAGAGGTAGCCATTCACCTTGACCCTAGAGCAGATGCGGCTGCTGTGCATGGCATTGATCCAGCCCCTGAAAACGGGTCCGAAGCCTGCCGCCGCTAGCACCGCATCCAGGTAGCCATGGTCGACCCTATCGAATGCCTTAGATTGATCCAAGTTGATCAGGGCCCCACCAAAGCCGGGTTCGTTCCCAACCCTCTCTATGATGTATCGCATGAGGTGGCGGTTATCGTGGATGGACCTGGACGGGATAGCACATGTCTGCGCATCTCCCACCAGGTTGCCCACGACAAGCGCCAGCCTCTTTGCTAGCACCTTGGCCAAAATCTGTAACTCTGTATTTAGCAGAGTTATGGGCCTGAAATTATTTATATCGTCCCCGTTGTTCTCGTCCTTCCTCACTAGCGTGACTACGCCCTTGGTCACAGTACAGGGAATTCTCCCGTTCTGTTGCCAGTTGCAGTAGACCGCCTCGAGGAGATCGGGGAACAAGTCCGGCATAGCTAGATATAGTTCGTATGGAAGACCATCGAGACCCGGGGATTTGCGTCTGCCGCATTGGCTCAGCACGTCCTCTATCTCAGCGGCTGAAATCGGCTCCTCGCAGGACTTTGCCTCCCTGTCCGAGAGACGCGGCAGGCCGTCGAGGTATGGACCGAAGTCCACGTCCCCAACCGGCCCCCCGCCCCTTCCGAACAATCCGGCAAAGTGCTTTTGAAAAGCCTCGCACATCTGCTTAGGTTCAAGGATCACCCGTCCATCCTGGTCTCGCAAAGACCGGAGAGTGGATCTGCTCCCCCTTTTGGCTTCTGTCACGCGGGCCCAGCTAACAGCTTTGGTCCCCTCGTTTCCCAGAGCACGTATTTTGCTTCGGACGATGCAGCCTTCGTGTTTCGCGTCGAAGAACTGGCCCAGGGCCGTTCTCGACGCTAGCACTCTGGCCACGTCGCCGCTTCTAATTGCCTCTTCTACACTATCTACCAACTCCCTTTCCTTCCTATTTCTATTTGAGGCTAACTCCTTACTAAATTCTATAGAGACTACTCTAATCTCTCTTTTGAGAGATCCCCACCACCTGCTGTTGACGATGGCGCCCGTCAACCGCTTCTTAACTAAAGTGCTAATCCGGTCCCTGTAAGCCTTACTTGCCGGTAAGGACAAGTTGAGCTTCCAGTAACCGGGGCCCTGTCTATGAGTTCTGTCAAGGTTGATCATGCAGGTCACTAACTTGTGGTCTGAATAGCCAACCATGCGCATTTTTGGACAACTTAAAAAGTCCTTATCCTTAATTCTAACTAAGAACCTATCTAGCTACGACCTAGATGATCCGCTACGATTTGCCCAAGTCCAGGTTGGCGCAGTCGGAAAATCTAGTCGATATCTATCGGCCAGGTCAAATCGACCGATTAACCCTTTGAGGCTATTACACCCCTCTCTATCGGGACAGGCCCCTACGTAGTCCCAGCGTGCATCTAGGATACCATTCAAGTCCCCCACTAATAGCAAGGAGCGGGACGCCCCTAGAAAAGTCTCCAGACGATGGAAGAAGTCCGGCCGCATTGACCCGAAAGGGCCGTAGGCGGCTGCCAACCTAAACGCTCCGCCTTTACCACTGCCAAGGTCCAGAACCACTAGTCGACCCCCGGGTCCAAATGTACCATCTGTGTTGCGAGACCCAGATGTTTTTGCAGCAGAACGACAACTCCACCCCCACCTCCGGGCTGACAGAGTGATGCGTGCATCTCAAAGTCATCAAAGGTGGGGGCCAGCTGTCGCACGTTGCTGATCCGGGCCTCGCAAATAACCATCACATCTATACGTTGTGACCTGAGGTCATTTAGAAGCATTGCTTGCTTCCAAGTTGAGCCCAGGCCACGCGCATTTAAACAGCCTACTCTTAGCATAGCCATGTTGGTGGTGAAGAGAAAAGGCACTTACCTCTCTGCGTCCCGGGTATCGGGCTGCACAATTTCCATGAGGGTGGGGGATGGGTTGTTGGGTGGGGTGGTGGTTTGTGGAAGTGTAGGGGCATCAGTGTGTTGTGTGGTTGGGGAGCTTGGAGTTGTGTGGGTGTTTTGGGAGGGGGTGGGGTAGTTTTTTAGGAGGACGCGGTTAATGGGCCCGACCCAGGGGGGACCCACGTCCTCTTTAAAATTGTTTTTTAAAGTTTTATAGGTATCCTGTGGGGCCTTAATCATTTTGAGGTGGGGGAAATCCCCTGCCTGGGTGAAGTTGGGCGCTTGTGTTTTTATTAGATTGTTGTTGTACACAATGTTTAACAGTTTTTTGTTTCTTGTGTTTATGTATGTGTATGCATGTTTTTGTTTTTGTGTGGTGTTTTTTGTTTGCTGTTGTTGTGAGCTCTTTTGTGTTGGTGTCAGTGTTATGTTTTTGGGAGGGGTTGTTTTCATTTGTGTGTCTGAGGTGTGTTTTCTTTTTTTTCTTTTGATTGTGTGGAAGTGCTCCTCCTCGTCTGACGACGAACTAGGGTCATCTTCCGCGTTGGAGGGGAGGGGTATATTTTCGGGTTGTGTTTGCGGTGCGGGTGTTTTGGAAATTGTTTTTGTTTTTTGAGTGGAGGGGATGGGTTGGACATTGTTTTGTTTTGGTTTGAGCTGTGGTGGTTGTTTTTGTAGTGGTAGTTGTCGTGATTGTGTTGGTTGTGCAGTTGTTGGTGGTGTAGGCAGGATTGGGGTTTTCTTATTAAGTTGGGGACAGACAGCCCTCAGGTGACCTCTGGTTCCGCAGAGGTAACACGAGGGCCGTCTACCCTCAACGGTAATGTTGATGAAGGTTAGATCATCCAGTATGACGCGTTCAGGGATCTGGGCGATCCTTTCGGGCCTCATTTGAACTACAAGTTCGAGGCTCGTTCCACTGAACGCGTCACCCGATGCCTTTCCCATGGACACCAGCATGTCATCCTCCAGGTCCAGGAAACCTGTCAAAACCCACCATATGTCCATAATCGGCAGGATGGTGTGGATTTTTATTTTTTGTGTTCTTCTACCCATGTACGTAGGGTAGAAGGTGTATGCGGTGGATGTGATTGGTTTGATGGACAGTTTCACTGCTGTGTCCCTGTCCTTCATGAGAATGGATAGACTCCCGTAGAGTCTATCCTTCTGAATGAAGGTGATGTCCTTCATGACGTCTTTTAAAACCAGCTCTATCTCGCTCTGTGATGGTTGAGCTGGTTTTTTACTTTTATTCGAGATTGTCCTAAACATGACCGGGGGGAATGGATTGTGAATGAACCATTTTCCCCGTACACCATATATTTTTTCGCATCTGCCAGTAGCTCCTTCGCTTTGGTTATATCTACTGGCAGATAGTCGAGGGTTTTCCTTGTCGTCTCGGCAAAGGAGAAATTTTGTTTGTTTGTGTTGTTGTTGTCGTTGGTGGTGTTGTTGTTATCATTGTTGTTGTTGTCACAGTTATTGGTCTTGTCGTTGTTGTTATTGTTATTGGTGTTGTTTTCGTCCGTCGCATTGTTGTTGTTGTTGCTGTTGCTGGTGCCGCTGGTTCTTTGGGTTGTTGCCATGGCAACGTCAAGTTGTCGGTTAACAGGTGGAGGGAATTCTTCCTCTGGCTGACCTTTCTTCTTGACCTCTGCTACTGTGACAGTGGAAGGGGGAAGCTGTAAGTTTATCTTCCCCTTTCCTCCTTCGAATTTTGGTGAAGAAGCTTCAGCCATTTAAAAAAATATTAACTTTTCAACAAGAAAAAACTTTTTTTTTGTTTAACTATTTCGCCTAAAGGCGTAGAATATTTTGAGAGACTGACCAGATCAAAGTTTGACCTGGCAGTCCCTCTACAAAATGGTACAAAAATTAAAGTTATCAGACAAGAATTTCTATAGAAATTTAAACAGAACTTACTCAGCAAGTTATACGCGTGTGTCCATCCCAGATTAGATTACAAATAGATAGATAGATAGATAGATAGATAGATAGATAGATAGATAGATAGATAGATACATTTCTTTATTTGCCACAAAGGCGCACAAGGGGACAAAGACATGCCGGGGATTTTACATACAGTCGTGTAAAAAATATAAAACAAACAATTACAACAATCGAAATCCCCAATAGGGGGGGGGGGGAGCGCCACACATGGGTTGTTTAATGCTTAAAGAAGGGAATCAATTGTTGTTTGGAGAGAAAGGCATTTGCCCTCAGTCCTCTCAATCTCGTCCACCATATAACTTCTTTCACCATAACCACTGTACAGAAGAAAACCGCCTCTCTTTTGTTTTTGAAAGAGGCTGGCGGTTTGATCCTTACTATGGACTCGGCAGTCAACTGGATTTGTCCCATACGCGACAGCAGTTGTTCTGCATAGTTCCACAGGACGGTTTCAATGTCCTGCGCGCATCTTGGACACGTCCTCTTGGAAGAATCCCTGCCGGGGCGTCCGTGCCTGTAGATCTTGTCACGAACCGGTAGAGCTCCTCGGTAACACTGCCAGGCCAGGGACTTCTGGAAGTTGTCCATAGGTCCCGGGCGGAAAGTCCTACCAAACAGACTGGTGAGCTCATCATCTTCGACGCCAGAGTCTCTCCGAGCACGTCGTCGCCCTTGTAACGTACACTCCCTCTATAGAATGTCGAAGTGGAGTCTCCACTGATTGCTGTGCCCGCTTGCCAGAGGACTGTAAGCGCCTGAGCGCATTCAATATGCCAGGCGCCCATCGTTTTCGGTCTTTTCTTGACCCAGGACTGCAGCTCCGTCAGCGAGACGAGCTGCGGGAAAGCCTGTCTCCCAAACGATGCCCACACCGGTTGGGGGTCGGTGAGGAATACCTGGAGATGCCACAGCCTCAGCGCATGTTTGCGTATCATCAACCACGGCATTCCCAGCCCTCCGTTGGAAGGGTGCTGACAGCAGACGAATCTCCTCACCAGCGGAGCCTGCTTCTTCCACAGTAACTGGAAGAGCATGCGTTCCATCTTGGCGAGGTGTTCACGGGGGCAAGGCACGACAGTCAAGCCGTAGTAGATGACGGACGCTATGAAAGTGTTCGCCACCTCCGCTCGATCTTTCAAGGACAGTTTGCACTCTTCCCACTTCTGGGTGAGCGCAAACACCTTGGCCGTGACCTCTTTTCAGTTTTTCTCCACCTGGAGGTCTGGACCGAACCAGACCTCGAGCAATTTCACCGGTCCGTCCGTCCAGCGTCCAACGACGCTGACGGACGTCATCGGTTGGCCTCTCCACGTACCGAGTTGCAAACCGACAGACTTATCCGGGTTTAGTTTTGCGCCCGTCAGCGTTTCGTATTCTTTCAGTAAGTTGTCGATCACCCCGATTTCCGAGGTGCTCAACACAATTACCGTCACGTCGACGGCATAAGCCGAAGACGCATTGCGCAGTCCCGGTTCTAGAGGGATGCCCTGCAACAGCTCCAATTTCCGCAGTAGTGACTCTAGAGTCAATACATCAGAATGGAGGAGAGAGGGCACCCCTGTCGAATGGAACGCGTGATTGCGAACGGCTCCGATAGGTAGCCGTTCACCTTCACCTTCGAGCAGATGCTGGTGTGCATCGCCTTGATCCAGCCTCTGAAAACGGGACCGAAACCGGCCGCCTTGAGAACCGCTTCCAAGTATCGATGGTCGACCCTATCGAATGCCTTAGACTGATCTAAATTGATCAGAGTCCCACCAAAGACGGGTTTACACCCAACCCTTTCTATGATGTATCGCATGAGGTGGAGGTTGTCGTGTATGGACTTGGTCGGGATTGCACACGTTTGCGCTTTCCCTACCAGGTTGTCGACGACAAGCGCCAAACTCGTCGCTAGCACCTTGGCCAAAATCATTAACTCTGTGTTGAGCAGAGTTATGGGCCTGCAGTTGTTAATTTCGTCCTCCTTGTTCTCGTCTTTCCTGATCAGCGTTACTACGCTCTTGCCTGCAGAACTGGGAATTGTCCCGTTCTGCTGCCAATTGCAGTAGACGGCTTCGAGGACACCAGAGAACAAGTCCGGCATGCCTATGTAAACTCATAGGGTTGACCATCTAGACCGGGTGACTTGCGTTTCCCGCAGCGGCCCAGAGCGTCCCGTATTTCAGTGTCCGTGATCGGTCTTTCGCAGAACTCGGCGTCCGTGTTCGAGAGACGCGGCAGGCTCACCGTCTTTCTGCTCAAACAGTCGCGCAAAGTGCTGCTGAAAAGCCGCGCATATTTGCTTGGGGTCATGTAGCAAGCGTCTGTTTTGGTCTTTCAAAGACCGAATCGTGGACTTGTTGCCACTGTTTGCCTCCGCCACTCGGGCCCAGCTGACAGCTTTCGCTCCTTCGTTTCCTGAGCACGTGTTTTGCTTCTGACCACGCAGCCTTCGTGTTTCGCATCGAAGAACTGGTCCAGCACCGTTCTCGAGGCTAACACTCTAGCCGCGTTGCCACTTCTAAGTGCCTCCTCTACCTTAGCTACTAGTTCTTTTTCTATTTTGTTTTTCTCTAAGGCTAACTCTCAGCTAAACCCTATCGATTCTATTCTAATTGCTTTCTTGAGAGAGTACCACCATTTATTGTTGACGATGGCTCCCGTTAACTGTTGCTTGACTAGTCTATTTATCCGTTCACTATACGTCCCGGCAACGATACATTCAGCTTCCAGTATCCGGGTCCTTGTCTATGTGTTCTATCACGGTTGACTAAGCAGACGACTAATTTGCAATCTGAAAAGGCAATCATATGCATTCGTAGACAGCTTAACATCTCCTTGTCCCTTTCTCTAATGAAGAACCTATCTAAATACGATTTAGATGTCCCGCTGCGGTTTGCCCACGTCCACTGTGGTGCAGTCGGGAAATCCAGTCGATACCTATCGGCCAGTTGGAATTGGCTGATTAAAGTTTTGAGGCTGTTGAACCCCCCTCTACTGGGACATGCTCCCACATAGTCCCATCGTGCATCTAGTATACCATTCCAGTCACCCACTAAAAGTAAGGATCGAGACGTTCACAGAAAAGTCTCTAGACGCTTAAAGAAGTCTGGCCGTGATTGCGATTGCCCGGTCGAGGCATAAACGGCCACCAGTCTGAAGGCTCCACCTCCAATACTGTTCACGTCTAGGACTACCAGTCTACCCTCCGGGTCCAAGTGTACTTGCTGTACTTTGACGTCCAGGTTCTTCCGAAACATGACAGCCACTCCCCTCCACATCCTGGCTGACAGAGAGATACGTAGATCTCAAAGTCGTCGAAAATGGGGGTTAGTTGCTGCCTGTTGTGGATCCTGGACTCGGTGATGGCTATCACATCCATACCGTGTGATATAAGGTCGTTTAAAAGTTGGCCATATTTCCAGGGCATCCCTAGGCTACGCACATTCACGCTTCCAACTCGTAAACTAGCCATGTTAGTGAAGAAGAGTTGGAGAAAAAGGACGAAAGGTGCACTTACCTTTTCGTTTCCTGGAGATCGGGTTGTTCAATCTCCATTTGGGTGCTGGATGTGGTGTAGGGTGGGATGGGGAAACATTTTGACAGGACGCGGTTGATGGGTTTCTGGCAGGGGTTGCCCACGTCCTGTTAAAATTTATTTTTCAGGTCATTATAGGTTTCCATAGAAACCTTTATAAGTTTAAGGTGTGGAGACGATTCTGCTTTGACGAAAGTTTTGCCCTCCGTCTCCACCTTGGGGTTTTGGGAGATGACCTCCATCAAACTCTTGTTGTTTGTGTTGATGTATGCGTATTGTTGCTTGTTTTTGTTGTGTTGGTTTAGTTTGTTGTTCGTCCGGGAGTTTTCTTTTTATGGTGGGTGCTTGTGTTTGGGGTGGTGTTGGTGTTGGTTTTGCTGGTAGGGGGATGTTTAACTGTGGTGTTGTTTGTGTTGTTGTTTGTATCTGTGGTTGTGTGTTGGTTTTGGTGATTGGAATTTTTGGGGTTTTGTGGTGTCTCTTTTTTTGTTTTTTTTAGATTTCCGCGGCTCTCCCTCTTCTTCACTTAAAGAAGGAGAAGCTTCATCCGTCGATGAATAATCATCATCAGGAGTGTGGGGGTAGGGGTATGTTTCGGTGTGTGTGTTTGTGGTAGTGTTTGATGGAGTGGGATGCGGTGGGGCTGTGTTCTTCAGGGGTGTTGTCTGTTTTTTCTGTTGTTGTTGGTTGAGTGGCTGTTTGTTTTGGTGTGTTTGCTCGTTTCGTCTGTTGTTGTTGTTGTTGTGGTGGTGGTGATTGTTTTGGTGTTGGTGTTGGTAAAAGTACTTTTTTTTTTTAAAGATTTGTTTGTAAAGGGCAGGAGGCTTTTAGGAGTGATGTGCTTGCACATCGAAAACAGTGTGGCTTTCTGCCCCCAGTTACGATGTTGATGTAGTTCTGGTTGTCGACCAGCACTCTTTCGGGGATTTTGGAAATTCTTTCTGGTGTCATTTGTATCAGATTTTCAAAATTTGTCCCTGCCCACCTTTGTCTGGTCGATTTCCTGATCGAAAGAATTGTATCACTTTCTGGCTCTATAAAACCGTACATTATTTATTTTAATTTTTTTAGTTCTTTTTCCCATATAAGTAGGGAAAAAGGTGTGTGCTTTTGTGATGACTGGTGTAACAGAATGCTTTTGTGCGAGGGCCTCGCTTGTAAAAAGTACCGAAACACTTCTATATATTCTGGCCCTCTGCATAAAATCAATGTCCGGCAGAGCCTCTTTCAGGGATGTTTCAATTTATCCTTGACTGAGGAATACCGGTTTTTCGTTTGATTTGAAACAGTTCGGAAGGTTACTGTCCTTCGAACTGTTTCTCGTTTAATTTGTAAGGATGAGTTTATATGAAACCCACCCTGTTCTTCAAAGGTTATGAATTGTTTTGCATCGGTCAACATTTGTTTGGAGTTGCTTATGTCGATGTGTTTGTACTCCGTTTTATTTATCACAGTCTGTGCGAATGTTGTTTTTTCAATTTTGCTGTTGGTGGTTTTTTCGTTTGTAGTTGTGTCAATTGTTTCAATTTCTGTATTTTCTGTATTTTTTGGTGTCTGTTGTGGGCTGTTATTTTTATCTTTTGTTGTGTAAATATCCATTTCTTTACAAAACGAAGTTTTGTTGTTGTTCGTTTCCATAGATACTTCTATGGAACTAGAGGGAGATATAACGCTTATATCTGTCTCTTTCCTTCTCTTTTCGCAGTCTAGCGTTCGTTGTAAGTTACACATTGTTAAAGTTAGGAACATTTTAAAATCTTGTCAATATTTTAAAATTAAATTTCCGCCCCTGTGGGGCGAAAACTGAGATTACAACCCAGCTGACAATACAGCCTAGGTGTTAATCTATCAAACAATATAACATTTTACACAATGAATTCTGTTTTTGTATGGAAAATTTTACAAAAACTTACCAGCGATCAACCGCACGTCCGATAGAGAGAGAGATAGATAGATAGATAGATAGATATGTTTCTTTTATTTGCCACCAGGGCATCAAAAGTGGGACAAGTACAAAGGGGGGAGTTTACACAAAAAGGCGTCCTCAATAAGGAGGAGGCAATAACAATGTATAAAAATAAAATAAAATATAACAAAAAATTAAAATTTATAACAAAATCCTCAATAGAGAGGAGGCGCCTTGGGGGGTCGCACACACCCCCGAAAAAAGTGTGCAACCCTTTTCCTCAGGAGCACAGAGAGGGGGTGCTCCCTCGTTCCTTCCTCTTTTCCACCTACAGGCTTATGTAAAGAGAAGGCCCATTCACACAGGCCATTCTCGCCACTTTCACCCACCTTTCATAAAAACGACTGGGGTGGAGCACCTCTCTCTCCATCCTGATCCTTCTTCCGAAATGATATCGGAAGAAACGGACCAGTTGTGGCCAGAGAGAAAGGTGCCTGACCTCAGTCCTTTCAGACGCGTCCACCATACAACTTCTTTCACCATGGCTATTACGCACAGAAACAGCGCCTCTCCTTCATCTTTGAAGGGGGGAGGCGGCTTGATCATTACAATAGACTCGGTGGTCAACCGGATCGGTCCCACCCTTGACAGCAGTTGTTCGACATAGCCCCACAGATCGGCTACGCCCGAGCAGTGTACCAATGCGTGTGCAACGGTTTCCTCGTCGCACACGCATCTGGGACAGATCTTTTTGGCGGGGTCCCTACCCGGGCGCCCGTGTCTGTAGAGCTTTTCTCGGACGGGTAGAGCCCCTCGGTAGCACTGCCAGGCCAGGGACTTCTGGAAGTTGTCCATAGGTCCCGGGCTGAATGTCCTACCGAACAGGCTGGCCAGTTCGTCCTCCTCCATGTCTAGGGCTTCTCCGAGGGCGTCGTCGCACCTGCTGCGTACCAGCCCTCTATAGAATGTTGCGGTGGAGTCTCCACTGATAACCGGATCCGCCTGCCAGAGGGCGGTGAGCGCCTGGGCACACTCAGTGTGCCAGGCTCCCAGTTTTCTCGGTCTTTGCTTGACCCAGGATTGCAGCTCGGTGAGTGAGACGAGTCTGGGAAAGGCTCGCCTCACAAACGAGGCCCACACCGGTTGACCGGTGAGGAATACGTAGAGGTGCCGTAGCCTTAATGCGTGTTTACGCATCATTAGCCACGGCATCCCCAGCCCTCCTTTCGAAGGGTGTTGACAGCAGATGGATCTCCTCACCATAGGCGCCCGCCTCTTCCAAAGGAATTGGAAGAGCGCGCGCTCCATCTTGGTGAGGGTTTCCCTTGGGGAGGGCACTACTGTCAGGCGGTAGTAGATGACGGACGCTATGTAGGTGTTCGCCACCTCCGCCCGACCTTTCAGGGATAGTTTGCAACTGGCCCACTTCTGGGTCAGTGCAAACACCCTGTTCGTAACCTCCGCCCAGTTCTTCTCCACCTGGAGGTCCGGTCCGAACCAGACCCCGAGCAACTTCACCGGGCCCTCCGTCCAGCGTCCGACGACGCCATCGGAGGGCATTGGTCTGCCCCTCCACGTGCCGAGTTGCAAACCGATCGACTTGTCCCGGTTCAGCTTAGCCCCTGTGAACCTTTCGTACTCCTCCAGTAAGGTGCCGACCGCCTCGATTTCGGAGGCCGTCGACACCATTACTGTCACGTCATCGGCGTAGGCCGACACTGCTTTCCGCAATCCCGGTTCCAAAGGGATGCCCTGAAACAACTCCAACTTCCGCAGTAGTGGCTCGAGAGTCCACACATACAGAAGGGAGGAGAGAGGGCACCCTTGTCGGATGGACCGCGCGATTTTGAACGGCTCCGAGAAGTAGCCGTTCACCTTGACCCTAGAGCAGATGCGGCTGCTGTGCATAGCAGTGATCCAGCCCCTGAAAACGGGTCCGAAGCCTGCCGCCGCTAGCACCGCATCCAGGTAACCATGGTCGACCCTATCGAACGCCTTAGATTGATCCAAGTTGATCAGAGCCCCACCAAAGCCGGGTTCGTTCCCAACCCTCTCTATGATGTATCGCATGAGGTGGAGGTTGTCATGGATGGACCTGGACGGGATAGCGCATGTCTGCGCATCTCTAACCAGGTTGCCCACGACAAGCGCCAACCTCTTTGCTAGCACGTTGGCCAAAATCTGTAACTCTGTATTTAGCAGAATTATGGGCCTGAAGTTACTTATTTCGTCCCCCTTGTTCTCGTCCTTCCTCACTAGCGTGACTACGCCCTTGGTCACAGTACAGGGAATTCTCCCGTTCTGTTGCCAGTTGCAGTAGACCGCCTCGAGGAGATCGGGGAACAAGTCCGGCATAGCTAGATATAATTCGTAAGGAAGACCATCGAGACCCGGGGATTTGCGTTTGCCGCATTGGCCCAGCACGTCCTCTATCTCAGCGGCCGAAATCGGTTCCTCGCAGGACTTCGCCTCCCTGTCCGAGAGACGCGGCAGGCCGTCGAGGTATGGACCGAAGTCCACATTCCCAACCGGCTCCCCGCCCCTCCCGAACAGTCGGGCAAAGTGCCTTTGAAAGGCCTCACACATCTGCTTAGGCTCAAGAATCGCCCGTCCATCCAGGTCTCGCAAAGACCGGATGGTGGATTTAGTTCCA
Source organism: Eledone cirrhosa (assembly GCA_964016885.1). Lineage (NCBI taxonomy): Eukaryota > Metazoa > Mollusca > Cephalopoda > Octopoda > Eledonidae > Eledone > Eledone cirrhosa. Next base: position 76,271,924 of record OZ024740.1, read on the forward strand.
CTGTTGGCCTCTGTCACGCAGGCCCAGCTAACAGCTTTGGTCCCCTCGTTCCCTAGAGCACGTATTTTACTTCGGACAACGCAGCCTTCGTGCTTCGCGTCGAAAAACTGGCTCAAAGCCGTTCTCGATGCTAGCACTCTGGCCACGTCGCCGCTTCTAATTGCCTCTTCTACTCTATCTATTAGCTCCCTTTCCTTCCTATTCCTATCCGCAGCTAGAACCTTACTAAATTCTATCGAGACTACTCTAATCTCTCTCTTTAGAGATACCCACCACCTGCTGTTGACGATCGCTCCAGTCAACCGTTCCTTAACTAACGTACTAATCCGATCCCTGTAGGCTCTACTTGCCGGCAAGGACAAGTTGAGCTTCCAGTAACCGGGGCTCTGTCTATGCGTTCTATCAAGGTTGACCATGCAGGTCACCAACTTGTGGTCTGAGTAGCAAACCATGAGCATTTCTGGACAACTTAAAAAGTCCCTGTCCTTATTTCTAACTAAAAATCTATCTAGGTACGACCTAGATGATCCGCTGCGATTTGACCAAGACCAGGTTGGCACCGTCGGAAAATCTAGTCGAAATCTATCGGCCAGGTCAAATCGGCCGAGTAACCCCTTGAGGCTCTTGCACCCCTCTCTATCGGGACATGCCCCTGCATAGTCCCAACGTGCATCCAGGATACCATTCCAATCCCCCACTAAGAGCAGGGAACGGGACGTCCCTAGAAAAGACTCCAGGCGCTGGAAAAAGTCGGGCCGCTCTGTCCCGAAAGGGGCATATGCGGCTACCAGCCTAAAGGCTCTACCTTCACCACTGCCAAGGTCCAGCACGACCAGTCGACCCCCTGGGTCCAAGTGAACTATCTGTGTTGCAAGGTCCATATGTTTTTGCAGCAGAACGACAACCCCACCCCCACCTCCGGGCTGACAGAGAGATGCGTGCATCTCAAAGTCGTCAAAGGTGGGGGCTAGCTGCCGCATGCTGCTGATCCGGGCCTCGCAGATAACCATCACATTTATAGATTGTGACCTGAGGTCATTTAGAAGCATTGCTTGCTTCCAAGACGAGCCCAGGCCACGCGCATTTAGACACCCTACTCTTAGCACAGCCATGTTGGTGGTAAGGAGAAAAGGCACTTACCTCTCTGCGTCCCGGGAAACGGGCCGCTCAATTTCCATGCTGGTTGGGGATGGGTTGTTGGGTGGGGTGGTGGTTTGTGGAAGTGAAGGGGCATCGGTGTGTTGTGGGGTTGTGGTGTTTGTGGTTGAGTGGGTGTCTGGGTGGGGCGGGGGGGGGATTTTTTTTAGGAGGACGCGGTCGATTGGTTTGGCGCAGGGGGGGGGGGGGGGGGCACGTCCTCCGTGAAATTTATTTTCAGTGTTTTGTACAAGTGCATTGGGACTTTTATCATTTTTAAATGAGGTAGTCCCACAGCAGTTATAAAGTTAGGCCCTTCAGTTTGGACCGAAGGGTTTGCTGAAATTGTTTTCCGTAATTCTTTGTTGTCTGTGTTCATGTATGTATATTGTAAGGTCTTTTTTTGTGTAGCAGTTAGTGTTGTGTGACAGGGAGGGGTGGTTTGTGTGTAGTTTGTGTTCTCTTGGGGGGGGGGGGGGTTAAAGTTAACATGTGTGTCTGTGGTGCGTCTCCTCTTCTTTCTTTTTACTTGTTGGAAGGGATCTTTTTCGTCTTGCGACGAAAGGGGTTCGTCTTCCTTGTTGGGTGGGAGGGGTATGTTTTCTGGTAGTGTTTGCGGTGTGTGTGTTTTTGTATTTGTTTTGGGTGGGGAGGGATTAGGTGGGACAGTATTCTGTGTTATTTTTTCACGTGTTTGTTGTTGTGGTGGTGGTGGTGGGGTTGTTGGTTTTTGTCGTTGTTGTTGTTGTGGTTGTTTTTGTTGTTGTTGTTGGGGTGGTGTTGGTGTTGGTAGCAGTGTTTTTTTCTGTGTGAGCTGGGGACAGGCAGCCCTCAGGTGACCTCTATTACCACAGAGGTAACAGGAGGGACGCCTACCCTCCACAATAATGTTGAGGTGGGTACGGTCATCCAGCACGACGCGCTCAGGGATTTGGGCGATGCGTTCTGGCCTTATTTGGGTCAGAACTTCGATGCTCGTTCCACTGAACGCGTCGCCAGATGCCTTCCCTATTGAAATGAGGTTGTCCTCGTCTAAATTGAGGAAGCCGGTTAGTAACCACCAGTAGTTTATGTTTGGGGTGATGGTGGTTATCCATATCCTCTGGGTTTTTTTACCCATGTAGGTGGGGAAGAAGGTGTAGTGTGTGGACCGAATTGGCGACACAGAGTATTTTTTCGCCGCCAATTCGTCTTTCATCAATATGGATAAACTCCCATAGAGTTTATCCTTTTGTATAAAAGTGATGTCTCTCATCGCTTCTTTCAATACTAACTGAATTTCAGCTTGAGATGGTTGTGATGGTTTTTTTGTTTTATTTAAAATTGTTCGGAATACGACAGTTCGTAATTCCGTCTGTTTTTTTAGTTCTGGAGGTGAATGTATAGAAAACGAACCGTTTTCGCCAAAAGATACATATTTCTTGGCTTTTTCCAGCATTTCTTTTGCTTTTGAAATGTCTTCCAGCACATACGCGACTGATAATTTAGCCGTTTGTGCAAAAGATATTTTGTTTTCGCTTTGGATTTTAGTATTGTTTTGTTTCTCGTCGTTTGAGTTGTTTTCATCTTTGTTGTTGTTGTCTTTCTCGTTTGGTGTGTGAATACTTGTGACGTTTGTGTTGTTGTTGTTTTTGTTGTCATTATTGTTGCTGTTGTTGTCGTTGTTGTTGTTGTTGTTGTTTTCAAATTCTTGTATAGTTGTGGCTACATCTAGTGGTCGGTCAACAGGTGAAGACAATTCTTCCTCTCTCTGACCTCTGCCTTTGGCATCTGCTGCTGTGACAGTGGCAGGGGGAAACTGTGAGTATGACTTCCCCTTTCCTTCTTTGATTGATGGTGAAGATGCTTTAGCCATTTTTCTCAAAATAGGGTTTTTCGAAGTTTTTCAAAAGATAAAACGTTTACAATACTATTTCGCCCAAAGGCGCAGAATATTTTGAGAGACCGACCAGATCAAAATTTGACCTGGCAGTCCCTCTACAAAATGGTACAAAAATGAAAGATAACAGTTTACAATTTCCGGATGAATTTAAACAAAACTTACCGAGCGAGCTCAGCACATGTGTCCATCGTAAAGAGATAGATAGATAGATAGATAGATAGATAGATAGATAGATAGATAGACACAGATAGATAGATAGATAGATAGAGAGAGAGAGAGAGAGAGAGAGAGAGAGAGAGAGAGAGAGAGAGAGAGAGAGAGAGAGAGAGAGAGAGAAGATAGTGGAGGAGGGCTCATAAATAGATTGATGAATAAATAGGTCAAAAGATACACAGGTACATACAGGGAAAATTTACACACGATACCTTGATAGTTTGTATTACTTTGAGCAACGAAATAAAATCTAATTCCTTAAGTCATGTGACAAATTGACTTGTGTAAATAGGTCATTTAATGTAAGGGTGGAGGCGTTGTTGTTATTACAGGTGTGAATGGCGACTGACATGGCAATTTCTGAAATCATTTCTATCTATAGCAATGTTTATTATGACGTGTCAGGTAAAACCTTGTAAAACATCAGCCCATGTCTAATATAGTCAATGTTTTTCGCACTTCCGGTCTTTTTCTATAATTAAAGTTACTCAGCAGTCCCCCATAACCACTATTCTACATTCACACACACACACAAACACACACAAACACACACACACACACACACGCACACTCACACCACACACATAGATACACACACACACACACACACACACACACACACACACACACACACACACACACACACATATATATATATATATATATATATATATATCATAAAATATATACCCGCACATATCACATAGTTCGATACTTCCAGGAAACGAATTACCATATTTTCTCACGTCCTGTTGTATTTGATTCTCCTCATGTTCGCTATTTAGGTATTTGTACCTTTTTTCTTTGTCCTTTGTTCTACTGTGTATGCACCCTCGGGTCTCGAATAATCGTCCTCCCATCCCGCTTTTTAATTTTTCAGATTTTTTCTACCCTCCCCGCTTTCATTCTACACCTCTTCGCTTATTAAATTTTACTAATCTTTCTCCAGCAAAATTTTATTTTTTTATTAATTAATTTTTTATATATTATTAATTTTTTAATTAATTAATTTTTTTTTATACATTATTAATTTTTTTTATACATTAAAAAACATTTTACATGACAAAAAATACCTTACTAGAAATCCCATACATTATAAAATAAATAGAATAGGTTGGGGGTCTCAATATGTAAACTAAACGACTAATCCTGGTTTTAAAAATATCAAGAGAGACAACGTAGTAAAATTACTGATCCTCCCACGCTATTTGGAAAATGATAAATTTTCGCATTAATTTTAAAGAATTTTTGTTGAAAAAATATCAAGAATGTTCACATTTTATAGTTTTGTTGTAAATATTTTAATAATTTTTCTCCTATATTCTGTAGGAAACTAGCAATATTTTCATTTTTATATTTTCTCACATTATTGTTTGCTAATTCGCCTTTTAAAAACTCGTTCTTTTCATTGTTTTATTTTAATTTTATTATATATATATATATTTCACTCTGGTAACTGAAAAATGAAGCAAGCCGTCCGAGGGAAATTTCTAGGAATTTTGAATAGACAATATATTTTAGCGGTGGATTGGCAGTATCGGTAGAGGGTCAGACGCCATGCTTTGCAGCAAAGAGTTACGGCCCTTTATGGTCTGAGTTCAAATACCGCCGAGGTTAACTTTACCTTTCCTCAATACGGGGTCGATAAAATATAGTACCAGTAATACACTGGGATAATTGCTGGCCTTGTGCCAAAAGTAAAAACAAATATATTTCAGTTACTCTTTTTGAAAGGCAACCTGTTTACAATTGTCATTTCACGAAAAGGGAAAGAGACTACTTTGAAGGAGAGTGACTGAAACATTTTCTCTGAAATATCAGGGATTTAACCAATCTATTTGTGTTTTAACTCATACCAATATTCAGGAATATTTTCTGTAGAGACCGAGAAATTGTTTGCTGATAATCGACAACTCCTCCATTAATAACCAGGCAAAACGATTGACAAGGAGGAAATATAAAGATTAGGAGCTACCTAGGAGTCTAATACATTCTGTTTCACAATAATTCCATCTATACTGAAAAGAAATACCTTTCTTATTTGAATAGAAAGTCGATTAAAAATTTCAAACAATCAATTTTAAATTATCTGACATTGATTTTATCGCTAAAAGGTCCATCAATTAAATGTAGCAGGTTGTCGCAACCATTTCCTGAATAAACATGGAGTCTCATTGTTTTTTTACTATAGCGAGAAATGTATGTTAGATGATTAGCAAAGAAAGCGAAAGAATGTAAAATGCATCACATAGTAAAACCAATCGCACATCATGCTGCAAACATTTATGGACACTACTTCTGGTACCCGTCACTGAAGAACAATTATTGCTGGCGAATCCAAGAATATTTTCGGATGGAATGTTTCTCTATTGTTACGAAGATTGTAATGTAAAGATCAAGGTTTCATTGTAAAATATCAAGCTTATTCAAACGAAAGAATCTCACAACTATAGATAAAATTTGTTTAAGTGAAATATCTGTACTTTCATCAATTGTTTTGAAGATAACCTTTATCACTGTTTTTTCATAAAGGTTATTTAATGCTGAATGATATATGAAAGTTTGGATCTTGTCATTGCTAATTTTTCAGCTAATTTTTCAGCAAATTTACTATCCAGAAATTATTTTTTGCATACTATCATAGGGTGATCAATATTTGCTTAGAGAATGTTATGTTTAGCAAATTCACTTTTAGCTGTTTGTTTACTAGATTATCCACATAAAAAAGACTTCTTTTGTAGAAGTTCTGTGTTTCATTAGTGTGGATTTATTGTATTTCTCAGAGTAACACTGCGACACCAATCTGTAAATACAAACCTTGCAGTCATTGTTTCAGGGATGATTGTACATGCTACATCGTCTTTTGTTTTCAATAGGAGCTTCAAGTCCATCATGCTCTATGATAGAAGGTAAGCCATATACAAATGTAACAGAAAATGGGGTAGTTTATACAAACGCCGTGACACCCAACCAACACCAACACTAAACACTGGGGTCATCAGATGTAAGAAAGTGTATATATAAGTCTATATTCGTCCGATCTTTATGTGTACATGTCTGTCAGTCTAAGTGTCTGTTTATATGTTTACATATGTGTCGATCTATCTCTATTTGAGTGTATGTGTGAGCCATTGGAGTGTGTTTGTGTGTGTTAGTTTATGTGTATATATTATTCAACTATTATATATAGCGGTGAATTGGCAGTATCGGTAGAGGGTCGGACGCCATGCTTTGAGTTCAAATCCCGCCGAGGTTAACTTTGCCTTTCATCCTTACGGGGCCGATAAAATAAAGTACCAGTAATGTACTGGATAATTGCTGGCCTTGTGCCAATAGTAGAAACAATTATATATAGTTCATCTGCATTGTGACAGCTTTCCAAATAACAAACATATTCTAAAATGTTTAAATTTTTCCAATATTTCGTAAACGACCCAATGATAAAATGTAGTCGTCCAGTACACTGCAGATATGCAGTTTGATTACCGCAGGCGTTTCTGTTCACTTGTGTCACCTACAATGGTATTTTATTTGAATTATTCAAGTATTACTTATAGTTCATTTGCAGTGTGCGGCTTTTCAAAAAGAATATGTATTTTCAAATTTTCCCCAAGCTATTGATTACCGAATGTTTTACCTAAAATACGTTGATTTAGAAGATTCGTCTGCCAATCGGATTTTTTCATTGTTATTGTTGTATTTGTCACGTTCCTTCCGTTTCGTTTGTTGGTATTTTGTTCTATTTCCAACTCGTTTCATTACATTTTATTTATCACATATTCCAACCTAAAGCTGTACTCTCTCGTTTCTCTGACGTTTGGCTTACTACGACTACTTACTATTAACTGCGACCAGGGCGTTGGACTGGCAGTATCGGTAGAGCGTCGGACAACATGCTTTGCAGTATAGAGTTTATGGCTCTTTATGATCTGATTTCAAATCCCGGCGAGGTTAACTTTGCTTTCCATCCTTACCAGGGTCGATAAAATAAAGTACCAGTAATGCACTGGGGTTGATTTAATCGACTTTCTCCTCCACCAAAATTGTGGCCTTGTGCCTAAATCAGAAACCATTATTAACTCTGAACAGATATATCTTTCTCGTCTGCCATACTGAATTCTCTCTTACACAGTCTACTCGATTCTCTCCCCTTGTTCTTTGCTAGATCCACCATGGGTTATACGCTCTCTCTCTCTTCACAGCCATGATGAACACATTCTCTCTTTCTGTCTAAACATGGTTCTTTATCCTTCCTCTAACGTTGTATTCTCCATTTTATCTGTATCTAGCGACCGACTGTTTGATCTTGATATTACTCCCATTTTGTTCCTGGCTTTTTATAATTTTATCCCAGGAATTTATTTACACATTTTCTGTTCGTCAAACCTACTTGGTTATTAGTTATTCACCGTTCCTGCTGTTTCATCTCGTTCAAATGACGCCTTCTTAATTTGGAAGTGCCGTCGTGGTAGGACTGTAAGCTATGGTGTCAGTAATATTTTCATACTGCAAAGCCGCTGCTTTAGAGGAGGCTACTGACGCTCAGGATTTTAAAAATTGTTGTGTTTGTCATGTCCACATTTTACCGGTTGTTTCTTTACTGTCACTTTTGTTCGTGTTTTCCCCATTTTCCACTCGGTTCATTACATAGGTGAAGGTGCGTGGGCTACAGGTTAAAGTGTTAGAGTTACGTTAATAATGTTGAGAGTTCGCGGTGTGTTCTTGAGCACAACATTTAATACACTAAGCTGAAAATGAATACCGGCAGCAGCTGGGGGTTAACAATGCGATGGACTGGCATCCTATCCAGGAGGTTGTCATATACATTCAATTGATTAATGCCGATACGAAAATGAAACCGCGGATAAGCTCATTGCTTGGAACAGACTTTAATTTTTGTAACTATTTTCGCTACATATTATTTACCACACATTCCAATACAAAACAGAGCTCTACCATTTCTCTGATACACTTACCAATTACGCACCACCACCCACCAGTTTACTACTATTATAAACTCAACCAAAGCACTACCAACACTAGCGACATATTTTTCACACCCTACAAATATTACTATGCCCTCAGAATAGGTTGCCGAAACCACTTGGCGCCGCGGTTGGGATTTTTCACACACACACACACACACACACACACACACAGACACACAGATACATATATATATATACACGCACACATATATATGTATATGTATACATATATATACATATATATACATACATGGCCTCAGCCGGATGGCTGGAACAGGTAAAAAAAAAATATATATATATATATATATGTGTGTGTGTGTGTGTGTGTGTGTGTGTGTGTGTGTGTGTGTGTGTGTGTGTGTGTGCGTGTGTGTGTGCGTGCGTGCGTGTGTGTGTGTGCGTGTGCGTGTGTCTGTCTATTTTACTAAATATATAGACTCTCCGGTTCATGTTCATCGGCACATGTTGAACAAGCTGGTCCTCAGTGACCAACGAAACGTACGTACCTGGTATGGTTCCGTTGTCATAACTGGCCTTAATAATTATATATATATATAAGGTAAATTATATAAGTTGATGATACAACTGACTGTATAAAGCATTCAGATATTTAAAGCTCTAATGTAATTTTGTCCACATCAGATTAGCTAAAGGTAGTTCAGAATATATTCATTTTAATCTTTTTCATCTTTTAACTTATTTAAAAAAACTTCTGACCATTTCATACGGCAATACAAGAAATAGTCGAAACTTAAATCGAGGATTTATGTGGTGGCTTGGAATGTATGTATATTGCAAGTCCACATAAGACAACCTGAGCGGAGAACAACTATTGTTGCGCATGCTCTGAAGGAAGAACGCATTGACATTGCTACTTTGTCGGAAACAAGACTTTCAGGATCTGGTCAACTTAAGGAAGTACTCGGTGGTTACATCTTCTTTTCGATTGGGAAACAAAAAACTGAAACACGAGAATTTGGAGTGGAGATTGCCATGAGAACTATCATTGCAAACAACCATGAATCATTGCCAACGAGCACAAATGAGCGTCTTATATGTTTATTACTCCCAATTGGTAAAACAAACATATCACATTGATTAGCTACTCTGTCCCAACATTGAAATTTTCTGAGACTATCATCAAAAGACATAAAAGCTTTAGTATATTCAAACGGTGAACAATCAGAGTCGTTTGATGTGAAAAATAGTACAAAACAAGGATGTGTATTGGCCCCAGTGCATTTTGCCTTATGATTCTCAGTAATGCTTCAATATGCTTTTTCAGACGTTGCTGAAAGTGTCTTATTGCAATATTAAACGACAGGGTGCATCTTCAATCAGCAACGCTTCAAAGCAAGAACTAGAATAGCGTATCAAACGTTATGCGATTTGCTCTTTGCAGATGGCTGTGCATTACTTGTACACTCCCTAGGAGACATGGAGTTCGTTGTTGTTATGTTTGCTTCAGCAGCTAGAACTTTCGAATTAATAATAAGCATAAAAATGTCTGAACTCATGTTTCAACCAAGGCCAGGATAGCAAAAACCACGGATTTATGTTGAAGGCAAAACTTTGAAGAAAGTTGGTAGTTTTACACAACTTTGATCAACTGTAACTAGTGGTGCAAAGTTAGACAAGGAAACTGAAATACGCATGAGAAAGGCAAGTTCAGAGTTTGATAAACATTATGGTAGACTATGGGATACTCACGATATGTCAATCAAAACAAAAGTCGATATATATAAACCTGTTATTCTTACAATTCTATTTTAAGGGACAGAAGCCTGAACTCCTTATCGCAAACTTATAAATCAAATAAGCAGTTTCCATATGAGGTGTCTAAGGCATACGTGAGGTGTAAAATAAGATGATAGAGTGAAAAATAGCGACGTGTTATTGCAATGCAATATTTCTGGAATAGAAACGACGTTTTTGATCAAAGTGGCGTGGATGGTAAAAGAATTCCAAAGCAATCTCATATGGTCAAATTTAAGGCTCTCGTAGAAAAATAGGCCGACTATTACTTCGCTATAAAGACAAACACAGGGAAAATTTGAAACATCTGAATATGATTATTAACTGGTGGGAAGATTTTGCCAATAATAAGAGAGAGTGGAAAAAGCAATGCCACATGATGCTTGTTAACTTTGAAGCAGAACGTTATCTCGTCATCAAGGCCAGTTATATGTAAATCGAAAACACAATTACCAACATAACACCGTTCGTGTAAACTATCAGTGTCTTCAATGTAGCTTTTCAGCTAGGTCACATGCTAGGCTAAGAGTTATCTCAAAACTCACTATATATATATATATATATATATATACATATATATTATATTATATATATCTATCTATCTATATATATATATATATATATATATATATATATATATATATATATATATATATATATATATATATATATATATATATATATATATATATATATATATATATATACAAATGAATATATGAGGGATGAACGCCGATACACGTATACATGTGTTCGAACTACAAATGACCAAGTTAGCTAGGTTGAAAAATACTACTTTAACATAATATTTCCTGGATACCCGCAGAAGAGCACAGGAATAGGTAATTTTAGTCCCATAAAACCGGCTGCTATTTTTAGCGGCACGAGTATGAGACGAGTTAGGCGCTGTGACACATGTGCGTTCAACAACACATATTTCTCAGTCTTCTTAAGTATTTTGAAGTGAAAGATACGAATTTTCCTGGATACTTGCAGAAGAGCACAGGAATAGTGACTTTCACTTAGTAATTGTTGCGAAACAAATTTAGAATTTGTCCGGGTATCACGGCCATTGCCAATATAGGTTTTTTTTTTTATTGATTTATTATTTTAAATCAAGACAGGCAAACCATATTATGTTAAATTAGTATTTTTCAACCTAGCTAACTTGGTCATTTGCAATTCGAACACATGTATATGTATACGTGTATCGGTGTTCATCCCTCATATATTCATTTGTATTAAACGGCTCAGAAATATTCCCTTCTTTGAGCTATTTAATTGTAAAAGACTATTTCGAGTTTATAACTCAATATATGATATATATATATATATATATATATATATATATATATACACACTTGTGTCCTTTTACATCCCGGATCACAGGCCTCGCGCATCAGGACTGAGCAGAGTCTGATTTCCCCAATGGACTCAACTCTCTTCCCCTATTTCATATGTTCTTACTTCTCTACCCCTAGCCATTGTCACCCTTACCTCGTCCGTTTTTACACACACGCGCGTACTTTCAGGCCCTAGATTCCCATGACTCTGTTATGGTCTAAAACACATATTCTTACAGCTTATACAGACAAAAAAAAACACACACACACACGCACTCACCCTTATATACACACACATTTGCTCACAGCCTCGTACTTAGAAACAGACACACACATACACACATACACTCACTTATACTTACATGTAGACATACATATGCTCTTAGCTTCTTATGGATGTATACAACCACACACACACGCGTATACACACGCACACACGCACAGCTCAATATACTATACGGTTTTCCACCTTTCATGCGATAGATCACCTCCTTTTAAAACTTGATTATCATACACAAAACGCTAGCATAAGCAGTTTTCCTAGAGATGGCGACCTGAGTGGACATATTATTTTTCTCTAAAACATTTTGTTGTCGTTATTAACCTCAGGACAGGCCTAATAGATGTAAAGAGACTGATAATTCTTGGTCTTTCATGCCATGACCTTACCCTGCTTTTCTTCCAAAATAAGGGATCTTAGATATCATTATTCAATGCGTCATTTTTTTACAAGTAGATTGTGGTTGAAAATGAGGTTTAGTTTCTCGCAGGTCAAGCAATCACGCAGAGACCCTCTCATTGGGTTGAAATCTGTCAGTAGTTCTGGACTGAAGCAGAATTGTTTGAAAATAATCGAAGGATACTTAGAGGACTTGCCACCTATCTATCTATCAACAATTGATTCCCTTCTTTAAGTATCACTTTAGAAGGAGAATCAGAGTGGAGAGAGAGGCACTGCACCCCAGTAAATTTACTGAAAGGTGGGTGAATGAAGCGAAAATGGCCCGAGTGATTGGGCCTTCTCTGTTTATAAGCCTGTAGGTTAAAGAAGAGAGCAAAAGGAAGAAGGGAGCACTTGCACAACACGCTCCTGGAGTTGAGGGTTGTTCTATCGACGGGGTATTAAACAACCCATTTGTGGGGCCTCCCCCCTATTGGGGATTTCGATTGTTATAATTGTTTGTTTCAATATTTTTACACGACTGTGTGTAAAATCCCCGGCATGTGTCTTTGTATTGTCCCCTTTTCTTGTGCACCCTTGTGGCAAATAAAGAAATCTATCTATCTATCTATCTATCTATCTATCTATCTATCTATCTATCTATCTATCTATCTATCTATCTATCTATGGGAGGCTGGCACATCGAATGTGCTCAGGCGCTCAGTCCTCTGGCAGACGGACCCGGCGATCAGTGGAGACTCCACTTCGACATTCTATAGAGGGTTGGTCCGCAGCAAGTGCGACGACACGCTCGGAGAAACTCTAGGCATAGAGGAGGACGAACTGGCCAGTCTGTTCGGTAGGACCTTCCGCCCGGGACCAATAGACAACTTCCAAAAGTCCCTGGCCTGGCAGTGCTACCGAGGAGCTATACCAGTTCGAGACAAGCTCTACAGACACGGGCGCCCGGGTAGGGACCCTTCGAAAAAGATCTGTCCGAGATGCGTGCGCGACGAGGAAACCGTCGCACACGCATTTGTACACTGCCCGGACGTTACCGACCTGTGGAGCTATGTAGAACGACTATTGTCGCGGGTGGGACCAATCCAGTTGACCACCGAGTCCATTGTCATGATCAAACCGCCACCCTCCTTCAAAGACGAGGGAGAGGCGGTTTTCCTATGTGTTATGGCTATGGTGAAAGAGGTTATATGGTAGACGAGGTTAAAAGGGCTGAGGTCTGACACCTTTCTCTCCGGCGAGCAACTGATTCGTTTTTTCAAATATCATTTTGGAAGAAGAATCAGGATGGAGAGAGAGGTGCTGTATCCCAGCAAATTTTATATAAGGTGGGTGAATGTGGCAAAGATGGCCCGAGTGGTTGGGCCTTCTCTCTATATAAGCCTGTAGGTTGAGGAAAAAGAGGAAGAGAGGAAGGGAGTACTCACTGTTAGTGCTCCTGGAGATGAGGGTTGTACATTTTTTTTCGGGGTGTGTACAACCCCTGTGTAACACCTCCCCCCTATTGGGGATTTCAATTGTTATTTGTTATTTTATTAATAGTTTTATTTTCATATACCTGTATGTAAACTCCCCATTTGTATTTGTCCCCTTCTTTTGTGCCCTTGTGGCTAATAAAGAAATTTTTTCTATCTATCTATCTATCTATCTATCTATCTATCTATCTACCCGAGTGATTGGGCCTTTTCTGTTTATAAGCCTGTAGATTAAAGAAGAGAGCAAAAGGAAGAAAGGAGCACTTGCACAACACGCTCCTGAAGTTGAGGGTCGTTCTATCTACGGGGGATTAAACAACGCATTTGTGGCGCCTCTCCCTTATTGGGGATTTCGATTGTTATAATTGTTTGTTTCAATATTTTTACACGATTGTATGTAAAATCCGCAGCATGTGTCTTTGTATTGTCCCCTTTTCTTGTGCGCCCTTGTGGCAAATAAAGAAATATATCTATCTCTCTATCTATCTGTCTGTCTGTCTGTCTCTCTATCGCGTATGGGACAAATCCAGTTGACTGCCGAGTCCATAGTAAGGATCAAACCGCCAACTTCTTTCAAAAGCAAAAGAGAGGCGGTTTTCCTCTGTATAGTGTCTATGGTGAAAGAGGTTATATGGTGGACGAGATTGAGAGGACTGAGAACAGATGCCTTTCTCTCCGGCCACAACTCATTCCCTTCTTTAGGTACCACTTTAGAAGGAGAATCAGAATGGAGAGAGAGGCACTGCACCCCAGGAAATTTACTGAAAGGTGGGTGAATGTAGCAAAAATAGCCCGAGTGATTGGGCCTTCTCTGTATATAAACCTGTAGGTTGAAGAAGAGAGCAAAAGGAAGGAGCACTTGCACAACACGCTCCTGAAATTGAGGGTTGTTCTATCGACGGGGTATTAAACAACCCATTTGTGGCGCCTCCCCCCTATTGGAGATTTCGATTGTTAAATTTGTTTGTTTCAATATTTTTACACGACTGTATGTAAAATCCCCGGCATGTGTCCTTGTTTTGTCCCCTTTTCTTGTGCGCCCCTGTGGCAAATAAAGAAATATATCTATCTACCTATCTGTCTGTCTTTCTATCTCCCCTTTTCTTACTGAGTATTAATCTATCAACTCTATTACTCTATTACGTGTCCCACCCGTGAGGAGGAGGCCATGCTGGGGCACCGCCAACTAGCCACATCATTTTTTGCATTACATTACTACCACTGCCACTGCCACCACAACCACCCCCACTGTCACCATCACCATGGTCAGTAACATTATCACCCCCCCCCACACACACAACCGCCATCGTCATCTCCGCGATCATCTTCCACAGAGATTTTCCTTCTACTATCACCCCACCCCTTCATACATATCAACATTTAAGTATTTGCCGTCTTCCCTGTTGTTCGCCGAATATTTCGCCTTTGTTTTCATATATACTGACATACAATATACACAATCACAATTTTGCGTATATATATACAAACACATATCACATCGTCAGGTTTGTACACGCACACACTTCACCACAGCAGCTGTCTGTGTGCTTATCTCTCTCTCTCTCTCTCTCTCTCTCTCTCTCTCTCTCTCTCTCTCTCTCTCTCTATCTATCTATCTATATATCTATCTATCTTACAACAACAATTTAGTAAAAACCCAAGGGCCTAACTTCACCCAGGCAGGTGATTTCCCCCACCTCAAAATGATTAAGGCCCCAGAGGACACATATAAAACACTAAAAAACAACTTTAAGGCGGACGTCCCCCCCCCCCCCTGCGTCGGGCCCATTAACCGCGTCCTCCTAAAAAAACTTCCCCACCCCCTCCCCAAACACCCACACAACGTCAAACACCCCAACCACACAACACACTGATGCCCCTACACTTCCACAACCCCCCCACCCAACAACCCACCCCCACCCTCATGGAAATTGTGCAGCCCGATACCCGGGACGCAGAGAGGTAAGTGCCTTTTCTCTTCACCACCAACATGGCTATGCTAAGAGTAGGCTGTCTAAATGCGCGTGGCCTGGGTTCAATTTGGAAGCAATCAATGCTTCTAAATGACCTCAGGTCACAACGTATAGATGTATGGTTATTTGCGAGGCCCGGATCAGCAACGTGCGACGGCTGGCCCCCACCTTTGATGACTTTGAGATGCACGCATCACTCTGTCAGCCCGGACGTGGGGGTGGGGTTGTCGTTCTGCTGCAAAAACATCTGGGTCTCGCAACACAGACGGTACATTTGGACCCGGAGGGTCGACTAGTGGTTCTGGACCTTGGCAGTGGTGAAGGCGGAGCGTTTAGGCTGGTAGCCGTCTACGGCCCTTTCGGGTCAACGCGGCCGTCTGGAGACTTTTCTAGGGACGTCCCGCTCCTTGCTCAGGGGGACTGGAATGGTATCCTAGATGTACGTTGGGACTACGTAGGGTCCTATCCCGATAGAGAGGGGTGTAACAGCCTCAAAGGGTTAATCGGTCGATTTGACCTGGCCGATAGATATCGACTAGATTTTCCGACTGCGCCAACCTGGATTTGGGAAAACCGCAGCGGATCATCTAGGTCGTACCTAGATAGGTTCTTAGTTAGAAATAAGGATAAGGACTTTTTAAGTTGTCCAAAAATGCTCATGGTTGGCTATTCAGACCACAAGTTAGTGACCTGCATGGTCAACCTTGACAGAACGCATAGACAGGGCCCCGGTTACTGGAAGCTCAACTTGTCCTTACCGGCAAGTAAGGCTTACAGGGACCGGATTAGCACTTTAGTTAAGGAGCGGTTGACGGGCGCCATCGTCAACAGCAGGTGGTGGGGATCTCTCAAAAGAGAGATTAGAGCAGTCTCTGTAGAATTTAGTAAGGAGTTAGCCTCAAATAGAAATAGGAAGGAAAGGGAGTTGGTAGATAGTGTAGAAGAGGCAATTAGAAGCGGCGACGTGGCCAGAGTGCTAGCGTCGAGAACGGCCCTGGGCCAGTTCTTCGACGCGAAACACGAAGGCTGCATCGTCCGAAGCAAAAATACGCGCTCTGGGAAACGAGGGGACCACAGCTGTTAGCTGGGCCCGCGTAATAGAAGCCAAAAGAGGGAGTAGATCCACTATCCGCTCTTTGCAAGACCAGGATGGACGGGTGATCCTTGAACCTAAGCAGATGTGCGAGGCTTTTCAAAAGTACTTTGCCAGATTGTTTGGAATGGGCGGGGAATCGGTTGGGGAAGTGGACTTCGGTCCATACCTCGACGGCCTGCCGCGTCTCTCTGACAGGGAGGCGAAGTCCTGCGAGGAGCCGATTTCAGCCGCTGAGATAGAGGACGTGCTGAGCAAATGCGGCAAACGCAAATCCCCGGGTCTCAATGGTCTTCCATACGAACTATATCTAGCTATGCCGGACTTGTTCCCCGATCTCCTCGAGACGGTCTACTGCAACTGGCAACAGAACGGGAGAATTCCCTGTGCTGTGACCAAGGGCGTAGTCACGCTAGTGAGGAAGGACGAGAACAAGGGGGACGATATAAATAATTTCAGGCCCATAACTCTGCTAAATACAGAGTTACAGATTTTGGCCAAGGTGCTAGCAAAGAGGTTGGCGCTTGTCGTGGGCAACCTGGTGGGAGATGCGCAGACATGTGCTATCCCGTCCAGGTCCATCCACGACAACCTCCACCTCATGCGATACATCATAGAGAGGGTTGGGAACGAACCCGGCTTTGGTGGGGCCCTGATCAACTTGGATCAATCTAAGGCGTTCAATAGGGTCGACCATGGTTACCTGAATGCGGTGCTAGCGGCGGCAGGCTTCGGACCCGTTTTCAGTGGCTGGATCACTGCCATGCACAGCAGCCGCATCTGCTCTAGGGTCAATGTGAACGGCTACCTCTCGGAGCCGTTCGAAATCGCGCGGTCCATCCGACAAGGGTGCCCTCTCTCCTCCCTTCTATATGTAATGACTCTAGAGCCACTGCTGCGGAAGTTGGAGTTGTTGCAGGGCATCCCTTTGGAACCGGGATTGCGGAAAGCGGTGTCGCCCAACGCCGATGACGTAACAGTAATGGTGTCGACGGCCTCGGAAATCGGGGCGATCGGCACCTTACTGGAGGTGTACGAAAGGTTTACAGGGGCTAAGCTAAACCGGGACAGGTCGATCGGTCTGCAACTCGACACGTGGAGGGGAAGATCGTTGCCCTCCGATGGCGTCGTCGGGCACTGGACGGAGGGCCCGGTGAAGTTTCTCGGGGTCTGGTTCGGACCAGACCTCCAGGTGGAGAAGATCTGGGGTGAGGTTACGAACAGGGTGTTTGCACTGACCCAGAAGTGGGCCGAGTGCAAACTGTCCCTGAAAGGTCGGGCGGAGGTGGCGAACACTTATATAGCATCCATCATCTACTACCGCATGACCGTCGTGCCTTGCCCAAGCGCGCACTCTTTCAATTCTTTTGGAAGAAGCGGGCTCCTATGGTGAGGAGATCTATCTGCTGTCAACACCCTTCGAAAGGAGGGCTGGGGATGCTGTGGCTAATGATACGTAAATACGCATTAAGACTACGGTACCTCCAGGTATTCCTCACGGGTCAACCGGTGTGGGCCCCGTTTGTGAGGCGAGCCTTTCCGAGACTCGTCTCGCTCACCGAGCTGCAATCCTGGGTCAAGCAAAGACCGAGAAAACTGGGTGCCTGGCACACCGAGTGTGCCCAGGCGCTCACGGCTCTCTGCGGACCCGGCTGTCAGTGGAGAATCCACCTCGTCATTCTATAGAGGGATGGTGGTTAGCAGGTGCGACAATCCCCCCCTCGGAGAAGCCCTAGGCATGGAGGAAGACGAACTGGCCAACCTGTTCGGTAGGACATTCAGCCCGGGACCCATGGATAACTTCCAGAGGTCCCTGGCCTGGCAGTGCTACCGAGGGGCTCTCCCCGTTCGAGAAAGGCTCTACAGACACGGGCGCCCGGGTAGGGACCCCTCGAAAAAGATCTGTCCCAGATGCGTGTGCGACGAGGAAACCGTTGCACACGCATTGGTACACTGCTCGGGCATTGCCGATCTGTGGGGCTATGTCGAACGACTGCTGTCAAGGGTGGAACCGATCCGGTTGACCACCGAGTCTATTGTAACGATCAAGCCGCCTCCCCTCTTCAAAAACGAAGGAGAGGCGCTGTTTCTGTGCGTAATAGCCATGGCGAAAGAGGTTGTATGGTGGACGCGTCTGAAAGGACTGTGGTCAGACACCTTTCTCTCTGGCCAACAACGGGTCCGTTTCTTCCAATATCATCTCGGAAGAAGGATCAGTATGGAGAGAGAGGTGCTGCAACCCTGCCGTTTTTATGAAAGATGGGTGAAAGTGGCGAGAATGGCCCGTGTGAATGGGCCTTCACTCTACATCAGACTATAGGTGAGGAAGATAAAAGATCAAGGGAGCACCCTCTCTCTGTGCCCTGAGGAGAATGGTTGCACACTTTTTTCGGGGGTGTGTGCGACCCCCCAAGGCGCCTCCTCCCTATTGAGGATTTTGTTATTAAATTTATTTTTGTTATATTTAATATTTTATTTTTTTGTCTTGTTATTGCCTCCTTCTTATTGAGGACGCCTTGTTATGTAAACTCCCCCCATCGTACTTGTCCCACTTTTTGATGCCCTGGTGGCAAATAAAAAGAAAGTTATCTATCTATATGTCTCTCTCTCTCTCTCTCTCTCTCTCTCTCTCTCTCTCTCTCTCTCTCTCTCTCTCTCTATCTGTCTGTCTGTCTGTCTGTCTGTCTGTCTGTCTGTCTGTCTGTCTGTCTCTCTCTCTCTCTCTCTCTCGCTCTCTCTCTATCTATCTGTCTGTCTGCCAATCTCTCTGCCTGTCTTTCTATCTGTCTGTCTGCCTGTCTCTCTCTCTCACTCTCATTCTCTCTCTCTCTCTGTATATATATATATCACCTCTCTCATCCTTATTCAACCCCCTTATAGTCTTTATCACTCGCTGTCTTCTTCTGACACAGGTATCTGGACAACATCCGGTCCTCCGCCAGCACGTGCCGCCTCTTTCCACCCACCCTACCTCCCATTCACTTCCATCTACTTTTCACTCTCTCCGTCATCTATGACTGTCATTTGCTTTACCCCCCTCCTCTTTATCCACACCTACATGATCTACACCCACCTTCACCCACATTTTACCCCCTCTCCCCACTACCACCACCACCACCACAAATACCACCCTCGCCGCCGTCACCGCCACCACCAACAACACCACCATCACCCTCCTAACAACTTCATCATCATCATCCTTCTAACACCACCACCACCACCACCACCACCACCGTCCCCACCACCATCACCCTTCTAACAACATCATCATCATCCTTCTAACACCACCATAAATACCCAGCCCCACTACTTTCACCACATCCCTGCCTCTCCATACACGTTGCCGTAGCCACCGACATCACAACCATCAAACCCTCCCCCAATACTCTCCCTCACCCACCACTCACTTCTGATGCCATCCTCCCCACCCTCCATTCATATCTATTCACATCCTCCATTCACCCACATTCCATATCTCTCTCTCCTCCATCTCTCTCTCTCTCTCTCTCTCTCTCTTTATGTCTCTTTCACCAACAATAGCCAGCCCCTTACCTCTCACTCTACATTCAACATCCGCTCCCACTCCACATTCCAGTTCTCCACCCAACATCACTTACCACCCGTATATTATTTTTCTTTCTTTCTTTTCTTCTTTCTTTCCTTTCTTTTCTTTCTCTCTAAACATCCACGAAATATTCACTACTACTACTACTACTACTACTACTACTGCTACTACTACTACTACTGCTACTACTACTACTACTTACGGACACCCTGGTTAAGGGAGCATCTCTCAAAGCGTGGTTTTCGAGGATGAGGATGGTTTGGAGGTTTGTGCATCAACATACGCTGCTTTTCCGGATCCAATAATAATGGTTTCTTATATAGGCACAATATTTTAAAGATGAAAGGCAAAGTTAACCTCGGGGGAATTTGAACTCAGATCATAAAGGGCCGTAACTCTATGCTGCAAAGTATGGCGTCCGATCTTCTACCGATACTGCCGATCCACCGCCCTCGGATTCATTAATAATGGCTTTGGTGTATTCTTTTAAAGAAATTATGTATCGTACTTTGAGTAGATGGTACCTATACATTTGAATATATTTCATACCTTGCATTTTGTGTACAGTAACTATACTGGTTATAGATTTCCAATGGTACACTGTATTTCTTGGGGCTAGACTCACAAGGGATTGTTCATTTGAAATCGAAACATTCGAAATAAAGCCAGCAACAAAAACAACATTAACATGGTTGAGACATCAAGTTAGACTAGTTCTACTCTACTATATTTGGTATTTCAACAGTGCTGTGGAACATTTCCATTGTACTATGAGATATTTTCACTACGGCATATTTTCACTCTGCTATATGGCATTTGCACTGGGATGCAAGATTTTTCCACAGTGCACTATGGTGTTTTCACTGTGAAATGAAGTATTTCCACTGAACTTTACTAATTCTCCACTATTTTATATGATATTTCCTCTGTGTTATGGGATATTTTCACTATTCTATACGATATTACCACTGTGTTATGCAATATTTCAACTATGTTTTACGATATTTCCACTGGATTATTTGATATCTCCATTGCACCGTATGATATTTCCATTGAGGTACATAGTATTTCTACGGCGCTATATATTTAATATCTCCACTGGGGTATATGGTATTAGATAGGATACTCAGTAAGAGTGTAGGAGATAGATTTCTTTATTTGCCACAAGGGCACACGAAATGGGACATTACAAGACATGGGTCGGCGGAGGTTTTACATGGAAGCGTGTAAATAAATAAATTTAACAATTATAAACAAACAATCGAAATACCTAATAGGGGGAGCATCACTGCAGGGTTGTTTTATACCCCATATATAGAACAACCCTCAACACTGAGAGCATGTTTTGCAAGTGCTCCTGTCTTCTCTCTTGAGGTAGTTCCACCGTGCTATATCTTTCCTGTTATATATGTGTTTCAAGATAATATCAATTTGTTTTCTTGATTGTCCATTCTTAATATCAGAATCAATGGAATACCTGATTAAATTTCTTTCTTTCTTTCTTTCTTTCGTTCTTTCTTTCTTTCGTTCTTTCTTTCTTCCTTTCTTTCTTTCTTTCTTTCTTTCTTCTTCGCCCACTTATTCCTGAGAGGGTCATGGGGGCACGCCCTCCAGAGGGTCATATAAGAAACAACCGTCTCCAATTGATCCGGCTGGATCCCCTAGCGACACTAGCCAAGCTCAAGGATGTTATCCAACCATTATGCTCAGAGTCTACCCCTGGGTCTTCTGCCGGTTGGTTTTGCCCATAAAATCATCTGTCCAACGATTCTTTCCTGAGACATTCTTACCTCGTGTCCGTAATATCGGAGTTGTGATCTCTTAGTTCAGAGAAGTAGCGGCTCTACCCGGAGCGATTTTCTAATTTCCGGACTATGCATTGTATCGTTACTCCATATATCCATGAAATGTTATCCTATAGTTTTAAATATAGATATGACACAGACAAGGGAGTCCTAAATCCATACACCGACGGGATGATCATAGCTAGTATCTCATCGTTCAAATGTCTGCGGGATCTGGGTTACGTCGGGCTAAACAACAACAACTTCTTTGCAATATTTAGTTATGTCGTTGAATGTTCTTGTACATACTTCCAGGTTATTAGAGTCTGAGACCCATGAACTATACTAAGGGATTCAATATATTTTGGTATTAACAGAGACGTCGAAGAGCCAGAAATGCCAGTGTATCGGAATAAATGAATTTAAATATTCAGTTCTATTTGACGACATGTTTAAGTTCGAATCCTGTTATATACTCTCACACACACACATATATATACATACACATATATACATAGATATCTTTGTATTATGTATATACACAAACGCATATTTACTTAATATACTTATACACACACACACATATATATATGTGTGTATATAGTAGTGGTACTCCGTCGTTTACGACTGCGAATGTTCCAGTTGATACGATAAACGGAACACGCTGCTCGTGAAATTAACGGGAAAGTGGCTGAGCATTTTACAAACACGTGTATCCTTAATGTAGTTCTCAGGAAGATTAGTGTGACAAAGCTGGCTCTTCGAATTACGGGTACAACTCATTTTGAGTGGACTGGAGCAGCGTGTAATAAAGTATCTTGCTGAACAATACAACTCGCCGCCGGGAATCGAACTCACAATCTTACGACGTGAGCCGAATTCCATAACCACAAAGCCACGTGCCTTCACACACATAGACACACAGATGCACGTGCACACTGACACATGCACGCGCACACTCACACACACGCGCACACACACACACACACACACACACACACACACACACACACACACACACATATCAACAGAAATGCATGCT
The DNA here is from genome assembly GCA_964016885.1 of Eledone cirrhosa. NCBI lineage: Eukaryota > Metazoa > Mollusca > Cephalopoda > Octopoda > Eledonidae > Eledone > Eledone cirrhosa. Next base: position 76,294,856 of record OZ024740.1, read on the forward strand.
ACCTAAGGTTTCAAATTTCAGACATCACAGGACAGAGCAATTTCTTTAACTGCTAGTAAAAGATGGTTGATCGTTATTTCATATAAGAGATCTCGTCGGATATACGGGAGTTAATAATGTGATAATACATTTGGTGTTTTTGTTATGCAACGGATACAACTGCATGTTATACATACATACATATATACATATATACATACATATATACATACATACGAAATACATACGTATATCAGAATTATATAATTGTTTCTACTTTAGGCACAAGGCCAGCAATTATCCAGTGGATTACTGGTACTTTATTTTATCGACCCCGTAAGGATGAAAGGCAAAGTCAACCTCGGCGGGATTTGAACTCAGATCGTAAAGGGACGTAACTGTGCTGGAAAGCATGGCGTCCGACCTTCTACCGATACTGCCAATCCACCGCCCTTCAGAATTATATCAGAATTATATCAGAATTATATAATAAACAGAGGATGTACATTTAAAATCGTCTCTCTTCTTTATAATATATATATATATATATATGCGGATTTAAAGGGAAATAACTCTGTGTCCCCCTTGACTTATCCAGACCTTAATTTTTAATACAAAAGAGGTTAGAAAAAATAATAATAATAATAAAACTACTCCCGGGCAGCATGGTATAACAAGTTGTATCAGACACTGGAATAGTCCCTTTATTTTCCTCGGAAAAAGAGATATTAATCTCGAAATATCAGGACATGTTAATAAATCAAGGTAAAAAACAGTCCTCGTTTCTCACGACTTAATTATTTGTTTATTCGTCCATTTCGCACTGTCGTAGTTTTCAAACTTCATATCCTTTACAAATATGGGGGTTGAACGCCTTTTTCAAACGAAGGTATTTTGGTAGAGTTTTCTCGAAATGTTGAAGGTTGTGAATGCGCATATATATATATATATATATATATATATATATATATATATATATATATATATATATATATATATATATAAGCAGTAATGTTGGTATGCATCATGTGTATTTCTCATTTTTTGTTACGTCGAAACGAGTGAATCAACATGGATCTATCCAAATCGTTTTTTAGTGGCGGTTTACTTTATGAATTCAACTCTGGCTTAAGCGCAGCAGCATCTAATCGTCGCATTAACAATGCATTTGGGTCAAACACAATGTCTGAACGGCGTGCCAGGGCCTAGTTAGCATGCCTCCGTTCCGGTGATTACATTTTCGAAGATCGACCTCACACAGGACCTCCATCCGACTTCAATGACGTGAGCTGGTGAAAGCCAACCCCCACCAGACATCACACGAAGTACTTGGGGCATCAACTAGTACTTGCATGTAATAAGGAAGGTGTCCAAGCTGGATCAATGGGTGCCACTCAATCTGACATACCGTCGCACAATGAACTGGATACGTTCCTTTGCCACTGGTAATGAAAAATGGCTTGTTTACATTAATGCCATACTCTGTATTAACCGATCGTGGGTTGATACAGAGAGTGTGCTATGATGGCAAGCAAAGACTGGCCTTCTCTTTCGCAAGGCTCTACTGAGCATCTGGAGGGACCGGAAAATTGTCATCCACTACGAGCTGCTCCCACCGAACACCAGCATAAATTTTGACGTTTATTGTTGAAAACTAGACTGATTAGCTGCGAAAATCGCACAGCTGTGCCGACATCTGATAACGCTCGGTCGCATACATCAAGGATGACCTGTGAGAAAATACTGGACCTAGGTTCTCACCCACGCACTGTATTCGCCCAACCTCACGCCTACAGATCATCACATTTTTCTATCAATGAGCAATGCAATGCAATCAAAAACCTTCACTAATGAACATCAGTTAAATTAGTGGCTGACGGAATTCTTTGCATCGAAGCTTAAGTGAATAAAAATTTGAAAATCAACGTGCACTTTCAGTTCCACCTAATACATTCATGCATATATTCAAACATACAATCATACATACATACATCCAAGCATACATACATACATATTTATGCAGAACTAATGAGAAATCTGCAGATACTCCACCCTCACTATACCTTCAGATTTATGCCGGCGATTATTGGGGCACTGGGATATGTTAGTAACTGCCACAATACAAATCTTGAGAAGCTAGGCTTCACAGAAACAGAAAGAACATGACTAGTTAGGAAATTACAAGTACAATCCATTAATGGAACAGTAAAAATATGTAAAACATTCCAAAAATTCTGCATCTAATAACTGCATATACACATGTACAGATACAAAGCATATACACATGCACACATACAACTCAAAACATCCACATCCACACATACAATAACATCCATACCTGCACACACATGTATGCATGCAGACATGCATACATATCTACCTAGTTGATGTTGTGTGAATTCCAATGGGGGAGTCTTGTATCTATGTTATAAAACCAGCCCCCTCTCTCTGTTGGCAAACATTTGGGAAATTATAAAACCAGAAGGACATACATACATACATACATACATACATACATACATACATACATACATACATACATACATACATACATACATACATACATACATTTATGGCTGTGTGCTTGCAGAGTCTGTTCGGCAATCATATGATTTCCGGCTCTACCCAGCTGCATGGCACCTTGAGCAAGTGTTTTCTACGATAGCTACGGCACACACACACACACACACACACACATATGCATTCACTCATAACATATGTTTGCACATTTGCATGCGTATATCCCAGCGTTTGTATGAACATATTTGCGTGTTGGTATTAAAAGCCCACACATATCCAAAATTACAGATATACATGTGACTCTGCCGTCATATGAGAATATGCATGTTTGTGAATATGTGTGTTTCTGTGTAGGAGAGAGTGTGTGTATGTATGTACGTGTGTAGGCATGAGTTTGTATATCAATCTGTATATTTTTATGTAGGTGCTCAGCTGTCGAGAGCAAACATTCATATGTGTATGCATATATGTGCGCTCACGTATTGTTCATACATCATGATAGTATACACACACACACACACACACACACACACACACACACACACACACACACACACACATATATATATATATATATATACATAATGTGTGTGTGTATCTGGGTAAATATATAAATATATATATCACCAAAGATTAATATGGTTCATTGATTACTCAATGAATATAGTTTTACAATAGATTAAAAGCACTCAACAGTATAGTTTTCTGGAGTTATTATTATTCAGAATAATAATAAATGAAGACATTCACATAATCAAAATATATGTTATATTATATATATTTCGAAGGTACTGTGGTGTTTTTTCAGTACGTCCTCGTCAGATAAAATACATGAATTGATGTATGACATACCTCAACTGTCTTGATAGTTCAATTCCAGTATTGCCAATACTGGAATTGAACTATCAAGACAGTTGAGGTATCTCATACATCAATTCATGTATTTTATCTGACGAGGACGTACTGAAAAAACACCACAGTACCTTCGAAATATATATAATATAAATATAAATATAAATATATATATAAATTTGTGTGTATCTGTATATATATATATATATATATATTAGAAAGTGAGGTTTTTTTTACAAAATGAAAAATAACCGAGGTGAAAGTATAAAGAAAAAGAGATGAAATCGAAAATGCAACGGGAGTCTTATTTTTTTAAAAAATATATATATTTATTTGGTTCCTTTACCGGTTTCGCAGTTCTTCTGCTTTTCAAAAGGTGAGTTGAGATGGAGGGTCTGTGGTTTTTCTCACATCTATATATATATATATATATATATATATAATTGTTTCAACTTTTGGCACAAGGCCAGCAATTATCCCAGTGCATTACTGGTACTTTATTTTAACGGCCTTGTAAGGATGAAAGGCAAAGTTAACCTCGGCGTGATTTGAACTCAGATCGTAAAGGGCTGTAACTCTATGCTGCAAAGCATGGCGTCCGACCCTCCACCGATCCGATACTGCCAATCTATAATGTGTGCGTGTGTATCTGAATGTATATATATATATATATATATATATATATATATATATATATATATATATATATATATATATATATATATATATATATATATATATATATATATATATATATATATATATATATATATATATATATATATATATATATAAGCGCCCACACAAACACACAGATACACGTGTGTGTGTATATGTGTGTGTTAGACATACTCATACACAGATATAGAGTAAGTGTACAAAGACATTGATGAAATGTCGCGACATGATTCCCAGCTGTTAGGCTAATGACTATATCTATACGCACACAGACACACACACATACGCTAACACATTCAACTATATTACATACATACGCACATATTAACCGACTTTCACAAGTACTTTAAATGTTTGTACCCTCAAGAACACACTCAAACACGTGTGTGTGGGTACGCGTGTGTATACAGAGATAGTTACACACACGCACACATATATGTAGATATATACATCTACATGTATGCATACGTACACACACACATACACACGCACACACACACACACACACACACATATATATATATATATGTATATATATATATATATATATATATATATACATATATCATCATCGTCTTTTTTCCGTAACTCCTGATGGAATCCTTCCCCAGGTCTAAAAACGACCAATCTTTTTTCAGAAAAGGAAATGCAGGGAAAGGAGAAATTTAGAGATAAAGGGAAAGAACCGACACCAATATTAAACTGGTACTATTGTTTTCAACATCGAAATGATGAAGAGCAATGTTGATATCGGCGTGATTTCTACTCAAAGCGCAGGAAGTAAATAAGGCAAAGTATTTTAACCCATGTTTTAATGACTCAGCTAAATCACTTTGTATATATGAGATGTCAACATGAATGGACCTGTTATTTTTATCTAAAGACATTTTTTCCAATTCCATCCCGCCCGTCCCCTCAATCTATCTTATTTCTCATTCGTTCTTCTGATGAAGGATTAGCGTCCGAAATCATTTTCTTCAGTTCATCGGATTTTGCTGTGGAGAAATGCGTAGAAATGATCAGCGAGAGCAAGGTTGAGTTCCGTGGGATTGATACCAGTGAGCTGGGACTTCTACTTAAGCTTACCTATAGTAATAGTTACCTAGACACATATGACCTTAGCAACCTGTGCCCTACAAGACCAGCAAGAGGCAGACCACCTACCATTACCTCAATGGCCAAGAAAACCCACACAGATAGATGGAACGGGTGGACCAGAGCCATACGGACACCCGAAAACCACGATGAACTGAAGAAAATGATTGCACATGCGGTAGGGGCCAGCATAAAACTAACCCTTAAGGAACATATGTTCAAATTTAATGGAAAAACATATGCCCAAGAGGAAGGAGCAGCCATTGGTGTTAGCATTGCAGGCGACATAGCTAACTTATTCATGGTATGGTGGGACAGTAGACTTAAACTTAAACTTAAAGAACAATTAGAAGACAGCTTAACCCTGATAATGTACTCCCGCTACGTAGATGATATAAACATCGTAGTTAAGACACCCCCACTAGAGAACAGTCAGGAACTAGAGAAAAACACAATGGAAAGCATCCAGCAAATAGCAAACTCCATCCACCAGAGCATTAGAGTTACTATAGACTACCCAAGTAGACACCCCAACCATCGATTACCTGTACTAGACACAGAGATCTGGTTAGATACCATTAACAACCAAAAACAAATCCTCCATTCCCATTATGCCAAACCCATGACTTCCAAACATCTGATCCACCGAAACTCGGCCATTTCGGACCATACCAAAATCAACATACTGATTGCAGATTTGGTACGGGTGATGAGAAATGTGTCCCGCATGTGCAACCCCGAAGAACTAGAGAGACACATACAACACTTCATCTACCGTATGCAGTTCTCTGGCTACAATCAGAGAGATAAAATCAGAGTGTATAGAGGAGCCAGAACCAAATGGGAAAAAATGGTAAATAATGACATAAATGGGACCTGCCCCTTGTATAGGAGCAAATTTTGGAATAGAATAGAAAGAACTAGGAACAAGGCTAATAGAATAAACTCATGGTATGATAGCAATAAATACCAGAGTGTAATGTTCATCGATACAACCCCTAGAGGCGAACTAGCCTACACATTTAGAAGGGCCCTAAATAAACATAAACTCAATATTAAGATAGTAGAAAGACCAGGTACCTCCGTAAAAACACTTATTATCAAGACATACCCGTTTCAAAGACCCTCATGTATAGATAAGAAATGTATAACCTGTAAAATAAGCCCCCATATTAACTGTAAAACTAGAAATGTAGTGTATAGCATAAGATGTACTGAAGGACAATGTAGAAACAAAAATATAGTGTACATAGGTGAGACAGCTCGTAGTATAGGGGAACGGATAAATGAACACTGGCGAGACCTTCAAGATAATAAAGAATCATCTGTACTCTACCAACATGCTAAGATAGAACACAAGGGTAAATTAGAGAACATAGAAATAAAAATAGAATCTACACACAGAAAAGATGCAATGTTTAGACAAATTACAGAGGCAATAAACATAAAAGAATTACAACCAAAATTAAATAGAAAATATGAGTGGAACAGCGACATCACAACTTACAATTAAGGACAAAATGAAAACACACATAGAACAAACAACCAACCAACAATAAATAAATAAATAAATAAACAAATAGATAAATGAACACAAACACACACAGACACCCGGATGTGGCGCATGCGCAAACTGAGCACACAACACACACACAGAAACAAAATGGCGTAGGACAGAAGAAAGGAAAGGCACAGAAACAAAGAAAGGAATCCCCAGTCACTGAAGAGGTCACAGAGTGTGTGACGAAAGGACTATGACTATATATAAACAACTATCTGGTTGTGGAACCAACCAACCAACCAGAAATTTATAGATTTGTAAATTTGTAAATTTATAAATATATAATAAATTGAAGTGAAAGCAACTGGTGCGTGTGTTTCTTATTGGCAACATGACTCTCCCAAAGTATAACAATATATATATATATATATATATATATATATATATAAATTACAATTGTAATTTATATTCTTGCTCTGTAAAACACCTGATGCTCTTACATTGAGCTATTTCTCTTACTGGTAATAAGGTAGTAATAAATTACTGACCTTTCCTGTTTATAGTAGTTTATAGTATATACATAACTATAAATAGTATCATTATTATGGTGGATTGGCATTATTTTACGATCGTAAAATAATGAGTTTTACTATGAATTACCCGTATTTTGTTTAATTTCATTGTTTTCACTATTTGTATTATACGAGGTGTGTCAGAAATGTTCCAGGACTGATGTCACAAAAGATTTATTTCAAACCCAAACTGCACACTAAGAGTTTTCTCCTTCAAAGTAATCCCTCTGGAGTATGTAGCTGAAATCTTAGCTCTCTGCAGCGATCAACCTTTTTTCTTCATAATTTTATATATATGTCCTCTGTTTCAGGTCGTCAAGCAATGAGCACAGAGCACGAACAAACTTGAAGTTTCTGGTACTGTTGGGGATAACACCGTCAGAAGCACTTTGATTGCTGCAGCAAGTGTATGGAGATGAGACGATGTCACGCTCACGTGGTTTTGAGTGGTGCAAGATGACCCCAGGAGCGGAAGGCCCTCAACAACCAGGACTGAGATCAACGTTGAGCGCGTCAGGCAGATGGTGCGTAGCCATCGTCTGCTGACTGTTCAACTGATGGCAAATGAGCTGGGCATGAATCGGGACAGCGCCTGTAAGATTCTCACTGAATATTTGGACATGCGGAAAGTCTGCGCGAAGATGGTGCCAAAACTGCTGAACGATGACCAGAAGGGTCGACGCATGCAAGTGTGCCAGGACATCCTCAAGCGTCTTGAAACCGAACTAGACTTGCTAGGGACAGTCATCACCGGTGATGAGTCATGGATCTTCGAGTACGACCTGGAGGGGACCAGTTTTGAAGACGTGGACGACATCAAAATGGCCGTGACGGCGGAACTACGGAGGATCCCGGAAGAATCCTTCCAGGAGTGCATGCAAGCGTGGCAGAAAAGGATGGAAAAGTGCATTAGACTCCAGGGGGATTACTTTGAAGGAGAAAACTCTTAGTGTGAGGTTTGGGTTTGAAATAAATCTTTTGTGACATCAGTCCTGGAACTTTTCTGACACAAGTCGTATATATATATATATATATATGGAAAATATGGTGGCTGTGTAGTTGCTAGTTAAGGTAGACTTAAAAATAGGAATGAGAATAAGAAGAAAGCAAGAACAGGGGGTGGGAGTTTTCCTCATCAGTTGTCGACTGGGAGTCTCGGATATTTCAACACTTTAAAGACAATATATCTACTCCCAGAGGGTTCAATAACTAGGTAAGTTATTGGGAAAACGGAGGAAGGATGGAAGGAAAATAGAAGGGAAAGGGATAAAAGGGAAGAAAAGAGAAAAACATCGAAGAAAAAACAACAAACGGAAGAATATCTGGGGGTTGAAATATCCGAGACCCCAGTAGACAACTGGTGAGGAAAACTCCCCACCCGTACTTGCTTTCTTCTTATTCGCATTCCTATTTTTAAGCCTATATATATATATATATATATATATTTATATATATATATATATATATATATATATATATATATATATATATATATATATATATATATATATATATATATAGGAAAATTCGTGAAATCCTTGGTACAATTAGGTATATTTGAAAAAAGGAAAAGAATGACTTCACAAAAGAATGACTAGTTCTAAACAATTTGATTTAATTTTATAATATATAATATTATATTATGAGAGAAAGCATTCTTTTCCTTTTTTAATATATATATATATATATATATATATATATATATATATAGTAAGTTATTCCGGGTTGAATCGGAGGTAACCACAGTAAGTGATAAATATGTGATTATATGTGATTATAGGGTACTACCTCACTATTATCTTTGGTCAGATGAGAGAAGCTCAGAAGCTTAAAACGGACGATTAATTTTTAAATTTCCTGAGGATATACGGATTATAGGTAATATGTAGGGTGTAGTTAATTGTTAACTAGTAATTTCCAGTGGTTCTGAAAATGCATGTACCATTATAACCGTCTTGAAACGAACGTAGAAATAAAGGAATAAATATAAGTTCGTAACCTTCATTTTTTTTCTAATACTCTCTCTCTCTCTCTCTCTCTCTCTCTCTCTCTCTCTCTATATATATATATATATATATATATATATATATATATATATATATATATATAAATGTAAGTATGTATGTATACGTACATACATATATGTATACAGACGTACAGTAGCATGCATATATATATATATATATATATATATATATATATATATATATATATATATTTAAGGAAGGATCGACTTTCGTCAAATCGGACCGAGGGAACAATGTTTCCGTTGGTCTTTCCAATTGCTAATACTATCTATCGGTCGCAACTCCAGGTAGAAGGAGCAACGTGAAATAAAGTGTCTTGCTCAAGGACATAACGCATCACCTGGTCCAGGAATCGAACTCACAACCTTACGATTGCGAATCCAATTCTCTAACCACTCAGCCACACGCCTTCACTAGCTGAGCAGCCTAATTTGCATATTGAGTGAGAACTCACTCAATATGCAAATTAGGCTGCTCAGCCGTTAATTTTCATAAAGAAAGTATATACTTTCGAACGTTCAACTAACGGCAGATGGGTAAACGGTGCTGATGATAGCTAACAAGCTTGAAACTAGTACATCGTTCCTGTGTCAGTGTTGAACAAAAAGGTGAGGTGGTTGCCTTAACACCGTACGGCATAAATTCAGGCTGTTCAGTTTGTTGACAAACGAACAAAGCGGCGTTATAATAAGCGTCCGCTAAACTGATGCGTGCATATATGTATGTGTACCTGTATGTATGTATATATATATATATATATATATATATATATATATATATATATATATATATATATATATATATGCATGCTACTGTACGTCTGTATACATATATGTATGTACGTATACATACATACTTACATTTAAGTAAGTGCCATACTAAGAGTGAGAAATGAAATTTCGTTTTCATTTTTTTAAACTTATATATATATATATATATATATATATATATATATATATATATATATATAAAATAATGATTTAAATCGATACCCACCGATTTCGATCTCGTTGTTTACAATTTGCTAAACAAATTTCTGTGGAGCACGCGCATAGTATTAATTGTAATACTTTCCCAGGCAGGAGCTATGAAAACAGTGTAATTATTGTAGCGACAGATCAACATATGAAAACGTTAAAGTACACACAATTTCATCAATTGAAACAAACAGTATCCTCCTAGTTTATCACACAACATTTTACCGGAGTATAAAATTCCACGTCTGTCTGGTAAGGTGCTGTTTCAAATTCCTTGGAGAATCTGATTGTCATTAATGATAAGTCCATAAGCAGCAAATTCCGGACAAGGGAATTATCAGCGGCCAGCATTCCTGTGAGGGGCTTCCGAAAATCGACCTTCCTACTAAATTTTCATGTTGGTGCCGGTGTCACATGTATGGCATTAATTGCTAGTCGGTCAACAAATGACAGCAGCATTTATTCAGTTGAAACCTCGTTATAGATCTAGTAAGCCTTGGTGGACTGCAGGGAGCATCTAAAACCTATTACAGTTAAGAAACAAAAAAAAACAAAAAAAAAAAAAACAAGATATAAGACAAGTGAATATAAAAATAAAAATAAAGTTTAAAAAATATAAAAAAAATTAAATAGGGAAAGCCAACGGGAGGCAGAATAAGCATAAAAATGATAAAGAAAAATAGGGAAGCAAGGGTAGCTGTAAAGCAACTAGGAGGTTATGTTGTTGTAGAAACCTTTTGTGTATACTTGGTAGATCTTTTACAAAATATTTTGTATCTCTAGTCTTGGTACTTTTTTAATGATCGGTTTCAAGATGTCCTCTCTCTCATTCTGTTTTTATCTTGGAACAAATGATGCCAAAGAGTTTCTGGAAAGTCACCACAAAAACATTGAGGTGATACTCTACGACCAATTCATGACAAAATGTAATTCAATATTATATGTCCAGTTCGATGACAGCATATTCCTTTTTTTATTTTAACATTGCTCAGTGTCTGATATGTTTTAAATATTGTTAGATCTGGTTGAGAATGTGGAGCATTGACATTTGAGAGCTTATCTCTAGATTCTTTCCAAAAATTTTCCCACCTTTGACTAATTATATTTTTGGTAAATGATTTCACTTGCTATAGATTTGAGATGTAGTCTATATCTATCATTTGCCTTTGTACTTCCTCCTTTGCTAATTCATCTAATATCTGTATGGCCTAATATCCGAATCAATGTTATTTGTTTATTATTCACTGAGAGGTAGTTATGTATTTTTAGAAAAGCACTCTAAATACCTCTAATCCGACCCCCTTTTCTTGATTGAAACAGTTTTAAGTTCGATAAACTACCAGAAAGCCTTTTCCCCATGATACCTCTTTAGCTGAATCTGTGGATAATTTTTGAAAGACCAAATTAATCCACACTCAGCTCCCTTGTCTGAGTGTGCCCCATTTGTGCAACTGATCCAGTTGCTAAAACTAATTGATTGTGTGATAATGTAATGGAATTATATTGCTTCCTTTTTTAAGTTTTTAAAAGATTTTAATTGTTCTAGCACAGAGGAACTAAATACCATGTTGTTTTCTTTTTCATTTAAACTGAGCAGTTAGCAGTTTACATTCCCTAGACTCTTCTATCAACAAGTGAGTAGGGATTATCCCTGCTTCGTGAAACATAGCTATCTTAGGAGTAGATGTTAGACATCACAATATAGTTTTGCCAATTTGGGTACGGAATCTATCGATAGCTAATGATTGTTTCCCCACAAACCCAGCTGCTATACAAAAATTGAGTGTTGCTGACCCCTTTATTATACAAAGATAGTTCTGCTTCTAAGTAATTAGTAAACTTAGTCCAGTCAGTCTTGTTAAATTGATATTTTCTTACTTTAGGCTTCATTTGTTGAGTTTGGCAATTGTTAGTGTTTTCGTTGGTTAAAGGAATTGCAATATTAAAAGTATTGGTGTAATTTCCAGTTTTCTATAAAAGTAGAGACTAAGAGAAAAGGCCATAAATTATCTGTCGTTGAGGTTCCGTTATTAAAATGTCTGTAAGTAGGGGAGTTTGGTATTGTATGTAAAATGAAATAACATTTATTCAATAAAATATATTTTGCTATTATACTGTTTTTCTACTGTTAGTATTACAGAAAGGATGATGTGCATTTCAATCCCCTGAAATTAGACTTTTGCTTTGTGGATTAAATTTGTCTAGGAAACTTCAATTTTTGTTATTGTCTCTGTGCGTTTGGGGGCAAATCAAATATTTGTTAAACAGAAGCTTAGCTTTCTGATGTACATATACACAATATCCATGGAGTTACACTATTTTTCGATCTTATTTATTTCACTAGCCGTGTATAAATTCGAAATATAGGGAGGATGTCGAGAAGGATTATAGTGAAAAACTATCATCCTTTTCATGACGGCCTTTGTATTATGTCTAACTTAGAGATCTAATCACTGTGAGACACCTTGATGCACCATGATAACACGTATAGGATATTAAAAAAAAAGGAATTCTGTGTATTTCCTTTTGTACAAGTCATTTAGTGGTAGTTCTTGAAAGAGAACAATATCAAATATTGAGCCAAAAAGGGTTAAATACAATTCCATTAGTTCACGTTGTTTGTTTAGATTGATATGACCAGACAGCATCTTATGTAATAAGATCGTATTACATAAGATGGTGTCTGATGATATCACGTGTCTAGTTGTATAATTGAACAATCACGTAGTCACGATCGTCATTGAAATATGTATCACAATTTTGTCAATGAAGGACTTTTAACATCTACACCGAACTTCGCATTCTCCTTATTCTACATATAAACCGTCACTGACTGACAAATAATATTTGCAAGAAATACATGACGTTGAGTGCTTATATGAAATTGCATCATTGCCCACGGATTGTTTTGTTCAATCCGCAACCCCCATAAGTATATATATATATATGCATGTGTGTGTGTGTGTGTGTGTGTGTGTGTGTGTGTGTGTGTGTGTGTGTGTGTGTGTGTGTGCGCGCGCGCGTTCATTATAAAAATTGACAACTAATTATCAGTGCCTTCAAATATTATTTACGAATATATAATTTTAAATAAATCATAAAAACAACAACAATAATATTGTAAATAGGATAGTGTGCCGGACAAAAACAACAACAACAACAACATCTATCTATCTATCTATCTAAGTGGTAGAGAGGCGGTAAGAGTGTTAAGCTCGCAGTCATCTCCTCTCACCACCTCATTGAAAGACGTCGAAAATGTCGTCAGTTTTGAAAACACGATGTCGAACGTTGATTGTAACATCAACACCAATAACATGAAAAATGTAAACAACACCAACCAGAACAACAACAACAACAATGACAACAAGAACAACAACAACAACAGCAACAATGATAACAACAACACCACCAACAACAACAGCAACACGAACAACTCCACAAACAAGGAAAATCTTTCCTTTGCACAAACCGTCCAAAAGACGGAACTGTTTACATACCTTGACATTTCCAATGCTAGGAAGCTATTAAGTGAGGCAAAGCAGTATGTAACTTTTGGTGAGAGTGGTGCTTTCAGCATCACTTCTCCTCAACAGTTACGTAGAGAAACTATCCTAAAAACAATAATTTTTAGGACAGTTTCAAATGTGTCTAAATAACCAGTCCAATTATCTCAAAACGTAATTGAACTGGTTCTGAAATATTCAATGAAGGATATTGCCTTCATCCAAAAAGGTAAACTTTTTGGAAGCATTTCGGTGCTAATGAAAGACCAATTGACGGCACAAAATATTCTGTGTCGCGAATTGTGTCCGCCTTTTACACCCTTTTCCCCACATATATGGGAAAAAGAACCCCAAAAATAAGAGTAACAAATATCACACCAAATGTAAACATCTGATGGATATTAGCTGGTTTCATCAATTTGGATGAAGATCAGTAATTTCGGTAGGAAAGTCCTCCAAGGGCATATTCAACGGTACAAGCTTAGAAGTTCTGGTCCAAATGAGACCAGAACAGATAGCTAGAATACCACAACGTGTGCCTCTGGATGGAAATTCCTACATAAACATTTCTGTTGAGGGTAGGCGGCCTTCATGTTACCAGTGTTTAAGCAGTGGTCACCTGAGAGCTTCCTGTCCTTAATTAACTGCATTAAAAAAAAGGTACTACTGCCGACACCTAACACAACAACACAACCACCACCACCACAACAACAACACACAAAAATAACAAAAACAAACCAAACTGCAAACACCGTCCCACCTAACCCCTCCCCACCTAAAACAACTCCCACAACACCCACAAACACAACAGCTCCCCAAAACGTACCCCTCCCCAATCAAACAGACACCACAACGGACGAAGCCCCCTCGTCATCACTCAGTGATGATGAGGGAAGAACCCCTCCTATCCCCCCCCCCAAAAAAAAAGAAAAAAAGACAACACGAACAAAAAGGCAACAAACACACAACCACCAACACAAACAACACAAACATTACGAACAAAAATCCTCCCTCCCGAAAACAAAACAATGACAACACTCCAAACACAAATACCCACAACAAAACGAAAACACACACAAGAACAACAGACAAAAACTAACACAACACAACAAAAATATTATACATACATAAACACTGACAATAAAACCTTCATGGAGGTCATCTCCAAAAACCCTTCCGTGGAAACCGAAGGAAAATATTTTACCAAATGTAAAGACAAACCTAATTTAAGGATGATTAGGGTCCCCACGGACACCTATAAGTCCTTAAAGGAAAACTTTGCTGAGGACGTGGGGAATATGTGTGTTAAACCAACGAACCGCGTCCTCTTGAAATGTTTCCCCACCCCAACCACAGACACCCCCACCCTACCAGACACCCCTCCCACCAAACATCTCCATCCCCACCCCGCCAAGAACCACCACCCTACCAAACAACCCCTCCAACAACCCCATGGACATTGTGCAGCCTGGTCCCCAGGAGACAAAGAGGTGAGTGATTTCTTTTCCTCTTCTTTTAACTTTTCAGCACCAACATGGCCAATATAAGAGTTGGATGTGTACGCGGCCTGGGGCTGCCCTGGAAACAGGGCAAACTCTTAAACGACCTCAGGTCGCACAGTATGGATGTAGTAGCCATTTGCGAGTCCAGGATCCACAGCGAGCGACAGCTGGCCCCCATCTTCGACGACTTTGAGATCTACGCATCTCTCTGTCAGCCGCGAGGTGGGGGCGGGGTTGCCGTTTTGGTGCGGAAACACCTGGATCTCGTAACACAGACGATACATCTGGACCCGGATGGTCGACTGGTGGTCCTAGACGTTGACGGTAGTGAAGGTGGAGCTTTCAGGCTGGTGGCCGCATCCAGGACACCGCAGCCAGACTTCTTCAAACGTCTAGAGACTTTTCTGGGAATGTCCCGGTCCTTGCTTTTAGTGGGGGACTGGAATCCTAGATGCACGTTGGGACTATGTGGGAGCATGTCCCGATAAAGGGGGGTGCAACAGCCTCAAACAGTTAATCGGCCGATTTGACCTGGCCGATAGATATCGACTAGATTTTCCGACTGTGCCACTGTGGACGTGGACTAATCCCAGCGGAACATCTAGGTCGTACCTAGATAGGGTTCTAGTTAGAAATAAAGATAGGGACATGTTAAGCTGTCCACACATGTTCATGGTTGCCTATTCAGATCACAAACTAGTGACCTGCATGGTCAACCTTGATAGAACCCATAGACAAGGACCCGGCTACTGGAAGCTGAACTTGTCGTTACCGACATGCAAAGCCTACAGTAGACGGATTAGCACTTTAGTTAAACAGCACTTGACAGGGGCCATTGTCAACAACAGATGGTGGTAATCTCAAGAGGGCAGTTAGATTAGACTCGTTAGTTTTTAGTAAAGAATTAGCGTTAAATAGAAATAGGACCGAGAAGGAACTGATAGATAAAGTAGAAGAGGCAATTAGAAGTGGCAACGTAGCCAGCGTGTTAGCAACGAGAAAGGCTTTGAACCAGTTCTTCGACGCAAAGCACGAGGGCTGTGTTGTCAGAAGCAAAAAAAGTGCTCTGGGTAACGAGGGAGTCAAAGCTGTTAGCTGGGCCCGGATGACGGAGGCAAGAAGTGGCAACGAGTCCACGATTCGGTCTTTGAAGGACCAAGACGGACGCGTGATACATGAGTGCGCGGCCTTTCAGTGGCACTTTGCTCAGCTGTTCGGGCAGGGCGGCGCGCCGGGAGGGGCTATGGATTTCGGTCTATACCTCGACGGCCTACCGCGACTCTCAGACAGCGAGGCGAAGTTCTGCGAAAAGCCGATTTCAGCCGCTGAGATAGGGGACGCGCTGAGCCAATGCAGCAAACGCAAATCTCCAGCTCTCGACGGTCTACCCTACGAATTTTACGTACCAATGCCGGACTTGTTCTCCAGTCTCCTGGAAGCGGTCTACTGCAACTGGCAGCAGAACGGGAGAATTCCCAGTTCTGTGACCAGAGGCGTAGTCACACTAGTCAGGAAGGACGAGAATAAGGGGGTTGACATAGGCAACTTCCGGCCCATAACCCTGCTAAACACAGAGTTACAGATTTGGGCCAAGGTGTTGGCAAAGAGGCTGGCGCTTGTCATCGAAAACCTGGTGGGAGAAGCGCAGACATGCGCAATCCCGACTAGGTCCATACAACACAACCTCCACCCCATGCCATACATCGTAGAGAGGGTAGGGTGTAAACCCGGTCCTGGCGCCCTGATCAACTTGGATCAGTCTAAGGCTTTCGATAGGTTTGACCATCGTTACCTGGATGCGGAGCTCGAGGCGGCAGGCTTTGGACACGTGTTCAGGGGCTGGATTGCTGCAATGCACAACAGCAACATCTGCTCAAGGGTCAAGGTGAACGACTACCTCTCAGGGCCGATCCATTCGACAGGGATGCCCTCTCTCCTCCCTTCTGCACGAACTGACTTTCGAGCCACTACTGCGGAAGTTGGAGCTATTGCAGGGCATCCCTTTGGAACCGGGACTGCGGAAATCGGCGTCGGCCTACGCCGACGACGTTACAGTAATGGTGTCGAGCACCTCGCACATCGAGGAAGTTGGCACCTTACTGAAGGAATACGAAAGGTTCACAGGAGCGAAGCTGAACCGGGACAAGTCTATCGGTTTGCAACTCGGATCGTGGCGAGGCAAACTGATGCCTTCCGATGGCATCGTCGGACGCTGGACGGAAGGACCGGTAAAGCTGCTCGGGGTCTGGTTTGGTCCGGACCTCCAAGTGGAGAAGAAATGGAACGAGGTGACGGCCAAGGTGTTTGCACTCACCCAGAAATGGGCGAGTGCAAACTATCCTTGAAATGTCGAGCGGAGGTGGCGAACACTTTTATAGCGTCCGTCATCTACTACCGCTTGACCGTCGTGCCTTGTCCAGCCAAAACGCTCACCAAATGAAGCGCGCGCTCTTCCAATTCCTTTGGAAGAAGCGGGCTCCTTTGGTGAGAAGATCCTACTGCTGCCAACACCCTTCCAACGGAGAGCTGGGGATGCCATGGCTGACGATGCGCAAACACGCGCTCAGGCTGCGGCATCTCTACGTATTCCTCACCGGAAACCGGTGTGGGCCCCGTTCGTGAGGCGAGCCTTCCCACAACTCGTCCCGCTGACCGAGCTGCAGTCATGGGTCAAGTAAAGACCGAGGAAAATGGGCGACTGGCACATCGAATGTGCTCAGGCGCTCACAGACCTCTGGCAGGCGGACCCGGCGATCAGTGGAGACTCCACTTCGTCATTCTATAGAGGGTTGATCCGCAGCAAGTACGACGACGCGCTCGGAGAAGCTCTAAGAGTAGAAGAAGACGAACTGGCCAGTCTGTTCGGTAGGACCTTCCGCCCGGGACCGATGGACAACTTCCAAAAGTCCCTGGCCTGGCAGTGCTACCGAGGAGCTCTACCAGTTCGAGACAAGCTCTACAGACATAGGCGCCCGGGCAGGGACCCTTTGAAAAAGATCTGTCCGAGATGCGTGCGAGACGAAGAAACCGTCGCGCACGCATTCATTACTGCCCGGGCGTTACCGACCTGTGGGGCTATGTAGAACGACTATTGTCGCGGGTGGGACCAATCCGGTTGACGACCGAGTCCATTGTCATGATCAAACCGCCACCCTCCTTCAAAAACGAAGGAGAGGCGGTTTTCCTTTGTCTGATAGCTATGGCGAAAGAGGTTGTATAGTGGACGAGGTTAAAAGTGCTGAGGTCAGACACCTTTCTCTCCGGCCAACAACTGATTCTTTTTTTTCAAATACCACTTTGGAAGAAGAATCAGGATGGAGAGAGAGGTGCTGTACCCCAGCAAGTTTTATGAAAGGTGGGTGAAAGTGGCGAGAATGGCCCGAGTGAATGGGCCTTCTCTCTATATCAGCCTGTGGGTTGAGGAAAAGGAGGAAGAGAGGAAAGGGGTACAAACTCTTCGTACTCCTGGAGATGAGGGTTGCACATTTTTTTCGGGGGTATGTGTTACCCATATGTAATGTCTCCTCCTATTGGGGAAAATCGACTAATTTTTAAATTGCATTTGTGATAATATTTTACACGTTTTTATTGTATGTAAACTTCCCCCTTTGTATTTGTCCCCTTCTTTTGTGCCCCTGTGGCTAATAAAGAAACATCTATCTATCTATCTATCTATCTATCTATCTATCTATCTATCTATCTATCTATCTACCTATCTATCTATCTATCTATCTATCTATCTATCGTTGCCGGCACGAATAGCCTACAGTGAACGGATAAGTAGATTAGTTAAGCAAGAGTTGACGGGAGCCATCGTCAACAATAGATGGTGGTACTCTCTCAAGAGAGCAATTAGAGTAGAATCGATAGGGTTTAGCTGAGAATGAGCTTTAGAGAAAAACAAATCAGAAACAGAACTAGTAGCCAAAGTAGAAGAGGCGCTTAGGAGTGGCAACGCAGCTAGAGTGCTAGCATCGAGAACGGCACTGGACCAGTTCTTCGACGCGAAACACGAAGGCTGCGCGGTCAGAAGTAAATCACGTGCTCTAGGAAACGAGGGAGCAAAAGCTGTTACCTGGGCCCGAGTGGCGGAAGCGAAAAGTGGCAACAAGTCCACGATTTTGCCTTTGAAAGACCAAAACGGACGTGTGCTACTTGACCCCAGGCAGATGTGCGAGGCCTTTCAGCGGCACTTTGCGCGAATGTTTGAGCAGAACGACGGATGCACCGAATGAGGCAATGAACTTTGGTTCATACCCTGACGGCCTGCCGCGTCTCTCGAGCATGGGCGCCGAGTTCTGCGAAAGACCGATCACAGCCACTGAGATACAGGACGCTCTGGGCCGCTGCGGGAAACGCAAATCACCCGGTCTAGATGGTCTACCCTATGAGTTTTACATAGGCATGCCGGACTTGTTCTCTGGCGTCCTCGAAGCCGTCTACTGCAATTGGCAGCAGAACGGGAGAATTCCCAGTTCTGCAGGCAAGAGCGTAGTAACGCTGATCAGGAAAGACGAGAACAAGGGGGACGAAATAAACAATTTCAGGCCCATAACACTGCTCAACATAGAGTTAAAGATTTTGGCCAACATACTAGCAACGAGGCTGGCGCTTGTCGTCGACCTGGTAGGGAAAGCGCAAACGTGTGCAATCCCGACCAGGTCCATACACGACAACCTCCACCTCATGCGATACATCATAGAGAGGATGGGGTGTAAACCCGGCTTCGGTGTGGATCTGATCAATTTAGATCAGTCTAAGGCATTGGATAGGGTCGACCATCGATACTTGGAAGCGGTTCTCAAGGCGGCCGGTTCGGTCCCGTTTTCAGAGGCTGGATCAAGGCGATGCACACCAGCATCTGCTCGAAGGTGAAGGTGAACGGCTACCTATCGGAGCCGTTCGCAATCACGCGTTCCATTCGACAGGGATGCCTTCTCTCCTCCAATATGTACGTATTGACTCTAGAGCCACTACTGCGGAAGTTGGAACTTTTGCAGAGCATCCCTTTAGAACCAGGACTGCGAAAGGCGGCGTCGGCTTATGCCGACGACGTGATTGTAATTGTGTCGAAAACCTCGGAAATCAAGGTAATCGGCAACCTACTACAGGAATACGAAAGATTCACAGGAACAAAACTAAACCCGGACAAGTCTCGGTTTGCAACGCGGAACGTGGAGAGGCAAACCGATACCGTCCGATAGCGTCGTCGGACGCTGGTGAAATTGCTGGGGGTCTGGTTCGGTCCAAACCTCCAGGTGGAGAAAAACTGGAACGAGGTCATCGCCAAGGTATTTGCACTCACCCAGAAGTGGGCAGAGTGCAAACTGTCTTTGAAAGGTCGAGCGGAGGTGGCGAACACTTTCATAGCGTCCGTCATCTACTATCGCTTGACTCTCGTGCCTTGTACCCGTGAATACCTCACCGAGATGGAACGCATGCTCTTCCAGTTCCTGTGGAAGAAGCAGGCTCCACTGGTGAGGAGATCCGTCTGCTGTCAACACCCTTCCAACGGAGGGCTGGGTATGCCGTGGCTTGATGCGCATACATGCGCTGAGGCTACGGCATCTTCAGGTATTCTTCACCGACCAACCGGTGTGGGCACCGTTTGTGAGACAGGCCTTCCCACAACTCGTCTCGCTGACGGAGCTGCAGTCCTGGGTCAAGCGAAAACCGAAGAAGATAGGCGCCTGAAACATTGAATGCGCCCAGGCGCTCACAGTCCTCTGTCAAGCGGGCACAGCAATCAGTGGAGACTCCACTTCGACATTCTATAGAGGGTTAGTACTTTACAAGTGTGACGACGTGCTCGGGGAGACTCTAGGCGTCGAAGACGACGAGCTCACCAGTCTGTTTGGTAGGACTTTCCGCCAGGGACCTATGAACAACTTCCAGAGGTCCCTGGCCTGGCAGTGCTACCGAGGAGCTCTACCCGTTCGAGATAAGATCTACAGGCACGAACTCTCCGGCAGGGATCCTTCCAAGAGTACGTGTCCAAGATGCGAGCAGGACATTGAAACCGTCTTGCATGCAATTGTACACTGACCGGGCGTAAGCGACCTGTGGAATTATGCAGAACAACTGCTGTCGCGTATGGGACAAATCCAGTTGACTGCCGAGTCCATAGTAAGTATCAAACCGCCAGCCTCTTTCAAAAACGAAAGAGAGGCGGTTTTCATCTGTACAGTGGCTATGGTGAAAGAGGTTATATGGTGGACGAGATTGACAGGACTGAGGACAGCTGCTTTTCTCTCCGGACAACAATTGATTCCCTTCTTTAAGTATCACTTTAGAAGGAGAATCAGGGTGGAGAGAGAGGAATGCACCTAGTAAATTTACTGAAAGGTGGGTGAATGAAGCGAAAATGGTCCGGGTGATTAGGCCTTCTCTGTTTATAAGCCTGTAGGTTGAAGAAGAGAGCAAAAGGAAGAAGGGAGCACTTGCACAACACGCTCCTGAAGTTGAGGGTTGTTCTATCAACGGGGTATTAATCAACCCATTTGTGGCGTCTCCCCCCTATTGGGGATTTCGATTGTTATAATTGTTTGTTTCAATATTTTTACACGACTGTGTGTAAAATCCCCGGCATGTGTCTTTGTATTGTCCCCTTTTCTTGTGCGCCCTTGTGGCAAATAAAGAAATCTATCTATCTATCTATCTATCTCTCTGCCTGACGCGTGGAACATCGCCGGTAAGATTTTTTGTTAATTTATATACGAAAAACAGAACAAATTGTTTGAAAAAACATATTATTTTGTAGATTAACCCCAAACTTAATTGTCAGCTGGGTGGTAATCCCATTTTTCGCCCCTTTAGGGGCGAACATTTAATTTAAAAATTGTTTTAAAATATTTTGCCAACTATAAAACATGAATAACACGGAAAGAACGCTGGAGAACGTCGACAGAGAAAAGAGAGAGAAAGAGGCAGATTTTAACGCTATATCTGCTTCTGCTACTATGGATGTCGCCATTGATACGACTGTCAACAAAGGGAAAAAAATATTGCCACTTGAAGATTGTACAATTTCTACTGTCGAAGCGGAGAGAAATGAAAACTCAGGAATTAAACCATTAACATACATACACATGAAAAAGTCAACATCAACAACTCCACAGATACATCTACACATAACGTTTTACCTCGTCAAGGAACCGAGATTTCTAACACCGAGGCTAACAGCGATAACAACAACAACAGCAACACCACACAAAAAATGTCTTTCACTGAAACGAAACAGTGAACAAAAAACAAGATTTTATAAATCTTGACATCTCCAATGCAAGAGATATGCTCCAGCAAGGAAGAAAATTTGTAACTTTCGAAGAGAAAGGTGGGTTTAGAATTAACTCACCCCTTGAAATAAAAGAAGACGCAGTTCGAAGAACAGTGATCTTAAGGACTGTATTCAATACCACGAGAAAGCCGATATTTGTTAGTCAAACAGATATAGAAGCTACTTTCAAGGAAATTCTAGCAAATATCGACTTTCTCCAACGAGGAAAACAGTACGGAAGTGTTTCCGTACTGTTTAAAAGCGAGGCACTCGCCCCAAAACATTCTGTGACACCAATGGTGTCAAAAGCATTCACCTTTTTCCCTACATACATGGGAAAAAGGACACAAAAAATAAAAATTAAAAATATAGCCCCAAACATTAACATCTGGTGGATCTTGGCTGGTTTTGTAGAGCCAGAAACTTATATGATTCTTTCGATACGAAAGTCTATTCGACAAAGGTGGGCGGGTCCTGATTTGGAGATTCTGTTGCAAATGTGGCCGGAGAGAATCTCCAAAATACCCGAAAGAGTCGTCATCGACGACAACAACAACATAAACATTTCGGTAGAAGGACGAAAAATGCATTGCTTTCGCTGTGGTAGCACAGCACACCTAAAAGCCCCCTGTCCTTCACAAACACACCACAACATCATTAAAAAAACACTATTACCAACATCGACACCAAAACAACCACCACCACCACCACAAGTACAATGACAGACGAAACGAGCAACCACACCAAAACAAACAGCCACTCAACCACCAACAACAGAAAAAACAGAGACAACACTCCTGAAGAACACAGCCCCACCCCATACCACTCCATCAAACACTACCACAAACACACACACCGAAACACTACCACCACACAAAATACCCCTACCCCACACTCCTGACGATGATTATTCATCGACGGTTGAAGCTGCTTCTCCTTCTTTAAGTGAAGAAGAGGGAGAGCCGCGGAAATCTAAAAAACAAAAAAAAGAGACACCACAAACCCCCCAAAACTCCAATCACCAACACCAACACACAATCACAGGCATAAACAACAATACAAACAACACCACAGTTAAACAACCCCCTACCAGCAAAACCAACACCAACACCACCCCAAACACAAGCACCCACCATAAAAAGAAAACTCCCGGACGAACAACAAACTAAACCAACACAACAAAAACACAAACAACAATACGCATACATCAAAACAAACAACAAGAGTTTGATGGAGGTCATCTCCCAAAACCCCAAGGTGGAGACGGAGGGCAAAACTTTCGTCAAAGCAGAATCGTCTGCACACCTTAAACTTATAAGAGTTTCTATGGAAACCTATAATGACCTCAAAAATAAATTTTAACAGGACGTGAGCAACCCCTGCCAGAAACCCATCAACCGCGTTCTGTTAAAATGTTTCCCCACCCCACCCAACACCCCATCCAGCACCCAAATGGAGATTTAACAACCCGATCTCCAGCAAACGAAAAGGTAAGTGCACCTTTCGTCCTTTTTCTCCAACTCTTCTTCACCAACATGGCTAGTTTACGAGTTGGAAGCGCGAATGTGCGTAGCCTAGGGATGCCCTGGAAATAGGGCCAACTTTTAAACGACCTTAGTTCACACGGTATGGATGTGATAGCCATCACCGAGTCCAGGATCCACAACAGGCAGCAACTAACCCCCATTTTCGACGACTTTGAGATCTACGTATCTCTCTGTCAGCCAGGATGTGGAGGGGAGTGGCTGTCATGTTTCGGAAGAACCTGGACGTCAAAGTACAGCAAGTACACTTGGACCCGGAGGGTAGACTGGTAGTCCTAGACGTGAACAGTATTGGAGGTGGAGCCTTCAGACTGGTGGCCGTTTATGCCTCGACCGGGCAATCGCAATCACGGCCAGACTTCTTTAAGCGTCTAGAGACTTTTCTGTGAACGTCTCGATCCTTACTTTTAGTGGGGGACTGTAATGGTATACTAGATGCACGATGGGACTATGTGGGAGCATGTCCCAGTAGAGGGGGGTGTAACAGCCTCAAAACTTTAATCGGCCAATTCCAACTGGCCGATAGGTATCGACTGGATTTCCCGACTGCACCACAGTGGACGTGGGTAAACCGCAGCGGGACAACTAGATTGTATTTAGATAGGTTCTTCATTAGAGAAAGGGACAAGGAGATGTTAAGCTGTCTACGAATGCACATGGTTGCCTATTCAGATCACAAATTAGTCGTCTGCTTAGTCAACCGTGATAGAACACATAGACAAGGACCCGGATACTGGAAGCTGAACGTGTCGTTGCCGGCACGTAAATCTTACAGTGAACGGATAAGTAGACTAGTCAAGCAACAGTTAACAAGAGCCATCGTCAACAATAAATGGTGGTACTCTCTCAAGAAAGCAATTAGAATAGAATCGATAGGGTTTAGCAGAGAGATAGCCTTAGAGAAAAACAAAATAGAAAGAGAACTAGTAGCCAAGGTAGAGGAGGCACTTAGAAGTGGCAACGCGGCTAGAGAGTTAGCGCCGAGAACGGCACTGGACCAGTTCTTCGATGCGAAACACGAAAGCAGCGTGGTCAGAAGCAAAACACGTGCTCTAGGAAACGAAGGAGCGAAAGCTGTCAGCTGGGCCCGAGTGGCGTAGGCGAAAAGTGGCAACAAGTCCACGATTCGGTCTTTGAAAGACCAAAACAGACGCGTGCTACTTGACCCCAAGCAAATGGGCGTGGCCTTTCAGCAGCACTTTGCGCGACTGTTTGAGCAGAACGACGGTAAGCCGAACGGGGCAATGGACTTTAGTCCTTACCTCGACGGCCTGCCGCGTCTCTCGAATACGGACGCCGAGTTCTGCGAAAGACCGATCAGGGATACTGAGATACGGGCCGATGTGGGAAACGCAAGTCACCCGGTCTAGATGGTCTACCCTATGAGTTTTACATAGGCATGCCGGACTTGTTCTCTGGCGTCCTCTGCAATTGGCAGCAGAACGGGAGAATTCCCAGTTCTGCAGGCAAGGGCGTAGTAACGCTGACCAGGAAAGACGAGAACAAGGAGGACGAAATTAACAACTTCAGGCCCATAACTCTGCTCAACACAGAGTTAAAGATTTTGGCCAAGGTACTAGCGACGAGGTTGGCGCTTGTCGTCGAGAACCTGGCAGGGAAAGCGCAGACGTTTGCAATCCCGACCAGGTCCATACATGACAACCTCCACCTCATGCGATACATCATAGAGAGGGTGGGTAGTAAACTCGGCTTCAGTGGGCCTCTGATGAATTTGGATCAGTCTAAGGCATTCGATAGGGTCGACCATCGATACTTGGAAGCGGTTCTCAAGGAGGCCGGTTTCGGTCCCGTTTTCAGAGGCTGGATCGAGGCGATGTACACCAGCATCTGCTCGAGGGTCAAGGTGAACGGCTACTTATCGGAGCCGTTCGCAATCACGCGTTCCATTCGACAGGGGTGCCCTCTCTCCTCCATTCTGTACGTATTGACTCTAGAGCCACTACTGCGGATATTGGAGTTGTTGCAGGGCATCCCTCTAGAACCGGGACTGAGAAAAGCGGCGTCGGTTTATGCCGACGACATGACGGTAATGATGTCGAGCACATCGGAAATCGGGGTGATCGGCAACTTACTGAAAGAATACGAAACGCTGACGGAAGCAAAACTAAACCCGGACAAGTCTGTCGGTTTGCAACGCGGTACGTGGAGAGGCAAACCGATGACGTCCGACAGCATCGTTGG
Source organism: Eledone cirrhosa (assembly GCA_964016885.1). Lineage (NCBI taxonomy): Eukaryota > Metazoa > Mollusca > Cephalopoda > Octopoda > Eledonidae > Eledone > Eledone cirrhosa. The sequence goes on from OZ024740.1 coordinate 76,321,087, forward strand.
ACGCTGAACGGACGGACCGGTGAAATTGCTAGGGGTCTGGTTCGGTCCAGACGTCCAGGTGGAGAAAAGCTGGAACGAGGTCACGGCGAAGGTGTTTGCACTCACCCAGAAGTGGGCCGAGTGCAAACTGGCCTTGAAAGGTCGAGCGGAGGTGGCTAACACTTTCATAGCGTCCGTCATCTACTACCGCTTGACTGTCGTACCTTGACCCCGTGAACACCTCGCCAAGATGGAACGCATGCTCTTCCAGTTTCTGTGGAAGAAGCAGGCTCCGCTGGTGAGGAGATCCGTCTGCTGTCAGCACCCTTCCAACGGAGGGCTGGGTATGCCGTGGCTGATGATGCGCAAACATGCGCTGAGGCTGCAGCATCTCCAGGTCTTCCTCACCGACCCCCAACCGGTGTGGGCACCGTTTGTGAGACAGGCTTTCCCACAGCTCGTCTCGCTGACGGAGCTGCAGTCCTGGGTCAAGAAAAGACCGACAACGATGGGCGCCTGGCACATTGAATGCTCTCAGGCGCTCACAGTCCTCTGTCAAGCGGGCGCAGCAATCAGTGGAGACTCCACTTCGACATTCTATAGAGGGATTCTACGTTACAAGGGCAACGACGTGCTCGGAGAGACTCTGGCGTCGAAGACCTTGAGCTCACCAGTCTGTTTGGTAGGACTTTCCGCCCGGGACCTATGGAGCTCTACCGGTTCGTGACAAGATCTACAGGCAGGGATCCTTCCAAGAGGACGTGTCCAAGATGCGCGCAGGACATTGAAACAGTCCTGCATGCAATTGTACACTGCCCGGGCGTAAGCGACCTGTGGAATTATGCAGAACAACTGCTGTCGCGTATGGGACAAATCCAGTTGACTGCCGAGTCCATAGTACGGATCAAACCGCCAGCCTCTTTAGAAAACGAAAGAGAGGCCGTTTTCCTTTGTACGGTGGCTATGGTGAAAGAAGTTATATAGTGGACGAGATTGACAGGACTGAGGACAAATGCCTTTTTCTCCGGACAAAAATTGATTCCCTTCTTTAAGTATCATTTTAGAAGGAGAATCAGAGTGGGGAGAGAGGCACTGCATCCCAGTAAATTTACTGAAAGGTGGGTGACTGAAGTGAAAATGGCCCGAGTGATTGGGCCTTCTCTGTTTATAAGCCTGTAGGTTGAAGAAGAGAGCAAAAGGAAGAAAGGAGCACTTGCACAACACGCTCCTGGAGTTGAGGGTTGTTCTATCGACGGTGTATTAAACAACCCATTTGTGACGCCTCCCCCCTATTGGGGATTTCGATTGTTGCAATTGTTTGTTTTTATATTTTTTACAAGACTGTATGTAAAATCCCCGGCATGTCTTTGTATTGTCCCCTTTTCTTGTGCGCCCTTGTGGCAAATAAAGCAATCTATCTATCTATTACCTGTCCCTCTATATCTCTATCTATCTATCTCGGTGCCGACTCACTGATGTATGAAACATAGTTGTTATTGGTATTATTGCGCTTCGTTTATATGTTGGCTAATATTAATATTGATTCAAACAAATGTAAAATGCCATACGCGATGGTCGTACGGGGATTCCAGTGACCTCACATTGATAGTTATAATGAAAGAATGAGTAAATTAAATATATTTTACTGCACACCCCATCATCTTTACATGTACAATGATAGTATATATATATATATATATATATATATATATATATATCTACAATTAAGGAGCAGTATTATAGATATATAATACTGCTCCTTAATTGTAGAGCTAATTCTGTTGAAGGGAATTGACTGCTATTTCTAGTTGTCGAATACCTATTCACGCCACTGAAACGAAGCCGCTGTGCTGTCTAATATCAACACGTGGTAGCGGCCAGTTTAAGATTTTGACTCGAAGTGTAAACATGGATCGCTTAATATTGTTCTTCCTTGTTGATAATCCAATAATATCCACTTTCCGTGACTTACCATCTGATTAATTGGTGAAATATATTTCTTTAACGAAATATATACAGGGAAGATTAATCATTAAAAGGTATATATTTTTGAAGTTCTAGTTAACTTTATTTATTTGTTACCTACTAGCCATGCGTGGTTACACGCTTGTAAAAATTATCTCCCGTGATTTTTCATGTTTATATTTATTTATATATATGTTGATCAATTCCTAGTTATTAAAATGCTCGTACTTACAAAGTCCTAGAGCTTATTTTCCGGGCGATATGGCGCATTCCGTTAAGGAATGACACCCATAATTTCGATTCTGATTGAATTCTTTTAATCTATCTTAATTTTGGATATATATATATATATATATATATATATATATATATATATATATATATATATACGGGACGATTGGAGAAAGCGTGCTGAATCTTTGCGAGTGTAACCTCGGCCGAAAAAGAAGATATATATATAATTGTTTCTACTTTTGGCACAAGGCCAGCAATTATTCCAGTGCATTACTGGTACTTTATTTTATCGACCTCGTAAGGATGAAAGGCAAAGTTCACCTCGGCAGGATTTGAACTGAGACCATAAAGGGTCATAACTCTATACTGGAAAGCATGGCGTCCGACCCTCTATAATATAGAAATGTCTTCTACAGGACTAGAACTGTTTCATTCGTAGGAAATCACATATAAAATATAATATAGAAAGGTTTCGAAACAGTTCTAGTGCTGTTGATGTCATTTCTATATTAAATTTTGTATATACTCTACTAATGTGTTGAATACCTTACTTCTGTGGTTACTCCCGATTGAACCCGGGACTCATATATATATATATATATATATTCTGAGAATTTGGTCAGAGGTAAATAATGTAATGGAGATCGAGTGACGCAACGTCGAGCGATTAGTGACCTCCCTCTAGACTCACCTGATCAATGAAACAATTGTTAATACCTGAAATAAAGCCCCTTGTTGTACAGCCAACCATGTTACCCTTCATTCTTTCACTATATATATATATATATATATATATATATATATATATATATTACGGATTAACGGTGAAATATATTTCTTTAATGAAATATATACAAGGAGGATTAATCACTTTTTAAAAAGGTAATATTTGAAGCTCTAGTTAAACTTTAATTAGTTACCTACATAACTATGTGTGATTACACACTTTACAAATTATTCCCTGTGATTATTTCATGTGTTTATTTTAAATATATATATATGTCAATCAATTTCTAGTTGATATAAAATGCTCGGATCTATTCATTGGAATCTTTGAGCTTACTCTACAGTGGATATGGCGCATGTCTCGGACACGACTCCCTTAATTTAATTTAATTTAATTAATTTTATATATATATATATATATATATACATGTATATATATAGTGTTTAGAAATATAAGGAAAACACAACTCAAACAATGGTCAGATCCCCTCAACGTCCGAGATCCACAGCAGGCAACTGAAGAAGGGATTTGCCCTTTGTGTTTTCCTTATATTTCTAAACACTCAGATAGGATTAGTGTTTATCTGCACATTGAATCCCCCATTGGAAACAGAACCCACGTAATTTCAATTCAAATCATTTGTTGTATAAATATATGTATGTTTAAATTTCATATAAATCAAAGGAAAACATTTTAAGCGGGGGCTTTCAACGGGCGTTTGTGCCCCCCCCCCCCCCCGGGGAACCTTTTGATTAAAATGTAATATACTTATCCTAGTACCCTAGTACAAACAAACAGACAGGAACTACAACTTTATATATATAGATATACATAATTTTAGAAGGGACCAGTGTCTCTGTGGTTACTAAAGACGAGTCTTTAGGTAAATGACAAGATATGATGCCTATTCACAAAATTTCAGCAAATTTCAATAATATTAAGACACCCTAATGGGGCTTAAACCCCCTATAGTGAAAATTTTGGCCAATAAATGGGACAAGATGTGTTGTAACAAGAATATATATAAAGTTGTAGTTCCTGTCTGTTTGTTTGTTTGTTCACAAACTCCTCCTATGGTTTTGGAGATAGACGCCCATAACCATATATATTCTAAAATTACATTGCTCAGGGTACTTGGATAAGTATATTTCATTTTAATCAAAGGGTTCCCGGGGGGCACAAACCCCCGCTGAACATTTTTTCTCTTCGATTTATATGAAATTTAAACCATAGGTAAATGACAAGATATGATGCCTATTCACAAAATGTAAGCAAATTTCAATAATATTAAGGCACCCTAATGGATTTTTTCTCCATAAATTATTTCACTGATTTAAAATCAATCATCATTTTCTTACAAAATAATGTGTGAAATGCAGCAAGGCGCGGGTAATTCGGCTAATATATATATATATATATATATATATATATATATATATATATATATATATATATATATATATATATATATATATATATATATTTATATATATATACACACACACGCACATATATACATACACACACACATACACATATATATATATAAGTTTATCCCGGGTTCAATCGAGGGTAACCATAGTAAATAGCAGAGTATAAATATTTAATATAGAAATGGCTTCTACAGGAGTTGAACTGTTTCATTCGGGATACACACACACACACACACACACACACACACACACACACACACACACATATATATATATATATATGAAAGACGTAAAATAAGAAAATTTTAAAAATTAAAAATTAACTTACTAAAATGTTCACTCCAACTAATTAGTTTCTGTAATGGGATAAAGATAGTTACGCAATGTAACCATCGAGAATTCATTACGTCATCAGAGGGTCTATTCTCAGCTAAGTCTCCAGGCAATGCGCGGACACTAGGGACTCATATAAAAATAATAATAATTCGGTGGATGGAACAGCTAGCGGGGACTAAATTCCAAAGCACTGAAAAAGTTCACTGTCTCTGGTCAAATGGCAGATTCTAAAGAATCAATCACGTGACACTGAGGCTAGTCGAAAGGAGTCGGGTGGTAAAATGACAAAAGCCTACTACCACTACAATGAGTTAGTAGTGGATTTGGCAGGTTTGCTCAACAAATAAATAATTTGGAGATAAATATAGAGAATTAGTATATTAACCAACATATGCGTACAAATGTACACTAATGCTAGCAAATACATAAGTTATGTCATAGTACCTAGGTGGTTCAATGCAGAAGGATGCAGAACAATTATATGAAAGACGTAAAATAAGAAAATTTAAAAAATTAAAAATTAACTTACTTACAAAATTTTAGTAAGTTAATTTTTAATTTTTAAAATTTTCTTATTTTACATCTTTCATATAATTGTTCTGCATCCTCCTGCATTGAACCACCTAGGTACTATGACATAACTTATGTATTTGCTAGCATTAGTGTACATCTGTACGCATATGTTGGTAAATATACTAATTCTCTCTCTCTCTCTCTCTCTCTCTCTCTCTCTCTCTCTCTCTCTCTCTCTCTCTCTCTCTCTCTATATATATATATATATATATATATATATATATATATATATATATATGTGTATGTATATATATCCGACCACGCAAAGACTGTACGGTAGTGTTTTTGCAATCACTGGTGTCATATGAAGGAGACACGTGTGCTGTGTAAGACATTGCTGTAGTATTATGAAAAGATTGTGTGAACCTCTGTTTAAATGGACCTGGTTCAACTGCAATATTGTATCTTTGTCTATTCTCTATCCGTCCCTGGAAAATTTCCATAGGCCTCCATCTTTACTGAGGTTTTAAATAATAATAACGTCATTAGATGTGTCTAAGTGGAACGAAAGATTAGGAAAAAGAAAGGGAAAATTGATACAACTCGATGTCACCATCCATCGCCGTGCTGAACTCACCTAAATGTTAGTTTCGAAAACGCCGGCTTGTAACTGGTGAGACTTGCAGTGAAATTCAATGGTCTCGGCCACCAGCCTACTTCTGATCCAGCACTGCTAGCCTACATATCCTCAATCACCTCCAGCAGCACCCTCACCAGTCAGGTCCTCTGCAAGTGAAAGGCCCCCTGCGGATAGAGTTTTCCTTAGACTAACACCATCTCGCCTGCGTCCGTTCTGTCTCACAACCAAACAGCGGTGCATAGCTCAATTCGGTGCCCTGTTAATCAAACGGTACGCTTTATTATGATGAGACAACTCGCATTAGTGTGGTTCAGTGTTTCGGCCTGCACGTCTGTGAACAGCACGAATGCAATTGTTGGCGAATTCTGTCTGCACCAGCTATCCTGTTACCACAGAGCAGGTTGGTTCTCTAAAATACGTCGCTCTGAGCGACATAATCGGAAAGCTCGACGCCGCCAGCTTCTTGTCACAACTGGAACCAACTGGCCTCAACCATGATGATGGAAAGCGCCCCGACGAGATAACTCTCGTCCATTTGAGGGACGCAAATCCCTAATCTCGGACTCCACGTGCTGCGACTTGTTCTTCGCCTCCGCCCATGTTTCTTCGGCCGCAAAGCCGTGCACCCCTTCCTGCAATGTAGAGAAGAAGAAGATAATTAAGTACCAGGCTTTGATCAACCGCTGCTTTTTCTAATCGGTCGTAGTCGGGACCTCAACTGTACTCGGTACCTGAACTGTTGTTTTCCTTCGCAAATCTGAGAAGACTACACCCTACCCTGGAAAAATTCTCTTACATGCATCTGCCATATCCACGAGAGAGCATTTTCTTCTTCAGGAATATTCGCAGCGGTCAAGACCTCAGGCGTCCTCCGTAAAATCAGATCGTCAGCAGCCCGTCTAAGGAAGGAACCCCACGAGGTGGGGTGGCTTTTGAAGCGGGTGTTGCTGGCCATTGTCCGCGGAAATGCCATTGCATGTTTGTCCGCAGGGCACAGCCCAAACACCATTGCGCCCCAAGCATAGAGCCTTTCATCCTCTCCCCTTCCCCCTCCTTTTCTCCCGTGGCCTCATAGTCCTTGCTTTTCTCTTTTCCTCTCATTAAGCATTTTTAGCCCTGTCTCCTACTTTCCAATACAGTCAGATCTGCCCTTCTTTACCCCTTCCCCCATCCGTTCGTTGCTTGCTTTCGTTTTTATCCTTTTTTTTCTATTTTCTATTTTCATATTTCCATCAATATTTGCAATGCTATGTGTACAACCGTGAATTGATTTATTGCCTGTCATTTTATTAATAATAAAAAAAATAGATGTTATAATTTATCAAACTGAAGTAGAAATTATAACCTAATGCTTAAGAGTAATTAGATATTTCAAAAAGTGTTAAAACCAAAAAACAAAAAAAAATACGGTGCTGTCCTTCCTAAATGCAATGCCATTTCAATCTGAATAACATTTCCTTCCAATTAGACCCGCTCAGTGAAATAAAATAGTCATATGAATTTTACACTTATACTTTTCGGCTTGAGTCGGCGAAATTTTGTCCAGCGTAGGCAGACTTACCTAACAGTAACGATAGACAGACGTGTCAATAAATAACATATGTTAGTGTAAAGAGGCTTGTTATTTCATAACAGAGGAAATAAAAGATTAAAAGTAAAAGGTAGCTATCAAGATATGAAGAATTCAGCTGATTTACTCGGATTCTATCGTACTTGCTTTCCATCTTCTTAAATATCTCTTCCTTTCTTTCCGACACCCTCTTTCTTCACCCCTTCCATTAAGTATAAACATATTTCTGAATAGAAATAAACTTATTTATTTATTTCTTAAAGTTTAAACTCTAAACGAAGCTTAATCTTAAGAGTGGGCGTATGTGTGTACATGCATGCCTGCGTGCATGTATGTAAGCGTGCGTGTGCATGTATAGATGTGTATATATTTAAAAATGTGCATGTGTGTGTACGCACGAGTCGTTAGATTATACCGTTACTTCCTTCCGGTGATGAAGAGTCGTAGGCTTACTAACTTCCGGAATAGCAACGATGAAATACGGCATAGAAGACATACATCGTTTCACCATGTACAAATGGCAGCAAAAGAATTGGGAAGGGTTGTAAGAATACACACACATACATACACACACAGACACATATACACACACGCACTCACACACACACACACACACACACACACACACACACACACACACACACACATATATATATGCATGCACATATATAGTATTTGTGATACAGAATCAGGTATATTAATCAGATAAGATTGTTTATCTGCACATTGAATCCCCATTGGAAACAGAACCCACGTAATTTCAATTCAAATAATCTGTTGTATAAATATATGTATGTTTAGATGTATAAACACATAAATGTATAAATGTTTATATGTATAAATATTCCGATGTATATAAGTATAAATGTTTAGATATTCTAATATCCCTGAAATTCTACAGATTTTTACTTTTACGTCAACTAATGAAATGGCTTACTAAATAATATTTATGTATAAATTAGGAAAGGAGAAAAGCAAAGTTGACATTGGTGGGATGTGAACTTATAACGTAATGGAATAAAATGATGTACTACAGAATTGGTCACTCTCTGTTTCTACTGTATCAGGTTGCCTGTGTATGTCTCATAAGAGAATAAATCTGCAGCTGGAAAGGTACCACTCCTATTTAATATAAATAATAATAATGATTTCTTTAATTGGCCACAAGGGACCAATACGTTAGGTACAGCACAAGGACAAAAACTAAAAACAGTGGGGGATTTACAGCGAGTAAAAAAGGAGGGAAATCAGCAATAACAAGAAAGAGCAATAATAAAGAAATAATAAAACCAAAATGAAGAAAGAACAGGAAAATAAAAAGAGAGAATCTTGGTAAATTACGGCGGGGTGTTAGGGATGGTTTAGGGCAAACAATAGGGCAATTAGGAGCACCCGACACGAACCCCCTAAATGCACTTTTCTAACATTGGCACCATGCCATAAATTTACAGGGATGGAGTCGAGTCGAATTAATGAACTCCTACTACGTGACTGTTACTAATTTTATGGACTCTGAAAGAATAAAAGATAAAGTCGGTTTCGAAATAAAAATGATAATTTTTTTTCTTGTTTTGGCACAAGGAAGGGAAAGTCGGTTATTTAACAGGTAATTTATTTTTATTGATATCGGAAGGATGAACGGCAATATACATACACATACATACATATAAATACATATACACACACACACACGCACAACACACACCCACGCACACACACACACACACACACACACACACACACACACACACACACACACACACACACACACATATATATATATATATATATATATATATATATATATATATATAGGAGAGAGGGAGCGAGAGAAAGCGAGAGAGAGATTAACAATAATCGAAGTAAGTGTTGCAGCATATGTACAAACTTTATTGCCATATTACAATAGTTTCGATATCGAACAGCTCGAGTACAATCAAGATGACTCTTTTTCGACATCTCGTCAGATATGGGAGTTTATATGTGCAAAGACACAGCTAAACGAGTTTAGAAACAATTGTAATATGCCAATAAAGTTTATACATATGCTGCAACAGTGACTTCAATTCTTCTTAATTTATTTGCATTCTGTGCACTACAGCTGCCTTAACTCTGGAATACAACCCAAACGAGACGGACCACGTAACAGCATTGAGTGCTTCGAACGGTGCACCGACTGTAACTGTTGTTACACACACACACACACACACACACACACACACACACACACACACACACACACACACACACACACACACACACATATATATATATGCATGTATGTACGTATGTATATATGTATGTATGTATGTATGTTCTTCTGGTTTTATAATTTCATAATTTTTTTCCCAATAGAGAGAGAGTCGGTTTCTAACATAGACACAAGACTCTCTCATTGGAATTTACACAACATCAACTAGGTAGATTATGTATGCATGTCTGCATGCATGTGTAGATATGGATGTTATTGTATGTGTGGATGTGTATGTTTTGAGTTGTATGTGTGCATGTGCATACGCTTAGTATCTGTACATGTGTACATGCAGTTATTAGATGCAGAATTTTTGGAATGTTTTACATATTTTTACTGTTCCATTAATGGATTGTACTTGTAATTTCCTAACTAGTTGTGTCCTTTCTGTTTCTGTGAAGCCCAGCTTCTCAAGATTTATATGTATGTATGTATGTGTCAGGTTGCTCTCGAGTGCTACTGGTAACATGTAACCCAGTACTACCTGTCTCATGGTCGGGTAGTCGGCGACTAAACTGGCAACCCCACCATGTTTGCTTGGTGAGGAGGGTGATATTTGGACACCCCGCGGGATGAAATACAAAACCTGACAAAGAGAGGAGGAAGTCAGCAGAGTCAACGGCCATCCAAATAGTACTTTTTTTTTTTTCTTACCTGGGAGTGAAGGGCTCCCTGTTGTTGTCACAACACCTTTCTAGGAGAGGGAAACTCAGAAAAAAACCCTGCGGCTTTGGAAGCATCCGATGATGTTGACAAGTTCTCCTTTTCGGGTAGTGTTTTCGATGCTCAGAGACTGGGATTGGTCGCGTGCAAGGCCTTTCCCTTTCCCTTGCTTGTTCAGGTTCTGTTACCGGTTCGTGTGACTGGCTGTAGCCTAAAAGTGCACCAAACTCTATGATGACAGATGATAATCTTGAGGTCAATGACAGTAAGGGCTCTGGAACTTATTGTGAAGGGGTCTGGCCCAGCAGGTGTCTCATGGCACCGCAGCGTGTGCCCGGTGGTCATCCTACAACTGTAAGGAGGCTCAAACCTCTGAATATTGGATGTTGGAATGTGAGAACTTTACTGGATTCCCAGTCCAGTAAAACTCGCCCTGAAAGAAGATCTGCTTTGGTGTCGAGGGAACTCGATCGCTATAGCATGGGCATCGTTGCTCTTTCAGAAAAGAGATTGGCAGGTGAGGGTTAATTCACAGAACAGAAGGGAGGATATACCTTCTATTGGAGTGGTGGAGCAGAGGAGTGTAGGAGAGAGGCAGGGGTCGCATTTGCAGTCAGGAATGGAATCGTCCCAAAGATGGAAAATCTTCCTTGGGGATTCAATGATCGGATAATGTCCACGAGAGTCCCTCTGATTCAAAACCGCTTTGTGACTCTGGTCAGTGTGGACGCTCCTACTATGTGTGCCAGTGATGATGAAAAACTAAGTTTCTACATGTCTTTGAGAGAGGTCATCCATGGTATACGTTAAGCAGACAAGATTGTCATCCTTGGTGATTTTAATGCACATGTTGGTAATGACTGGGAAGCTTGGAGTGTGATGGGCAGGCATGGAGTAGGTAACAATAACAATGGCCTACTTCTGTTGCAGATGAGCACTGAGATGGATCTTGTTGTTGGGAGCACGCTCTTTCAGCAGAAAGACAAATATAAGACAACTTGGATGCATCCAGGTTCCAAGAAGTGGCACCTTATTGACTTCGTTTTAACGAGAAAACGTGATATCAGGGATATCACATTGGTTCATGTATTGTGAGGCGCGGAATGTTGGACTGATCATCGTCTGGTGCGCGCCAATTTCAATTTGTTGTGAAGCCCAAAGTAAGGGGGAAGAAGGTTCCACTTCCAAAACAACTAAACGTGGCTCGTCTGAAAACAGAGAAAGTCAGAGCTGAGCTGTCGAGGTCTCTTGAGTCCATGGAATGTGAAAACACTTGGGAATCATCGAAGAAAACCGTTTATGATGTTAGTGCTGGAGTTTTGGGTCATACCAATAGAAAGCATAAAGACTGGTTCGATGAAAATGATCCAGTGATCCAAACCTTGCTTGAAGAGAAACAAAAGGTGCTGACATCATTGTTGTGTGAGAGACGTTCTGACAGGAGTGACCGGACCCTCAGGCAGATCAAGGTACGTGTGCAACATCGATTGAGAGCCATGCAGGATACCTGGTGGAGCCAAAAGGCTGATGAAATCCAAAAGGCCTCAGATAGACATGATACAAAGCTCCTATACAGTCTGCTTAGGGAGGTGTATGGTCCGACCGGTTCACGAATATCACCACTTCGCTCCGGGGCCGGCAATGAATTGCTCAGAGATCCGAAGGAAATCCTGATCAGGTGGCATGACCACTTTGATGAACTTCTCAACAGACCATCAGAAATTGATGATGAGTTCATCCGGTCGATTCCATCCAGACCTACAAAGTTGGCAATGGCTGATCCTCCTTCATTTGATGAGGTGGTGAAGGCCATTGCCAAATTAAACGGCAAGTCACCTGGAATGGATGGACTGAGTGCCGAGATTTTCAAGTGTGCTGGTGATAACTTCTTAAACCGCCTCACTGATCTCTTTGTGAATGTTTGGAATGAAGAAGATGTGCCACAGGATTGGAAAGATGCATTGATGGTGGTACTTTACAAAGGAAAGGGAGCCAAAATGACTGTGGCAACTACAGAGGTATTTCACTGCTATCTGTGGCTGGGAAGATCTTGTGCAGGATATTGTTGGTCAGATTGATACAGCACATTGCTGTTGAGGTACTTCCTGAGTCCCAATGTGGCTTTAGGAATGGCAGAAGCACTTCTCGGCCAGACAGCTTCAAGAGAAATGCATTGAGCAGCGCATGGACTTATACCAAGTTTTTGTCGGTCTGACCAAGGCATTTGACATCGTTAATCGGAAGGCTTTGTGGGTTATTTTGGAGAGATTGGGCTGTCCTGAAAAGTTTGTGAACATTCTGAAACTCTTCCACGATGACATGCAGGCATGGGTGAATGTTGGAGGTAAACTGTCTGAGCCAATCTCGGTTGAAAATGGTATCAAGCAGGGTGATATACCTGCACCAACTTTGTTTGCCTTGTATTTCGCGATGGTGTTCTTCATGGCCTTCAAGGATTGTCAACACGGTATCTATCTCAGATATCGCATTTCCGGCAAGCTGTTTAACCTTAGGCGTCTCACTGCCAACACTAAGGTACTGAGTACCTTGATCAGATAATTTTTATATGCAGATGATTGTGATCTCTTTGCACACTCCCAGAGTGACATGCAACACCTTATGGATTCTTTTTCCAATGCGTGCAGTGCTTTGGGACTTACAATCAGTCTGAAGAAGACTGTCGTCATGTACCAACCTGCTCCCGATAAAGTTTTCAATGAACCCTCCGTATACACGTATACGGTCAAAAGCTGAAGGCTGCTGACATATTTGTGTATTTGGGGAGTACTCTGAGTGTGACCTGCTCTCTGGATGCAGAAGTTGGTCTACGTGTTAGTAAGGTAAGTGAGTCATTTGGAAGGCTCAACGAACGTCTTTGGTGCAGGCGAGGAATCACAATGAGGACCAAGGTGAGAGTGTATGCTGCATGTGTACTGTCAGCTTTTCTGTATGCATGAGAGACATGGGTTGCCTACAAACGGCATGTCCACAGACTGGAACGGTTTCACCAGCAGTGTCTCAGAAAGATGCTTGGTATCAAGTGGCGGATGCATGTGAGTGATGTTGAGGGCCTTGAGAGAAGTGAGTGTTGGAGCATTGAGAGTATCATCCACCAACGGCGTTTGCGATGGACCGGACACCTCTGAAGAATGGATGATGATCGAGTCCCAAAACAACTCTTGTATGGCGAGCTTTGTGAGGGTAAGAGATAACCTCACAAACCAAACCTCCGATTCAAGGATTGTGTAAAGGACTCATTGAAAAAACTGGTTTTATGATGGCTGACTGGGAGATAGAAGCTCTTGAAAGAGAGACTTGGCGTGGAATGGTGAATGATGGGGTCCATAATTTTGAGGACAGACGCATAGAGCACGAGAAGATCAAAAGGGATGTGCGTAAGCAATTCCCTGGTGTATCTCTCGAAACGATCGGTGTCTCCATTGAATTGAAGTGCCCTGAGTGTGGAAAAATGTGCTTGAGCAAATCTGGTCTCAGGAGCCACAGTCGCAGCCATGTTCAAAGAGAACCAGTGAACTATGATCTCCACGGTGTTGTGAGGGTTCACGGGCAACCTGATGCGAGACCTCAAGCCAGCGAGATCCATAGTTGTCGTCAGTGTGTGAAGAATTGCAAGTCTCTAGCAGGCTTGAAAAGCCATATCCGAGCGTCCCACATCTGAATCTGACAAGCGATTGCAATACTCTTGGCAGAGTTTGCAGCCATCATGTATGTATGTATGTATGTATGTATGTATGTATGTATGTATGTATGTATGTATGTATGTATGTATGTATGTATGTATGTATGTCATCTGGGAGAGATGACCCCTTAACCTTTGTCAAGGCAGAATTCTAGGAGAAGGAAAACTCTGATATAACACCTGCAACCCTGATGGTATCCAATGATGTTGACTTGTTCTTCTTTTTGGTAAATATCATCTTGGTTAAGAGAGTGGGACTGGCTTTGTGCAGTGCCTTTGCTCACTATAAAAGCTTCACGGCACAGGCATTGCTTTATATCTGGAGATCTCTCTGCACTTGCCGTCACATGGTACCATGGGCCCAGCACTGTGTCAATAATTGTCACAAGTGTAGTGTTTGTACCAGAGTTTTCAAGTCGCTGGCTGGACTAAAAATGCACACTCGTTCAGCGCATCGGTATGGGTTCTCCTACATGGATATAAAGTAGTGGCCGTACTCGAAAACGAGTTGGCAGCCACCATGTCTGTATGTATGCATGCATGTATGTATGTACAAGAAATCAGTGTATATGTATGTATGTATGTATGTATGTATGTATGTATGTATGTATGTATGTATGTATGTATGTACGTACGTATGTATCTATGTATGCAAGCATGCATGTATGTATGTATGTATGTATATATGTATGTCAGGTCACCAGTTGGTGCTACTGGTAACATGTATCCCAGTACAACCTGTCTCATGGTCGGGTCATTGGCGACTAAACTGGCAACCCCACCAAGGTTTCTTGGTGAGGAGGGTGACTTTGGACATCCTGCAGGATTAAAAACAAAACCTGTCAAAGGGCAAAGGAGCTCTTAAGAGTCAATAGCCATCCAAAATCAACGGGAGATA
>OZ024740.1:76340995-76375995 GCA_964016885.1 Eledone cirrhosa
TCCCTCCCTCTTCTTTCTCTCACTTTCTATCACTCCTTTGGACAGTGTCTGGCTTATGTCAGACGCTGTGACCCTGGATGGACCAGCAGTACCGTTGATAGGGGTCGAAACTGCCCAAATCCATGTCAACGGCCGATGACCATGGAGTTCTGCGTCATTCGTTTGTATATTTATTTAAAAAATAATCTTTTAAGGTTTCTCCTTAAAAAATTGTTTTTCGTTTTGTTTTGTTTCCGCTCGTTTGTCCTTTCTTTGTTAATTTTCTTTAGTGAATATAACCTGTCATGCGTATCTCTCATTTTCTCATATCTATTCATTCACATCTTTATCCTATCTCTCTCTTACTTTCTGTCTTTGTCACTCTTTTTCTCTCTTTCCCACTCTCTCTCTCTCTTTCATTGTACACGGCTTTCGCTGCATGACATCACAACACACAATTCATCCTATCCCAACTTCCATGTAATTCATCTACACACAATCATCTTATAATAAACAATCTTTCATATATTCAACCTGTTATGATTATTATCAAACTTAAACTCGTGATTTCATCAAATCCTCCCAAGAAAAAAACGAAAATTTTATTTTGTTATCTGTTATAACGAAGAAATTACTCTATATTAAGGTGTAGTTTGCTTGAGATACAAATCCAAAAAAAGAGATAAGTTAGGTTATTTAGAAGCTCGACAATGCGTGTTTGGTTAATATGCGAAGGTATTTACACAACATCAATTTTTGTCGAGTATTTCCTAAAATATAAAAAGAACGGGTTTGGAATAAAATGTTGTCATGGACTCTTCCAATGTGTTACACAACCTGTACCACCCGATAATATAACATAGTTTGTGTCACACATCCTCACTTCCAATGAATTGTTGATACATGAGTTCTTTTCTTTAAATACACTGCGGGATACGGCTTCGTTATAGTAATGAACTGACTCTTTAGATGCGAGCTACAATTCGACATAGCCCCACATCTCTCCATCTCTCTTAACTTTTGAAAACCATGAAACATGTGAAACCAGTAAAGTTATAAATTATTGTAAATAAACCTTCTTAAAGACCCCAATTGCATTTTCAACTACTTTTCCCTATATTTTACTCGTGTGAGACATATAAAAAACCCTTAATTTCGCATATATTTATATATATATATATATATATATATATATTGTTATACTTTGGGAGGGTCATGTTGCCAATAAGAAACACACGCACCAGTTGCTTTCACTTCAATTTATTATATATTTATAAATTTATAAATTTATAAATATATAATAAATTGAAGTGAAAGCAACTGGTGCGTGTGTTTCTTATTGGAAAAATGACCCTCCTAAAGTATAACAATATCGGTTTCAACACACGATTTCAGATAAAGAATCTTGCTAAACAAATTCAGAAACGAAATATATATATATATATATATATATATATATATATATATATATATATATATATATATATATATATATATATATATATATATGTATGTATATATAGTGTATTTTGCAATACACTGTATGCTTAATTAAAAGCATTTTGAACACCATACGCTATTGTTTTAAAGTAGCGACATTGTCGCTTACTTAAATTTTTCGGCAGACAGGGGGAGATAAGTTGACAGCTCTGTTTCTTACTATTTGGTACTTATCAAAACTCACTACTCTCCTCGTCTGCCGAAAATTATGTGTGTTGGATTCTTATAGAATTCCAGTAACAATCAGGAACTCATTTTACACAGCGGTCGCCGGCCCACCAGAAATTGAGAATTAGAATTGGTGCTCTGAAATAGCGATATATATATGAATGTATATATAGTGTATTTTGCAATACACTGTATGCTTAATTAAAAGCATTTGAAGACCACACGCTATTGTTTTAAAGCAGCGACATTGTCGCTTACTTAAATTTTTTTATATATAAATAAATATATATATATATATATATATATATATATATATATATATATATATATGTATGTATATACAATTTCCTGTCTTAGTGCTTGTATTTATGTTCGTTTGTGCATGCAATAATGAGGGGAGAGAGACGGTGAGAATTTCAGAGATTGTGTGGGAGTGCATGGATGTGTATGATTGCGTGCGTCTGAGTATGAGGTTGTGTTGGTATGTGAAGTTGTGTGTGGGTGGCCTGTGGATTGAGAGGTTATGTACGAAATAAGATTGGAGGTACTTACGTTTGTGTGTGTGTATGCGTGCATATATATGAGTACGTATATATGAGTGCGTATATGTGTGTGTATGTGGTGGGGTGGGGGGGGGGGCATTGTACCTATTTGTGTGCGTGCTTGCGTGTCTGTCTGTCGGTACTGGTTTCGCGGTGAGTATGTAAGTACGAGAGCTGTGGTCGGTGTTGGGTAGGGTGTTAAACATTAGAGGCAGCCAGGTGTGTTGAGGTGCGTGGGTGTATCTTGAAGGGCGGAATGTGGCTATTGAGGGTGAGGGTAGCTATATTCGGGTGGGCGATAGAGTTGTAAGGAGGTGAGTGCCGGGTGAGGATGGGAGGCGTAAGTAATTAGTGAGCATTGTAATTCTAATCATCAACACTCTACACCACCTTTACAGGCGCGCACTCACCAACACAAGAACATCCTGCTCCAGTCTTACAAGTTATGAGAGAGCATCTACGTTACCGCTAGAAATAGTAACCAAATCTTTCCCAAATACCACTCCTATTGTCTTAAGTATAAAGGGTGGAATGGTCACGGTTTTTATATATAAACATATAGTATATGCTTTCAATACACGTCTATTATGCTAACGCTATCTTAGTGCTACTGCCAGTTAATTGTAATTAGCCAAGTTCGCACTATATGCAAATGAGCCTCTCCAGAAAATGTCCATGAAGCACAATCTATATAGACTCTAGTCTATTTTCATCTTAGTACTGGTTGAGTGAATGTCACTGATAAGAGATTAACGAATCTTGAGTCAGCTGTCTGGCATTCTCAACGGTCGCTGGGGTATCTGTGACATATTTACAGAGAACAAGAGAGAAAAGTAATTTTTCGTAAGGAAGCAATATTTTTCTTTGATAGCGAGGCACTCATGTGTTTTTACTCTATTATTCTATGATGTGTTCCAGCCGACAGGCTGAGGCCATGCTGGGGCACTGCCATTTTCTATATAGCTATAGAATATATGCTTTTTTATACACCCCTATTATACTTAACGCTATCTTAGTGCTAGCTGTCTAACGGTCGGAGCTTAGACGTCGGGGTCCTGACTATTTTCCTATATGCCAAAACAGAGCGAGAATGAGGGGCTGATTCTACTGACATAGCGTATAAAAGAGGCTGTTTGTATAATTGCAAACGAATCGAAAATTATTATCAATATTCGAAAAACTCAGATTACATTTATTGTATTCAGCCACGTAGAGCGATAACTAATTGTTATATATATATATATATATATATATATATATATATATATATATATATATATGTGTGTGTATGTGTGTGTGTGTGTGTGTGTGTGTGTGTGTGTGTGTGTGTGTGTGTGTGTGTGTGTGTGTGTGTGTGTGTGCATGTATACATGTACTCGGTTTGGTGCCCAAATGCTCGGTTAACCCACTGGGAGCGAAAGACACCTGATTATTGTTAGGACATCATTCTAGGAGAAGGAGAATTCTATGTAAAATCAGACTCAATAGTAACCAATAATGTTGACCTGTTCTTTTTGGAGACCTGTCACCGTTGTTCAAAGTGTAGGACTGGTCCAGTGCAAGGTCTTTCTTTACTTAAAAAAGCTTCAAGATCTGTCTTCACTTGATCTAAACATTCTGACATATGTATTGCGTAAGCATGGCTGGCCGTAGTCGTAAAAGGTTATTTTTTTTCTTTTGCTGTTATATATGCAAAAAAGAATGTAAGTCCTTGGCAAGGCTAAAAAAGTCATGTTCGTGCCACACATGTGTGTGAAAAGATTGACAGACATATAGATAGATATGTGTGTGTGTTTATATATATATATATATATATATATATGAGTGTGTATGTGTGTGTGTTTGTATGTGTGCATATATGCATGCGTATGTGTATAGTCAAACAGAGAGATAGTTAAGTAGATAGATAAATAGATAGATAGGGAGATAGAAATAAATAGATAGGGAGATAGAAATCTTAGACATATTAAACAAAGAGAAATATTAGGTTTACATATCAAGTAACAGACAATGTGACCAAGTAAAACGAGTTTAACAATGACACTAACAACAGCAACAACAACAACAACACAATAACAAGAACAATAGTAACAACAGTAACAAGCAGAACGACAAGAAAAATACCAATAGCAAAAACTATAACAAAACAGTGAAAATAACAATAAACATCAGCGTCTTTGCAGACATCCTGAAAGAATTTACGCATCCACCCACGCAGTATTTCTACACCGTAATGGTGGTGGTTGGGGTTTAGTTGTGGTGGCGGAGGTGGTGGTGATGATGGTGGTGGTGGTGATGTTGGTAGTGATGGCAGTGGGGAGGGTGTTAGTGGTGATGGGGTTGGTGGTGTTGGTAGTGATGGCAGTGGGGATGGTGTTAGTCGTGGTGGTGTTGGTTGGGGTTTAGGTGTGGTGGCGGCGGTGATAGTGTTGGTAGTGATGGCAGTGGGGATGGTGTTAGTGGTGGTGGTGGTGACGGGGTTGGTGGTGTTGGTAGTGATGGCAGTGGGGATGGTGTTAGTGGTGGCGGCGGTGGTAGTGTTGGTAGTGATGGCAGTGGGGATGGTGTTAGTGGTGGTGGTAGTGGTTGGGGTTTAGTTGTGGTGGTGGCGGTGGTAGTGTTGGTAGTGATGGCAGTGGGGATGGTGTTAGTGGTGGCGATGAATATAATGTTGGTCGTATTTGCGATGGTGGTGCTTGTAATGGTGGTGATAACGGTTAAAGTGATGGTATAGGTAATAATGTTTGAGCTTGTGATGGTGGTAGTGGAGGGGTAACATTGGTTGTCGTGGTGATGTAATGGTTGTTGTGGTTGTAGGAGTAGTGTTGGTGATGGTGAGGCTGATGTTAATAGATGTGGTGGTGAAGGAGGCCGAGGTAATGGTTGAGTTGATGGTGTTGGTGGTGATGCAGGTGGTGATGGTAGTGGATGTCGGCTAGGTGGAGGTAGTGGTGGTGTTGATGGTGATGATGGTAGGGATAGTTGTATGGTACATTACGATATACTCAATACTCAAGCAGGGTGTTTAGAATGAAAAGGGTGTGGCCCACCTCTACTGCCACTCAAAAGTGCTAATGCCTTCTTGTAACGGACACATTTGTTGTCAACCTTAATCTACTGTCTTCTTTTTCTCTCACTCACTCTCTCCTTTTTCTATCTGATTGTATCTTTATCTCTATCTTTATCTCTCTTTATATATATGTATCTCTCTCTCTCTCTCTCTCTCTCTCTCTCTCTCTCTCTCTCTCTCTCTCTCTCTCTCTCTCTTTATATATATATATATATATAGAAAACATTTTATAATAAAACTCAATGGAAACGCGACAAACAAATTTACTAAGGTATTCGTAGAAGAAATAGAAAGATCATTGCGAATTAGTTCGAGCATATATTCAGTAGAGGGTGATGGTCTTAGGATCGTAATGTCATGGTTTCAATCTGTGGAAGCAGTTAATTATAAGATTAATCCCAATGTGTTTAGCTATGGCGGAACCACATCTAGCCAAGTTTTGTAACTGACACTCTTGTGAACACGACAAGAAAGAAAAGAAATAAGAGTAATCGATGGATAACCCTCCATATATTGTAGGTACAAACACTCTTATAGTTTATGATTTATATATTTAGTATCAGTTATGTATAAGCTAAAGCCTGAGTTATAAATCCTATTATTAGATCTAAATTTAACACCGTTATCAGTAGTTTAAGTTAACAGTTCTTTAAGCTTAGGTTGTCAATGGAGGATGAGTGTTAGTAACACCTGTCCATTACCACCACATCAATTAAATGGAGGATTTCTCTGGGAGTTCCTAAAGAATCTTTGTTTTAACCACATGAATGTACCACATTTAGAACATTTCTTAGCCACCTTTAATACGCATTTTATTTCAATTCATTCTTTTTTAAATTGTCAATTGTCTAATGTTTGGCAAGTGTCTGATCACTCCAGTTTTATATGTTTAAAGTAGATATTTATATATTTGAAGTAGATATTATATTTTGCCACATAGTTGCGATAAACCATTCATGTAAATACATTTTGCTTTCATTTGACAGAGAGATTTCTACATGGTTACGGAACCCCGCTGTATTGTCAAATCCCACTATATTGTCTTTAATGGACACTGAATAATGTAATTCTAGATATACTCTTAAAAATACAGGTTGGTCGCAGTAAAAGACAATAGAGTGTGATTTGACTGCTATTTCCAACATAATCAGTGACCATGTAAAAAACTCATCTTCGCATGTATGTATGTGTGTATGGTAACATGTATCCCAGTACAACCTGTCTCATGGTCGGGTCGTTGGCGACTAAACTGGCAGCCCCACCAAGGTTTTTTGGTGAGGAGGGTGACTTTGGACATCCTGCAGGACTAAAAACAAAACCTGTCAAAGGGCAAAGGAGCTCTTAAGAGTCAATGGCCATCCAAAATCACCGGGAGAGATGACCCCTTAGCCTTTATCAAGGCAGAATTCTAGGAGAAGGAAAACTCTGATATAATACCTGCAACCCTGATGGTATCCAATGATGTTGACTTGTTCTTCATTTTGGTAAGTATCATCTTGGTTAAGAGAGTGGGACTGGCTTTGTGCAGTGCCTTTGCTCACTATAAAAGCTTCACGGCACAGGCATTGCTTTATATCTGGAGATCTCTTTGCACTTGTCGTCACATGGTACCATGGGCCCAGAACTATGTGTCAATAATTGTCACAAGTGTAGTGTTTGTACCAGAGTTTTCAAGTCGCTGGCTGGACTAAAAAGTCACACTCGTTCAGCACATCGGTAGGGGTTCTCCTACATGGATATAAAGTAGTGGCCGTACTCGAAAACAAGTTGGCAGCCACCATGTCTGTATGTATGCATGCATGCATGCACAGGAACAAGGACATATTCGGTTTGGTGCCTGAGCGCATGGTTAGCCCACCGTGAGTGAGAGACCCTTAGTTGTTGTTAGAATATCATTCTAGAAGAAGGAAAACTTTGTTGTAAAACCTGCGTGAGCATGGTTTTTTTTTTTTTTGTCTTTTGCTGCAGCATATGCATAAAGGAATCTGGGTCCTTGGCAGGGCTAAAATAGTTGTGTTCATGCCACCCAGGAATGAGATATAGGTCAAGTGATGACAATTCTCGAAACTGAGATGCAATCATTTATGTATGTATGTATGTTATCTCTTTCTCTTAATTTCGAGTATATTTTTTTGACCGGCCACCTTCCTGGTGGCAAGTATGTATGTATGTATGTATGTATGTATGTATGTATGTATGTATGTATGTATGTATGTATGTATGTATGTATGTATGTATGTATGTATGGTTTTGACATGCAGCGTATGTGCGAGACTCGGCCTAAGCAAAGCTGGACTCGAAAGTCATCTTCGCAGTTATAAAGTAAGACCAGTGGTTGACTACAAGGCTGCTGTTGGAGATGCTACTCATCATGCTTGCCAAACATGTGGTAGAGAATGTAAATCAGCAGGAGGGCTCAAGCGACATGCAAAAGTACACGAACTCCAACCACAGCCGACTATTCCCAGTGAATGTTTTGGTTGCCGACTCTGTGCAAGTCATTTTAGATCATTGGCTGGGCTAAAAAGCCACATTCGATCGCAGCGCTGTTAGTTGCTATCGTGTGTGTGTGTATGTGTAGATATGCTTATGTGTGTGCGTGTGTGTGTATATATATATGTATATGTATATTATTATTGTTGTTGTCGTTATTATTATTGTTGTTATTATTATTATTGTTGTTATTCCTTGAATCTC
This sequence comes from Eledone cirrhosa, assembly GCA_964016885.1. Lineage (NCBI taxonomy): Eukaryota > Metazoa > Mollusca > Cephalopoda > Octopoda > Eledonidae > Eledone > Eledone cirrhosa. The sequence goes on from OZ024740.1 coordinate 76,348,952, forward strand.
AGTCATTGATGTTGGTTAACTGGAAAGTCCGTTGGATTGAGTACCAAGCCACTACCTGCAGCCTCAGATATTCAGGACGTATCGGAGGGTTCTTGCTGTTCCAAGCAAGCATGCCTTTTGAAGCGTTCCAAAAAGCGTGAAGGGGCCGATTTTCTTTAACCATCCCTGGAAATTTTGGAGATAGTCCCCAGTGCGCCTATGACAATCGGGATCACTTTGACGTCATGGCAGTTCCAAATCCTTTTCACCTCCCACTTTAGGTCCTGGTATCGGTTAATTTTCTCCCTCTCCTTCTCTTGCACTCTCGTGTCGAACGGGCAGGCCACATCCACAATCAGACACGATCTTTTTTCTTTGTCCACAACCACCAGGTCAGGTCTATTGTGTTCCAGTTTCTTGTCCGTCTGTATCCTAAAATCCCACAGCACCTTCACCTGATTGTTCTCCATCACCGCCTCTGCCCTATGCTCATACCATTTCTCAGAATGTGGTAAATTGTTTACTTTGCACAGGTGCCAGTGGATCACCCTGCCCATCACATCGTGTCTCCAGCCCTTATAGTGGGTCTGGGCTAGGTGTTTACACTCGGACACAATGTGAGCCACAGTCTCCTCTCTCTCTCCACAGATCCTGCACAGTGGGCTAGCCTCCTCCTTGTAAATATGGTGCTTCAACCACTTCGTTTTGAGGGCCTGCTCCTGCGCAGCCATTAGCATTCCTTCTGTAGCCTTTTTGAGGTCTCCTCTTCTCAACCAGTTCCATGTCTGTGGATCTCTAAATTCAGTTTTCTCAAAGAAGGTACTATGAAGGGATTTTCCCTTAAGGTTGCTCTTCCTCCTTGATGTTATTTCCTCCTTGGACATCCCCTGGCCTACTGTCCCCTCCTTCAGTACAGCTCTGAGCATTGGCTCCTTACTATAGGTCACGTATTTGTATAGGTTGTTTTTCTCCATCTGAACACAGTCCTCTATGCTGATAAGACCTCTTCCACCCTCAGATCTCCTTAGGTAGAGTCTATCGACATCACTCCTCTTGTGGAACATGTTGTAGATAGTCAATAGCTTCCTAGTCTTCCTATCCATTTCTTTTTGTTCAGCAACATTCCATCTCAGAATTCCCGCACTGTACCTAATAATAGACACAGCTCGGGAATTTACTGCGCTTATGGCATTTCTGCTGTTCAGATGTGACTTCAATACGCTCCTTACTCTCCGAATGTATTCAGTTCTTAACAATTCCTTCATTTTTTTGTTCTTTATGCCATCAGCCTCCAGAACGCCCAAATACTTGTATCCTTCCTCAGAGTCAATTTCCTTTATCATCTCACCTGTTGGTATCTGGATCCCGTTACTTCTGCTCAACCTACCCCTCCTCATCACAATACCAAACTGCATACATATATCACTGCTGAAAATACGGACAGTGTCAACAAGCACATCCAACTCCTCACCTTTCCCGAAGAGCTTAAGATCGTCCATGAAGAGGAGGTGATTGATGGTAAGCTCTCCCCTTCCCAACTTGTATCCTGCTCTCACTTTTCGCAGCATGATGGTCAAGGGCATCAGGGCAAGAACAAACAACAGATTATTATTATTATTATTATTATTATTATTATTATTATTATTATTATTATTATTATTATTATTATTGTTATTAATGTATGTGTGTGTGTATATGTGTGTGTGAGTGTGTGTGTGTGTGTGTGTGTATATGTGTGTGTATATATATATATTTCTTTATTTATTTTTTTATTTTGTTTTTATTTTTATTTTATTTTTATTTATTTATTATTATTGTTATTTTTTTTTCTTCTCGTGCAATGGCCATACTCGATAACGAGGGGGCAGCCATCATGTATGTATGTATGTATGTATGTATGTATGTATGTATGTATGTATGTATGTATGTATGTATGTATGTATGTATCTGCCCAGCACTATGTGTCAGTAATTGTCACAAGTGTAGTGTTTGTACCAGAGTTTTCAAGTCGCTGGCTGGACTGAAAAGTCACACTCGTTCAGCGCATCGGTAGGGGTTCTCCTACATGGATATAAAGTAGTGGCCGTACTCGAAAACGAGTTGGCAGCCACCATGTATGTATGTATGTATGCATGTATGTATATGTGCGTGTGTGAGTATGTATGTTATCTTCCTCTTTAACTATTTGAATTCTTCTTATAAAGAAGAAGCTGGCCTCTAACAAAGACTTGATACTTTATTGGTGGGATCTAAATAACAACGTTAAGAGTAGCATATTGAATTTTGGAAAAACCCTTCATATTTCTACTATTCCGCTTATAAGTTGTCTTTGTAAAATACGTGTTAGTAAGTTCTTTCTTTGCCAGATAATCCTCGATTTCCAGCTTGTCACTTCAACATTTACTAGTATAGCTAAATGCACCAAAAATTGCATCTATAAATGTGAATTTATAATCTGGCTTTCGAAATAGTTTTACGTAAATATCTTCTTTCTCACTGATTTTGAAAGAAATGTTCACATCTGCAAGACAGCTGACCTCAATGACTGCATATATTTCTTTAAGTCTCAAATAACTATATCAGACCTCTTATGTTTGAACATAGCGGACGTTTTGTTGGAGTTGTTTTCCAAATATTCCTTGTGTTGATACATATGTGTATATTCAACAAGAGGTGTTTTCTATATTTATCTGAGGACAGTTATTCCTTCGGATGACATTGTATATTGTTTTAGCAACATCATGTTGCATTGGAATGCAGTCACTTAATGATATTTTTGAGCAGCTGTTGATCGCATTTGTAATATCTTTCACATGCGTGTGACATAATCGACATATTCGCTCGCATCTCGGTGGTTTAAAGACATTAGTGGTTTTTTTTTTTATAGCTATATCCTGCATTTGGATTGACCGGATGTAACGGATGCAATTCCAAGTAAATCTACGCTTCTTGTCAATGTTATTAGCACAATCCTCAAGTTTCCTGAAAAAACAAAAAACAAAAAACAAAAAACAACAAAAAAACAAAAACAAAAAAAAAACAAAAACAAAACAAAAATAAAATAAATAAAATAGACCTGTGTAACATTTTTGACGAATTGTAGTGTTTCTCTAGAATAGTGTTGTAGAGGCCCGCCAGTCTTGCAATTCCTGGGTCATTTGTATGGTAATCTGGAAGTGAACACTTCTGGGTGTGTTTTTCTCTTCATGTTTCACTATTTGGTATATGTATTATTTTTGCTGCTGTTTGGTAGCAGATACTGTTTGAGTGAAATCATCGGAAATTCAAAGGCTCTTCGAAATGATCTTATGCTTATTTCCTTACTTTTCTTCTCAGAGAGAACTTCTCAATATACATATTTTAGTGAAAGCTTCCAATTAGTGTCATGTTTTTATAGGTTTTAAGAATCGTGGACCAGATTTCCTGTATAGACCAGTCAAGTATGGGAAATGTTGGTATTAGCACTGGTAGTGCAAACACATTGAAGGATAATGTCTCGTTGTAAAAGAAAAGCTTTGATTGACATATTTTTTAAAGTCAATATTCATTGATATCGCCACTTTTCTTCACAGCATCTTCATATGGTATATTTTCGTCATTACTCAGATATTTGTAGCCCTCGTTGTGTGGTATAGGAGAGGTAGCTGAACATTTTGGGGTTTGAAAACAGTTTTCCTCCAGTTCAACTATTAAATTTGAATATTTCGTATCGATAAATTCCAGTTCTATATCAGCTGAAGATAATGTGATAAACTCCAATGTTTCTTGCCCTGTAAATCTGTCTAGTATAGATCGTTAAATCATCTACAAAATAACTATGGGGTACATTTGTACCTCTTTCTGGAGACCCGACTATATAACCACCAGATTTTCGTAAAATCGATACAGAGAATTCATTGCCCGAATAAACAGAAACAGATAGGATGTCTCCTTGGTTTAAAGATTTATAACGCCCGGGACAATAGTTCTGTTTCAGTTGTAAGAGTGAGGCTTCTTGGTCGAGTTTTTATGAGAATTTCAACGGCTGTGAATAAGGCAACGAATACTATTGTCAAATATAGTGACTAGCAAATATAAGTGGGAATATAATCAAAAGCCTTTCTATAGTGTACAAATATTGCAACACGATTCTGTGGTGCTTTCTTACACCAGATATCACAGCTTTATTTATCAAACGTTGTTTGTCACATCCTTACACTTCTTTAATCCATCCTGCTCAGCAGTCTCTATTTGATTAGCTCGCAGAGGTCTTGTAATAATTGGTTGAGGAAATATATAATTTAGACATAGTGTTTAGGCAAGCAATGGTCATATAGTGTTCTCCCAAGTTACAAGATTTGTTCGTTTTATGGCTAGCCAATTTGACTCATCTGGCCTTCCAAAATCATAATGTAATAAAGGGAAGAGTGCGGGACTGTGTCCTGAATATATTTTTTAATCCCGTTAGTAAAATAAGTTGGATTACTTTGAATAAATAATTGTTTCTACTTTAGGCACAAGGCCAGCAATTACCCAGTGCATTACTGGTACTTTATTTTATCGACCCCGTAAGGATGAAAGGCAAAGTCAGCCTCGGCTGGATTTGAACTCAGATCGTAAAGGGACGTAACTATGCTGGAAAGCATGGCGTCCGACCCTTTACCGATACTGCCAATCCACCCCACATATTCTTATATATAATGATTGCTTATTTTAAGATTCACTTCTTTAAAATGTTCAAATGTCAATACTTCCGGTTATGATATAACGGACGCTATATTATATCGCTTATATAAACATTCATATATTTATTTGCATCGTTATGTAACGTTTATATTTCTGTCACTAATTTTCTCCTTTTTCGTTTTCATTACATTTCACCGTAATGCAGTTTATATATAATATCGTCTGTTTTAAATATATCATGGATTACTTTACTAATTACAGAAGACAGTGTAACACAGTCTCTCTTCAATTTCTGAGCATATTGTCAATTACGATTTTATTTGATGTATCATATCTACATGCATATATATTTGCATATATATTTGCATATAATATCAATAGGCGCACTACACATGGTAGCAGAAAATCACCCGAAGGGAGGTTTTTCTGCTAGTTCTTTTAAATATCCATATCCCTGGCTTTCTGCAGAATGTTAGCATATTGTACCAGTATTTAACTATTAGGCGTCTTTCCCGTGCATTCCAATTATGTCACTTTTCCACATGTTCGGTGAAAGATTCAAAGTTAATTCTGTACATTCTGCTGTATTTTTTTACAGAATATTTTTATTTGTATCTAGCCATGAAGCATTCTCAATGAAATCCTTTTCATTTCAGATCTTTGACCAAAAGGATTTAAGATCTCCCTGAGAAAAGGCTATTTTTATTATTCTTATTTTTAATTCTCCGGTATAGAGCTTGTGGATTAGAAGTAAATCTGAGGTTAATACTGACTCGTTGGAATAGTTTTTATCTTTCAGCATCCTCAGTTCGTATTTATCTCACCAGTTTAGAATCTAAAATGTAGTGAGATTATAATTTTAATTAGACGAAATTATTAACCTTATACCTCATAATCGTATTTAAATGTCTGATTTGTGGCGCAGATTTTTCATAATGTTTTTGTTATTTTCCTGTTTTATTTAGAATAGGTTATTTCATCATTACGTGCACTACATTCTAGGTTCAGATACTCTTTCAGAGTGGTAGTTGCTGTATACAAGCAAGTAGTAATAATCCAATACATTTTATCACATATTTCCATATGATTAGCTACGAGACGTTCACTGCTCTACCTTTGAGTGCACAAGACGGGCGGTAACATCGCTAATTCGGCTAACTCCATGTAATTAATTCTTTGGTTTTGTTCTTATTTTGCTGTGCCTCAGTAATAATCTATTTTTCTCATGCCATCTGATGACACCACCGATTGAATTGCATCAGGATCTGATGGTGTAATCAATTAGTCACAGAAATACGTATTATGCAATCATAACAGAAGTTATTGGAATCCGGTATTCGGTATTCACATATTTTTCATTGGCATATTCAACTCCGAGATATCACATGATGGAAGTCACACATGATGGAAGTCACACATGATGGAAGTCACACATGACGTTGAATGCTTTTTGCTTTTTACATCACGCTATGCTGATTTGAATGATTGGCTCACAATCCCAGCTACCGTTTAGTGAAACCATACAATGTAAAGAATATATATATATATATATATATATATATATATATATACTCGTATATATTCATATGATTACCTACGAGACATGCATTGCTTCACCCTTCAGCGCACACGACCAAAGAGGTAACATAGCTAATTACGTTTTCCATGCCGAAAACGTATAGAAATTTAAAATACAGTTGGGAAAACGTTAAACTTTTATGGAAGACTAAACATGCAATTAAAATTTAATAATAATTGTTTATACTTTTGGCACAAGGCCGGCAATTATCCAGTACATTACTGGTACTTTATTTTATCGACCACGTAAGGATGAAAGGCAAAGTTAACCTCGACGGGATTTGAACTCAGAAAATTTATTAATAATAAAAGTATAACGTGGAGTGACTAATAATTACTTTGCTTGACTTTTATACTCTAATGCATGTATACTACACACTAAACTAATGTTATGAAGATACAATTAGAGCTTATAAGTTAAATGATACTTATTAATTGAAGAACAATCATAAGAATACCATTATTGGAATCTATTAAGAAAAACAATATTAATAGAGGGAAAGTATTATTTTTAGAATAAAAAATGTATAAGTATAAGGTAATTAAAACACATTCAAATATATATATATTTGAATGTGTTTTAATTACCTTATACTTATACATATATATATATATATAAATACACACACACACATACATACATATATATGTATATATATATATATATGTGTATATATATATAAATACACACACATATGTATATATATATATATATGGTATATATTTTATCTAATAATTCTAAGGACATGATTTATGATATATATATATATATATACAAATAAATATATATATATACAAATAAATATGCATATATACCTCTTGCCTGAGTCTCGATACGGGCAAACAACAGTTCACAAGATGAGTTTCAGCCGAATAACCAAGCAGGCATTCCAGTTAGTCAGATAAAAAAAAGTCTATATTAGTAGCATGACAAAGTCCGTTCATTATATCCGGCTTGTTATTGTGTTGTTTCTCCCTTTTTATCTTGTTGTCCTGCTTCCTTTGGTTTTCAAAGTCGATGCTTACATCATGGATTAGCTTCCACCATATTGGTCTGTCATCAACATAATACCTCCAGTAGTGAAGAACGTTACCTTTTCTCAAAATATCCTTGACCATGTCCTCATACATCAAGTGTGGCCGTCCTAATGTCGAACATCATCCTCAAGCTCACTAAAAAGAAGTTTCTTTATAGGACTTCACTCATCCATGCGGACGACATGGCCAACCTACCTGAGTTTATTCCTTATAAGGATAGTTTCAATATCGTGAGTCTTTGCACGTTTCAGTATCTCATTGTTTGTGACAAAGTGATCCCATTTGATGTTGAGAATGAACCTAAGTTGTCGTTACTGCACTGTTCTTAATTGTTTTATATGATAATTGTTTCTACTTTTGGCACAAGGCCAGCAATTACCCAGTGTATTACTGGTACTTTATTTTATCGACCCCGTAAGGATGAAAGGCAAAGTTAACCTCGGCGGGATTTGAACTCAGAATGGCAAGGGCCGTAACTCTATGCGTCAAAGCATGGTGTCCGACCCTCTACCGATACTGCCAATCCACCGTCCTTGTTTTATATGATAATGATAGATAGTTCACGTCTCATGTCCATACAAGAGAGGAGTTACATATTAGTTAGTCTCAGAGGTTAGTTCCCTGGACTCAAAGACTCCCACTCTTAGTTTACCTACAGCACAAGAGGCAGCTTGAATATGTAAACTAAGCTCCAATGAAAAAATCAACTTGCTCTCCGATACTCATTGTTTCGGTCTTCTTAATGTTGACTCGGAGGCCCATTTTCAATGGAACTGTGTTATATGCAGTAGAGCAATGGGATAAATGCAGAAAACAGCGATGTCATCGGTATATTGGGCCTCCCTTATGAAATCCTGAAGTATTTTTGTATTAGACTTGAGGCAACGAAGTTAAAAAATATCGGCATCATATCTAAAGCGTACTTTGATGCTGTGTGAGGAGCATAAAGCCCAAACAACGTAGGGGCAAGATTGCAGCATTCCTTTCTTTACTCCACTGTAGTAGTTGATAGGCTTTGACAATTCGCCATCTATAATAAGCCTAGCATACATATTTGAATACTGAGTCCTAATGATACTAAACAATTTAGCTGGACAGCCAAGTTTTCTTAGGATTTCGAAGAGTAGCTCTCAATTGACACATTCAAAAACCTTGGTGAAGTCTATTGAGGCGATGGGTAAATTAACCTGCTGTTTTCTGCATTTCTCCATAATTTGACGTATGATGAAGATACCATCTATAGTACTTCCATTCCTCCTATATCCAGATTGTTACTCGGGGTGAAATTTTTCAGCAAGCCGTTGTAGTCTCTGAAGTATGATGTCGGCAAAGAGTTTCCCAACCACACTAAGCAATGATATGTCACGTTAGTTTTCACAAAGACTTCGATCACCTTTCTTAAAAAGAATAGCAATGTTAGCATCAATAAGATCAGATGGTAAGCTCTCTGAGATCCAGAACCGATTAAAAATAGATAACAGAAATGATCTCAAGGCATTGTCACCATGAACTAAAACCTCTGAGACTATTCCATCAGGACCAGTTTTTGACTGCTGTCACAAATTCTTTCATGGTGATGGGGTTGTCAAATTCTTCAATAATTGGTTATTGCTCCATTTAATTAAGGATTTCCTAGTTAGTATCAGTTAGTTGGTTGAGGAGTTCACTAAAGCGCTCAACCCATCTGTCTTTGATGTCTTCAGGTGCTGAAAGAAGGTCACCGTTCTTCGACCGCACAGGGTGCAGATTTTTTAACTTGGGACCATATACTGTATTAACAGTTGCATATATTTCTCTGTCTCTTCTGTACAAATCTTTCAGCGTTATTGACTTTGTGTTGCTACCAGTTTTTCTTGAGTTATCTAATTTCATCTCTTAGTCCTTTTATATCGCCTTCTGTCTCTTGGGTTTCAGAAGCCTTTGAATTTATTTCTACTGATCTTTTTTTCCTATGAAAGAATTGTTTAGCAGCACTTTGAATGATTTCTTTCATGTTATCTCACAGTCTGGGATTTGTTCACTGAGAAACCTTTCAAGCGTGTCGTTGTTTTTCAGTATTCAGGAAGGTGTTAGGCTTTCAGCGATTGGTTCCCTTTTTTGTTTTCTTTATCCCAATGCTGCACTTGCAGATCAGGAGATTTTGGTCGGTGAAACAATCAGAACGAGGGTCAATTTTGGTGATGTTGATGAATTTCCTGCCCACTGGTTTAGCAAGGAGGTGGCCTAGCTGATGTCAGTGTTTAGAGCCTAGATGCTGTCAAGTGTTCTTGAGACAATTCATTAGTTGGTACATTGTGCCCATAATTGAGAGTTGAAAGCGGGTGCAAAATTCTAACAACATTAAGCTATTAGAGTTCACATTTCCCACTCCATGTTTACCAACTACTGATGGCGATGACTTCCAACATGAGCGTTGAAGACAGCAAGAACAACAATGACATCCCCCATTTTTCTCACAATGCACACACTAAGTTGCTCATAGAAACATTTCTTCTCAACTACTGACCGTTGAATTGTCGGTCCATAGACACTGATAAATGTGAGATAGGAGTTGTTCTTCAGTTGAATGCGAGCAGTCCTGAGTCTGTCAGAAATAGAGACTGGATTGATGTGACCAAATTTATTAGAGACAGCAAATTCAACTCCAGTTTTTTTTTGTCATCATTTCCACTCCAAAAGATAATATGGCTCTCTCTTTGATCTTACCGTACCTTACTCAAATATCAATACCTGCCTTTGCTATTTTACTGCAGATAATAGATGTAGTCCTTTCAGGCCTGACAGAATTTGTATCATCGTTAGTAGTCCGAGCATTCCAAGTTGCTAGATTAAGCAATTACTTCTCTCTCTTAGAAGCTCTGTTATTTGTTGAAATTGAATTATCCTCGGTTACCTCGAAAGCGGTAGTACTATATGGACTTTGCTCACTTTCCACAACTGCTATGTAACGTGGCACATCGGTTACCTCGTTCGCACTAGCATTAGGGGAAGATTCAATGTTATTCATCTCATAAAATGTAGGCTGCGCTAAAAGATGACGATGCTGCCCAGCGCACTGCAGCATCCCTTGGTATCCATTGTATGGAGTTATTTAATGTATGTAATACAGTTGACATTTCAAACAATATCTAGACTCCTGAATATATTTTGTGGTATGGCCTACTGCACTATATTGAAACATATCTAGAATAAACTAGAATAAAGATATGTTTTAAGTATAACTTGATTCTTTTTTAATAATATATGAGCTCGGCAGCCCGTATCCTAACCGTCTACAACAGAATCTCCAACAGCTGAGGAAGTCCTTAGCCTATTTCGAATTACTGCTGTATTAAGGAAACTGGTTAGCATCGAGCTTCTCTAATTTTTACTAGGAATACCCCAATATCACCATATATATATATATATATATATATATATATATATATATATATATATATATATATATATATATATATATATATATATAGGTAGCGAGTTTGCGAGAATTCCCATGCAGGTCGTTCCTGGAGTAATAGTAGTGAAAGAGTGAAGAATATCATGGTCGGCTGTACAAAAAGGGTTTTATTTACAGTAGTAACAATTGTTTCATTGATCGGGTGAGTCTAAAGGCCGCTAATCACTCGAAATTGCATCACTCGGCCTTAAATATAGTATGTGTCTCTGATCAAATCATAGGATTGCCTAAAACGATAACTTGTTATCCCATATATATACAGTATATATATGTTAAGTATTTCCATAGAAAAGGTGAAGGAAAGAAGAGTGCTCCATGTATTGTACAGAGTTATTTAATTACATAATAAACAACACAATATAATTATTCCAAATATATATATATATATATATATATATATATATATATATGTCGCCGTATTTGGACTAAAGAAATTAAAGAAATTATTTAGCCTGATAGTGGGGTTGAGAACCCTCGGAGAAATGGAAAAAAGATGAATATTGACGTACATGGGAGTCGACCCCACTATCAGGCTAAATAATTTCTTTAATTTCTTTAGTTCAAATACGGCAATAGCTTACATTTCTAATAATTTCAAACCCACTCGCTGTTTCGAAAATATTCTTACATATATATATATATATATATATATATATATATATATATATATATATATATATATATATATATATATATATATATATATATATATATATGTATATATATATATATATGTATATATATATATGTGTATATATACAATACATAAACAGAGAAAGCCTTAAGCAATACTCCGACCAACTCCATCTCACTCAACAAACATTAGGATATACTTAAGTATAATCCCAATTTAGTGTTTGGGGTGCTAACTAATCAGTATTTCGTGGATAGCTGATTGTATTATTTTATATGAGACATTATTAAATAAATATCTCTTTCCTTCCAGACGGCCGTTTCGTTATAAGATTTCTACAATTTGGGATAAATCATTTCCAGGTTATGTAGAAACTTGTATATAATCCATAGTTTTATACACAAGCGGGCACTTATAAACTCATCAGTGGATGCCCAAGTAATATCGATATAAGAATTATATCAACATTAATAGAATGGTGATGGTCTCCCTCAGCGCTAAGAAGAGACTGGTAGATTATGTGTATATATACATATATATAGAGAAAGTATGACCCCGACGACAGAGCTCAAGCCGTTTCGACGGCTATTTCTGGACTAAAGTAAAAACGGCTTGAGCTCTGCCATCGGGGTCATAGTTTCTCCTATTACCCACTCTACTACCCTAAGTATTGAGTACTATGGTGCGTTATGGTCCATCTGGTTCCTTACCACAACTCCTTCATTATATATATATATATATATATATATATATATATATATATATATATATATATATATATATATATATATATATATAACGAAGGAAATGTGTTAAGGAACCAGGTGGACCATAACGCACCAAAGTACTCAATACTTAGGGTAGTAGAGTGGGTAATAGGAACGAGTAGGACCCCGAGGACTGAGCTCAAGCCGTTTCGACGGCTAATTCTGGTCTTAGCCGTCGAAGTGGCTTGAGCTCAGTCGTCAGGGTCCTACTCGTTCCTATATATATATATATATATATATATATATATATATATATATATATATATATACATACACACATATATATATATATATATATATATATACATACATATATATATATATATATACATATATATATATACACACACACACACACATATATATATATATATATATATATATACAGAGAGAGGGGGAGAGAGAGAAAAAACGAGAGTCTACTGTCGGGATTTTTTATATATCTCTTTCTTTCTCTCCCCCTTCTCTCTCTCTATATATATACATATGTGTGCGTGCATGTGTGAGAGTGTGTGTGTATGTGTGTGTATGCGTGAAGAGAGAGAGAGAGAGAGAGAGAGAGAGAGAGAGAGAGAGAGAGAGAGAGAGAGAGAGAGAGAGAGAGAGAATGGGTCATGTATGTGTCTGTAACTATGTATATATACACACACATATATATATATATATGTATATATGTACACAATATATATGTACGTGCACGTGCAACATGCGTGGGTGGATGTTTTTTTTTATCCGTTTACAGTAATACACACGTCATAAAATGTAACAAGATACTTAAAACCTTACAAACGTCACCAACAATATTTTATTACAAACAGTTTTTTCTTGTTGATGTTTTCCCTCTAAAATTGTATATTCTGAATTTCTCTATTTATTTGAGTGTTCGTAATTTGAACATATTTGTACGTACGTATGTATGTGTGTATGTTTGTACATTGAATATACATGAATGTATGTATGTACGAATGTATGTTCGTATTTTGAGTATATATGTATGCGTTTATGTACGTATTACATAGAAATGTATACATGTATGTACGTATCTACGTACACACGTATGTATGTACGTATATATGTACGTATGTATGTACGTATATATGTACGTATATATGTACGTATGTATGTACTATGTATTTATGTATGCCTGAATGTATATGTACACACACACACACATATATATATACATATATAAACGGAAAAAATGAAACGAAATTTCATTTCTCACTCTTAGTACATAAATATATATATATATATATATATATATATATATATATATATATATATATTTATTCAGGTTTGAGGTTCACCACTGTATAGAGCTGGTCTATTCCGTATGGTCAATCGTAATGTAATAATATAGAGAGTACTCAACGTAAAGCAGTTCAACCGTCTTTGTTTTTGTAGTTGGTGGTGCTATTACGGAGTTAAATATTATAATAAAATGACAGGAGGCTGGATTTGTGTAAATCCTTAGAGGGTGCAAGATAGCGGTCGCCCTCGGGTCCTCGATTTTCAGCCCCATGGATTTTATCTATTACATTCACGTATTATATTTCGAATACCTGATGATATCACTGGATTCATACGGAACCCGGTCATTGAAATGATCATAGTATAATAAACCTTTCAAGGATTTACACAAATCCAGCCTCCTGTCATTTCATTATAATTATTATATATGTATATATATATATATATATATATATATATATATATATATATATATATATATATGTGTGTGTGTATGTATATATATATATATATACATATATATATATAATTTAATATAATTAAGAGAGATAAACACAGATATATACATATATGTGTTCAAATCATAAGCGAATCTGGTCCCTTATAATTTGAACACATATATGCATATATCTGTGTTTCTCTCCTCACTCACAAACACATGCACCTATATTGATTTCTATTCTACAAACACAGATCGATAGATACGCCTTGAAAATTAAGTACTGTGGTGAAATGAAATCTCCTCAAGATTGTGCCTCAGTCTATGGCCAAAAGATAAGAAAATGATATTATTATGTTAGCATTAAGGGTGGTGGATTGCCAGTATCGGTAGAGAGACGGACGCCATGCTTTGCGGCAAAGAGTTTCGGCTCTTTATGGTATGAGTTCAAATCCCGCCTAGGTTAACTTTGCCTTTCATCCTTACGTGGTCGATAAAATAAAGTACCAGTAATGCACTGGGATAATTCCTGGCCTTGTGCCAAATGTAGAAACAATTATTATGTTAATATCTGCTGAACATCTGATTTCTTCTTTTCTTTATGTCTGGTCTGTTTGACAGGCGCATTCTCCAATATTCTTTTCTATTATGACCGATTATTCTCTCTACAACCTTGTACCGTCTTATATTTTGCTCACTGTGATTATACGTTCTACCAATTGCGTTTTATAGTTTTTTTTGCCACTATACCATGTCTCATAAGTAGATAATAGGTATTGTGTTCAATACAAAACGAATGACTATAAAGGGGATCGAAATAGATGGATGCAATTGAATTTCAACGCAAAATTCTCTCTTTCTGGAGTTATAAAATCTGTAAATTGTGCGCGAAATAAAGTAAGAAAAACTTAAACGAACTTAGAGTCACAGTATAGATGAGGATTTCTTTCTTTCTTTCTTTCTTTGATGATAATCTTAAATAAAGGCATACATATAGTTTATAAACGCAAATCAGCTTCACATCGCATATTTTAATTAATGTAAACATGCAGCGATTATTATCAAATTCACTGCAAATGACTGATAATTATTGACATATTATGCGTTGCATGGTTACCACAATTACAAAAACAATTTAAGTCTCTTCCACCATGTAATAACACATTGAGTTCATTTTTAACATGGTAGATTTCGTATTTTATTAGTGTCACCGTGTCATATATTGACACAAGTTATTTTAAATGTGTCCTGAACATATTAACAGTTTTGAATGATATTATCTTTGAATGTGTATGCATGTTGCTTGTGAGGTCTCTGTGTGCATGTGTGTCTACACACACACACACACACACATATACACACACACACATACACACACATAATAACATATGTGGTGTGTGTGTTTGTGTGTCTGCGTGTTTGTGTGAATATGTGTGCGTGTGTCTGCGAGTGTGTGTTGGACTCCTTTATCGATTTCTTGTCTAACCTCTCAGTCAGTTAACCAAAGATTGTATTTACGTTGAGAAATCAAACCTGGTTTATATCAGCAATAAGGACGAGCTGAACTATTGGACAACCTACTTCGTGATTTGATTACTGTGGGGAGATTTTATGTAGAAGTATCTACAATTTTTGGCTTTCTCAACGGAAAGAATCGCAAGACAAATTTTACGGGCAAAACCAGTCGGCAGGAGACCTAGGGGTAGTCCGCGAGCAAAATGGTTGGATAACATCCATGGTTGCTTCTGATAAGACCTGCTGGAAGGAGTCTTTGAAGACTCTGCCCCCACGACCCTCTCAGGAAGAATTGGGCGAAGAAGGAGATGAAGGCAATGACACCAAACTGGTGCATTTTGTGCATCCAGCATAACGCCAATACAAGTTCGATTCCTTCAGGCGTTTTTGTCCTACTCTTTCTATCTCCATTGGTTTACTTACCTAACTTATTGAACTATTTTATCGTCAAATAGTTAAACATGCTTTATGGCGGCTAACATCCTTTTAAAATTTAAAATTTTCAGTACAATTCGTAAAAGGATTAATTGTTTTCTTTACATTTACTGGTTGAGAGAATACGCTGATAAAAGAGCTGGATGAAATGGCCAGAAGTGCTTTGTTGTAATAACAATCTAGTCATTCGGCATACGGCAGACGCGGGTTCGATTCCCGTATGCGTCTCTGTGTATTTGTTTTGATCTCCAAGTTTTTATTTACTTGTTTAAACATGTTTTGTGGCAGCTTTTACAAGCTAACATATTTTCAAAATATAAACTTATGTTTTCACACGTAAATATAGTTTTGTAAATATTCGCATATTGTTTTATGTGTATTTGTGCGAGATATATTCGTTAGAGAGTAGGACAAAATGACATGCAGTATATGTTCCGGCTCTCTTCGTTTTCAGCGCAAATCCCGCGTAGATGAAATTTCTTCTTCTTCTTCTTCTTCTTCTTCTTCTTCTTCTTCTTCTTCTTCTTCTTCTTCTTCTTCTTCTTCTTCTTCTTCTTCTTCTTCCATCGTATCCTGTCAGAATCAACCGTCTCCAACTGATCCGGCTGGATCTCCAAGTGAGATCAGCCAAGTTCATGGATGTTATCCAACCATCTTGTTCGGGTTCACCACTGGGTCTCCTGCTGGTTGGTTTTGCCCGTAAAATTTGTCCAGCGATTCTTTCCTGTGACATTCTAACCACATGCTCATAGTATAGAAGCTGTGATATCTCAATTCGGAGAAGTAGCGGCTCTACCTAAAGTGACTCTTTGATCTCCGAGCTATGCACTCTATTAAATAACGTTACTCCAAAGACCCTTTGGAGGAACCCATTCAGGGTCGATAAAATAAATTACCGATTGTAGATTGGCGGTATTAGTAAAGTGTTAGTATTTTTTCCGCCTTCTTTCCATCTGAGCTCTTGACCCTCAGATGATTTTAGCGGATTCTATAAGGCTGCAGATAATCAGGCAAGGCTTCTGGTTTGAAGGTATCTTTCTAACCCCCACACCACCAATCCCAACACTGTTGTGAGCTCTGAAAAGTGTCATGGACATCGCTTTTCCGTCCTAAATAAAAAGCAAAAATCTGAGAAAAAAACCCCAAAATACTCCGTTGTAGAACAGTTTCAGTGAATAAATATCTCTGTTACAAGAATTAAGATGCATCTTGTTAAGTTCATATATGTCAAGTTAGCACCCCCTCACACACACACGCACACGCACACGCAACGCACACGCACACGCACACACACACACACACACACACACACACACACACACACACACACACACACACACACACACACACACACACACACACACACACACACACACACACACACACATACGCGCACACACATACGCGCATGTATGTGTGTATGGGTGTATATGTGTTTCTGTGTTAATATTTCGTTTTCTCAATGAAAAACTAAAACAGTTGATAAATGTCTCCATTGACGTAAGTAGTCAATTCAAATTTTGTCGGCCATTGCAACTCGGAATCTTTCAATGGAGACACAGAAAAGTAAAAGAGCAACAACAACCACAATAACAACAACAACAACAACAACAACAACACCAACGTCGACGATGACAAAAACAACAACGACAACAACAACAAAAACAACAACGACGGCGATAGTGACAACACAACGATAACAACAACAACCACAACGACAACAACAACCACAACAACAAAAACAACCACAACGACAACAACAACCACAACGACGACAAAAAACAACAGTCGACGACAACATGAACATCAACAACATCAGCAACAAAAAACAAACAAAATAAATACATCATATAAAACAAATAAAAACTATAAAATCAACAACAACAACAACAACAACAACAACAACAACAACAACAACAACAACAACAGCAACAGCAGCAGCACTGACAACGATAACAAAAACAACAGCAACAACAATAGAGATATCAACATCAACGAAAACAGCAACAACAGCAGCAACAATAACAACGACAACAATAACAATAACAATAATAACAATAACAATAATAACAATAACAATACCAACAATAACAAACTATAGGAATTATACTAAAATCAACAACAAGTACAACAACAGTAACCCAACAAACCAGGCTTATTTTCCTCCATACATTGACCTTTAATCGAGAATTCCCAGGACTTGATTTTATTTCAAAACCCTCACACTCCTATTTTCTTCTCTCTCTCCACTCTGCTTCCGATCTAACTATTGCTACCATAAACACCACATACATTATCCCTATTTCCACTATTTAATAAGTAGTAGTAGTAGTAGTAGTAGTAGTAGTGGTGGTGGTGGTGGTGGTGGTGGTGGTGGTGGTGGTGGTGGCACTACTACTACTACTATTACTACTACTACTACTACTACTACTACTACTACTACTACTACTACTACTACTACTACTATGAATAATAATGATTATTATTATTTTCTCTTATTGGCAACTAAGGACCGAAACATAGAGGTCAATACAAAAGAACAGGGACAGTGGGGATTTACATAAAAGTGTAAAAAGGATAACGGGTAACGATTAACAATACATTAATAACAAAATGATTCACCAATAGTGGGGAGTACCACTCAGAGATAACTTAGGAACCTCACAAATCCTAAATCACCCTAATCCTCAAGAGCACCATGGAAGGTGCCCTTCTTCTTCCTAAAGTTTCCAGTATACAGGAACATGGTCAGAGTAGGCCCATTGATTCGAGCTATCCTCGCTACAGTCCTCCACCTTTAATCAAATGTACTATAGGGGAAAACTATTTCTTCTCCAGCCTCACCTTTCTTTCCAAACTACACCTGAAAAAGTTGATGAGGGCTTGGCCGAAGAGGAAAGTGTCTCTCTTTAGTCCTTTTAGCCATTTCCACCCCACAACCTCTTTAGCTATAGCCACCAGACAGAGGAAAACCACCTGCCCTTCCCGGCCAAAAAAAAAACCCCAGGTCGGGCGATCTTCAAGATAATGCCAATCCAATAGCTGGACCTGTCATAGAAAAGTCAGTGATGTTCGGACACTGTACGAATGCACACATCTCGGGCAGGTCCGTCTGAGGGTGCTTCAATGTATGTAGAGTTTGTCGCGAACCAGCTGAACCCTACGGTAGCACTGTAAGACCAGGGATTTCTGGAAAATTTCCATAGCCCGTGGCTTGAGGATTCTCAGAAATGATTGCTTAGTTCGATTTCGTCGACGCCTATAGTTTCTCTGAGAACGACGTCACTCTTCTCCACCACTAGTCCTCTATAGAAAGCTCGAGTGGAATTTCCAACCGCATTGCTGATTGGCAGAGGACTGTGATCCCCTGATATAATTCCAGATGCATAGAGCCCAGCCTCATTCTTCGCTTGACCCACGGTTGTAGTTCAGTCAAAGAGACAAACAGCAAAAAGATGTGCCTGACAAACGGCAACTACACCTGTATACCATTTAGGAATATATGGAGATGCCGTAGCCTCAGCGTATAGAGGTCGCTGGTGGTAGATGGACCATCTCACCAGTGGAATCTGAGCATTCCACAAGAAATTGAATAGCAGACGCTCCAGTATGGTAAGGTGCAGACGGAGAAAAAGCCAAATGGTCAAGTGGTAATAGATGATGGACGCGATGTACGCGTTCACCACCACTGCTCGACCTTTCAGGGAGAGCTTCCTCTCAGCCGGTTTCTGGCTGATAGTGGCCACTCCACTCTGCTCGTTACATCATCCCAGTTTTTATCCTTCAAGAGGTCTGGACTGAACCAGAACCCAAGCAACTTCCCCTTTCTGTCCGCCCAGCATTCAACGACGCAGTTGAACGGCATGGATTTGCCTCTCCAGGTGCCACGCTACAAACCCACTAACATTTCCGGGTTGATCTTTGTTCCCATCAATCTTTCATATTAATTTAAGAAGTTGCCGACCACCTGGATTTCTGAGGTGTTCGACACCATCACGGGGGTATCTGCATATACCGAGCATCCCTTCCACGCTCCGGTTAGAGCAGGATGCCCTGCAACAGCTCTCTCTCTCCCGCAGTAGTGGCCCTAGAGTCAAAACGTACAGAAAGAAGGAGTAAGGACATCATTGACGGACTGAGCGCATGATCTGGAAAGGTTCCTCTAGGTGGCCATTTATTTTGACTACCGAGCAGGTGTCGCTGGGCATTGTAAGTGTGTTGAACAAAAGACATTATGAAATAGATGACGCAATACTGCAATGAGCCCTACAGAAAATCGGAAGCAGGTAATTCCCAGATCCAGACTTTATAACAGGGTGCTGGTTTAGGAATCTCACCTTTTATCGACAACGTTTAGTAAGGTTGTAATGAGAGAGTATCAGAGGCACGCAATATTTACCCTAAAAGCTATCAAAACACCCCATCTTCCCAAATAACCAGACAACTCCTGTAAATAACCTGACAAGACATTTGTTTAAATTATACACTGGACGCCACAATTTGTTCTTGCAAGGTTTATTCTGAAACCAATATCATCATAACAACTGGTCAAGCTGGAGGAATGAATGTAATATGGTGCTATATTGAGCAGCTATTGATTAACTATATGATCTGAGAAAAATAGTGAAGAACCGCAGGTATTTGGCTGTAATGTGGTTGGACTATAATAGTCTTCTATAATATACCAACTCTATGGACACTCACATATACCTGTATATATACACACACACCT
Organism: Eledone cirrhosa; assembly: GCA_964016885.1. Classification (NCBI taxonomy): domain Eukaryota; kingdom Metazoa; phylum Mollusca; class Cephalopoda; order Octopoda; family Eledonidae; genus Eledone; species Eledone cirrhosa. Next base: position 76,369,442 of record OZ024740.1, read on the forward strand.
CTCTCTTCCTCTCTCTCTCTATCTCTTTGTATACACACACACATATATATACATATATATGTATATATGTATGTGTATATGTCTATATATATGTCATTCTCTCATTCTTTCTCTCTCTCTCTCTCTCTCTCTCTCTCTCTCTCTCTCTCTCTCTCTCTCTCTCTCTCTCTCTGTGTCTCTTTCTATATATATAAAGAGAGAGAGAGAGAGAGAGAGAGAGAGAGAGAGAGAGAGAGAGAAAGAGAGGGAGAGAAAGAGAGTTATAACCTATGAATAAACACGTGCTGACGTATGAACATACACACACATGTACATGCACGCATGCACACATTTAATGCTGTTCTTTGTTAATTAGTGTGTATGCGTGTGTGTGCGTGTGTATGTGTGCGTGAGTGTGTATGTGTGTATGTGTGATTTATTATAATATTCTCGTTTCGGTAAATGTCAACCATGATTGTCTCACAAACCGTTCCGCGTCATTCCATTGATAGACAAAGCGTGGGACCATCGTGGTTTATCCCACACTATCGTCTCCACCTCCCTACACAGCAGCACTACCACACCACCACCATCACCACTACCACCATCTTCACCACCACCACCACCACCACCACCATCTCTACCACCACCACCACCACCTCCGCCGCCGCCGCCGCCGCCGCCATCACCACCAACACCGCTAACACCGCCACCACCACCACCACTACCACCATCTCCACCACCACCACAACCACCTCCGCCGCCGCCAAAACCACCACCACCACCACCACCGCCGCCAACACCACCTCAACCACCTCAACCACCGCCGTCACACACAGACACACATTTCCACCGTACTGCCTCGATTTACAAATTTAAAAAAAAAATTCTAAAGCTGCCACTCGTAATCGAGTATGACTTGGTAGTGCGCACCATGCTTTCGCTAAGAGTTTTAGGTACCCATGCAATGGCGAGCAGACACAAACACCCTCTCGATTCTCCCTCTTTTCATCCAGTGTAACATCAAGGATGTGTCACATTAAAAGATAAAGTGCTCTATCAATAATAGGCAGTGGCTTTCTTTATCGATCCCTAAATGTCGAAAGACAAAGTAGATCCCAGTGAAATTTGAAGGTAGAACGCTGAGACGTAGACCAAATATTCAATGCTTATAAGGACTCTGTCAAATCAACCAGCTTCAACATCCGTCATTTCCCTCGACGAAAATAACGAAACAGTCTGCAGGTGAAATTAAGGTGCAAGTGGTCAATCATTCAACAGACACGTGTACTCTTAACGTAGTTTTCAGCGTGATTCAGCGTGACACAGTGTGCGACAATGTTGTCATTTTTAATTACAGGTGTAACTTAATTTTGCTAGCTGGGTGGACTGGGGCAACATGAAATAAAGTCTCTTGTTGAAGGACGCAATGTGCCGCCAGAAATCGAACTCGCGACATTTAATCGTGAGGCGACCTCTGTAGCCACTAAGCCACATGCCATCACAGCACCTCAGATTATGGGACGTTGTGATTGTCGTATAAAGTTATAACACCCCATCATACTACATAGCATGCAGACACGAGTTAAAGATGGAGCGCCTACGTTATCGCTTTACATGCTAAAAATGGTAGCCAAATGCTTTCTAATAATTGTTTCTACTTTTGGCACAAGGCCAGCAATTATATCAGTGCATAACAGGTACTTTATTTTATCGACCCCGTAATAATACCCATTAATCTTACAAACAGAAAAGGCGAATTGGATAATGATACCCCCCCCCCCCCATGTCTCATAAGAAAAGTGTAGATCGACACAGCTAGAATATCTTTGGTGATAGGTCATCCGATGAGGATTGAATTGGTGTTAAGCAACAGCAATAACAACAACACTGTGCTATACTAGCCAACGAAGTAGTCATTATATAGTCGATTAATCTGCTGGAAATAGCAGTCAAATTCCCCCTCAAAGCAAAGCATATCACCATAAAAAGAAAAAAGACATTAGATCTGTTATGATATTATGGCAATACTTGGAATGCTTTGGTCAGAAATCTGTCTCGATTTAAGCTAACTTGGGGCTAGAAAACAATCCCATGCTACATTAGAACATGCACTGTTATATAATAGAACATCTAGTCTCTCCTACAATATTGATGGTTGAACGTCTAGCTGTCGGTATATTGTATGCATGTGGTGACGGTGGTGGTGGTGGTTGTGGACACTCGTGTCGGTTGCGAATACCAGTGTTCCAGTGTTTCAAGCAACGGAACAGCCTGCTCGTGAATTTAACGTGCAAATGACTGAGAAGATATTCTCGGCAGAGCTGTTTTGCTAGAGAACGGGTCGCAGGTGGCGGAATGGCTGCACGGCTGGAATGAAAATCAGTGCTGCGAAAACTGAGACATTCGTCCTCTCAAGGAAGCCTGTGCAGTGCATTCTACATGTGAATAGAGTTCCACAGAAGCAGATGGAGAAGTTAAAGTATCTCGGGACCGTGTTCACGTGTGATGGAAGGCACGAGGTTGAATTAAGTGCAAGAATTGCTGGAGCTGGTGCAGTAATTCTCATTTTGCAAATATATTCTTCTATATCCTCGGAGCGTCCAAGGCCCTGTGAGCGAAATTTGGTTGGCGGGGCTGTATCGATGCCCATCAGAGATACCGTTCCCGTTCTACGGTGATAGACTTAATCTGTTACATGGGTTAACATCGCAATCCAATCCTTGGTTATCCTTAGCGGATTTGGACCTGATGTCCACTTTCATAGTAATTTCCTCCCTTCATCCAAAATTTTCCGCGTCCCTATGGGCTCTAGTCTTTCCTCTCCGGCTTATCTAAAAAAAAAAAAAATATCGAAATATACTTTAAATCAAAACTTACTTGTCTCCCGATTTCCTTACCACTAATTACATCAATACCAACATACATACACATACACACACATATACACCCTTATATATACACACACATGCACTAGCATACTTACACATACCGGCTTAATGCTTCACTAAACATTTACATTTTTGTAGGAAAAAGGTCCCCTGTTGCTTCCTGTCCTTAGGCAATCCCCCGCCTCAATCAAATCCTTTTGCAATTTTACAGTTAATTAAGAAACCATTACACCTCACTGCTAAATCTCCACAACGGCTACATAGCAGGTCAACAGCTGTATGAGGAACTCCAAATCAACGGAGAGGGAGGGGGGTTTCTTTGTGATCGCTCGAGATGCTAGAAATAGCAGACAACTTTTCTTATATCATACGATTTGCCTATTTTATAAATATATTTATGGGAATTATTCTGATGAGCTTTCCTCGTTGTAGCCTCGTATTCACTAGTTAACAGAACACCAGATTGGCGGCTAGGTGTCACAAAATTTCAGTTGAAATATAATCGTAAATTTTATTCTAATATTTTCGCCCATTTCGCCTATAGAATTCTTTTCTGTGTTCTTGCTTTCCTGATCACTACAATTTGCAAACATTCAAAAGCAACATCAATTATCATTTTCTCTACTTTTGTCTTGTTCTTCTTCCTTCTCAATAACCCCTTGCATTTTAGTGGCTTTATTGCCTTGCGTGGGCTGAGCAAAGAAGAAAAAAAAAATGTAATCTTAGAAGGGATGTTTCTCTCACCACACTATCCCATCCCCAGGGTAGTGCTGCTACCTTTATTTTCGACTCTGGCTGGATGAAAGAAAAAAATGTAAATGAACACTTAACCATATATCGCAAAGCATTTTCGTCAAGCCTTCCTTGATTCTACAAATCTGTCATCGACGTTGCAATAAGGAAAATAATAGTTTTTAATGTAAGAACAAGGCTAGCAATATACTGGATGGTCGACATTGCATTTCCAGGGGTTGGCTGACGAGGAGTTTATAGGCTTTTGTCCATTTATCCTGCATGTCCGTTTTTCGTGTGCAACTTTAATATATACACATATATATGTGTGTGTGTTCATACATACATATATACATATATATATGTATATATGTATATATATATACATATGTGTGTGTATGTGTGTGCGTGTGTGTATGTATGTATGTATGTTTATATATATGTTATTATATATGAATATATATAAATGTGTGTGTGTGTAATATAATTTACAGGCACTCCCCGATTTACGACCGGATTCCTTTCCAGCCACATAGTCATAAGTCGTTATGGCCGTAACTTGAAGACCTATACGTATAACATGGTTTATATCGATTGCCCACATTACTGTATTACACAACTATTACATTTTGCATCTATATTCATTCAAACACCCTCTTTCAATATAAGCCAGTCTCATCCACGTTGAAAAATCTGTTTTGCTGAGTACCTTTACTCTGTAATAATGTTTTTTTTTTTATATAGACACAAGGCCTGCAATATGCGGGGAGGGGAAAGTCGATTAAATCGACCCCAGTGCGTGACTGGTACTTTATTTTATCGACCGCGTAAGGATGAAAGGCAAAGTTAACCTCAGCGGGATTTGAACTCAGATCATAAAGGGCCGTAACTCTATGTTGCAAAGCATGGCGTCCGAACCTCTACCGATACTGCCAATCCACCGCCCTTCCTTTACTCTGTAATAATTGTTTCTATTTTAGGCACAAGGCCAGCAATTACTCAGTACATTACTGGTACTTTATTTTATCGACCGCGTAAGGATGAAAGGCAAATTTAACCTCGGCGGGATTTGAACTCAGATCATAAAGGGACGTAACTCTATGCTTCAAAGCATGGTGTCCGACTCTCTACCGATACTGCCAATCCACATTATCCAAAGTGTCAATAAACATCCCATTTGATACCTCATCGGCATTCGCTGCTTCTCATATTACTTGAATATTACGCATATAATTTCTATAAATTTTAAGCATTTCAACCATCACTTAATACGTTGGAATTTTTCCTTATATTCCTCTTCAATTCGTTCCCTCAACTTTTCAAAAGAATTTCAAGCATTAATTTGAATTTTTAATAGGCATATGGGTACACGTTTTTGTATCCGTTCGTCCATACAGAACAATAATAATTCCTTTATCACTTGTTTTATTATTATCGTCAACTGCATGGTGGTCAAACATTTTACTATGTTGAAATCTCTTTCCTTGTCTCAGAAATTAATGTAGATCATTGAATGAGATAACTGTAAATTGTATTTAGTCATTTAGTCTACATACAAAGATATTCGCTTGATGGCAATTAGTTCTGCAATTTCATATTAGTAAGTCATGCTTTAAAGCTCTACCTAAACCACCAGTTCCTCTTCCTATTATCACATGAGCCACATGACAGGTGCAATGTGTCCGAAAACGCCATCGCCCCCGTCTCTCTCGTCCTACCCATCTCTCTGTATAGTGAGCAAATGGGGTCCCACGTGTTGGCAGCCCTACAGCCCCGGTGGACAGAATGGAGAAGGCGTTTCCCCGGAGGACGGTAAGGGAGATGCGCTGCAATTTATGTGTAATAACGAACATTTTTTCTTGCTTAATGTTGACGTATGTATTTATCCTATCATCTAAATTAAGTGACTTCATCTGATATTTGCTCAGTTTATTGCTAGACGGAAAGATCTTCTTTCTGTACGATATCTTTTCTAGTAGTAAATTTTTAGTTGCGAAAGTTTACCGAAGAATACATGATGTCCAGAGACTAGGTGGTGATCATGTTATTCAATTGCTAGAATATTTGAATTTACATTCTGAGGAAGATCTGATGGAGTTATAAATGCCTTACCTTTACATAAAATTATCTGATATGCACTATATTCTAGCATTAATTTTAACATAGTGCTGTGAAGAGAAAAGAAATGCTGTTTGAAGATAAAAGGAAACAAAAACATTTTCAAACTATACTAAATATATATTTGTCCGGTAAAATTTAGATTAGATTGTAATGATACAATGCATATATTTATATTTCTTACTATCTTAATTTGCTTCCTATTGATTCTGTATGTGTTATCAAACGCGGGTTTGAGAAAGTACAAGATTGATGACTGGCGCGAATAAGACCACCACAACTTTAATAAACTGGGAAGCATGAGATGAACGCACAAACGTTCCGCATCCCGAGACGCCAAAGAGGGTTCGGAAGGTTGCAAACCTTTATGTATTGAAAAACAAGGAGTTGTTTTGGAATATTTCATATGCATGTCATACGCGATTAACATACAGCATTTTACTGGGATTGATTAACTGTGTTAGGTAGAGATTGATGTGTGATTATATATATATGTATGTATGTGTGTGTGTGTATGAATGTGTGTATGTATGTATGGATGTGTGTATGTATGAATATATGAATGTGTGTATGTACGAGGTGTGTCAGAAAAGTTCCAGCGTTGATGTCACAAAAGATTTATTTCAAACCCAAACTTCACACTAAGAGTTTTCTCTTTCAAAGTAATCCCCCTGGAGTCTAATGCACTTTTCCATCCTTTTCTGCCACGCTTGCATGCACTCCTGGAAGGATTCTTCCGGGATCCTCTGCAGTTCCGTCGTCACGGCCTTTTTGATGTCGTCCACGTCTTCAAAACGGGTCTCCTCCGGGTCGTACTCATGATGATCCATGACT
>OZ024740.1:76383495-76390995 GCA_964016885.1 Eledone cirrhosa
CCCCACCAAGGTTTCTTGGTGAGGAGGGCGACTTTGGACATCCTGCAGGACTAAAAACAAAACCTGTCAAAGGGCAAAGGAGCTCTTAAGAGTCAATGGCCATCCAAAATCACCGGGAGAGATGACCCCTTTGCCAAGGCAGAATTCTAGGAGAAGGAAAACTCTGATATAACACCTGCAACCCTGATGGTTTCCAATGATGTTGACTTGTTCTTCTTTTTGGTAAATATCATCTTGGTTAAGAGAGTGGGACTGGCTTTGTGCAGTGCCTTTGCTCACTATAAAAGCTTCACGGCACAGGTATTGCTTTATATCTGGAGATCTCTCTGCACTTGTGCTGTACTCGAAAACGAGTCGGCAGCCACCATATATGTATGTATGTATGTATGTATGTATGTATGTATGTATGTATGTATGTATGTATGTATGTATGCATGACAAGTCGCTCTTCAGCGCTCCTGGTAACATGTATATAGATACTGAGATAACCTAAAATACTCACACGAAGACATACGTATATTTATCATGCATACATAAATTCTATATATATATATATATATATATATATATATATATATATATATATATATATATATATATATATATATATATATATATATATATATATATATATATATATATATATATATATATATATATATATATATATATATATATATATATATATATATATATATATATATATATATATATATATATATATATATATATATATATATATATATATATATATATATACACACACACAACTAAAAGGCAGAGTTAATAACTCATATTAATACCCTGTAATTAACAAGCTCAAAGTATAAATACTGAGCATTATATAATGATATAGTAGATTGGCAGTATCGGTAGTGGCTCGGACGCCATGCTTTCCAGCATAGTTACGTCCCTTTATGATCTTAGTTCAAATCCCGCCGAGGTTGACTTTGCCTTTCATCCTTACGGGGTCGATAAAATAAAGTACCAGTAACGCACTGGTTAATTGCTAGCCTTGTGCCTAAAGTAGAAACAATTATATAATAATATATGTAGTAATAAACACAGTAAATTGCGTATCTAAAATTTTAGACACACAATTTGCTGTGTTTATTACCACATATATTATATATATATATATATATATATATATATAAAGGTGTATATACAATATGTTTATGCATAATAAACATGTGTATATACTAAATAATAAACATGCGTAATATATGTGTATATACGTATATATATATATATTATTTTTATCCACGGTTACTTACTTGCATATACCATTGTCCTGTGCCCCCCCCCCCCCCACCGTACATTCGGTTAGTTTACTTTTCCTCTTTCCTTTTTCTCTTTCTTCATCTCTGTTCACTATCTCATCTTTTCTTCCTCTCAGGGCCTTTTGATTGATAAAAGGCCTTGGGCGCGCTGCTGATCGATTTCGATGTTCTGTTGTAATCGCCGAAACATCTATGATCTGCAGCTAACAGCTGATTAAGGGTTTCTTCCCTTGTTTCGTCCATAGTACCATCTTAAACTTTGTTTACAGTAACCCCACAGCTCACTTCGTTTCTTGTAATTTTATATATATATTAAGATCGGTGCTCTGAAATAGCGATGTGTACATGAATGTATGTATAGTATATTTGGCAATATACCATATGTTTAATTAAAACATTTAGAAGATCATACGGTATAAGATTTAAAGTAGTGACTATGTCACTTATTTCTTTTCGATTAAAGAAGGGAGAGAAGCTGACAATCTGTTTCACGTTGATTGGCGTTCATCAGAATCGCGTACTCTCCTGCTTCCGCTAATAGCGTATGGTCTTCTAAATGTTTTTAATTAAACATACGGTATATTGCCAAATATACTATACATACATTCATATATATATATATATATATATATATATATATATATATATATATATATATATATATATATATATATATATAAATATAAATATAAATATATATAAGAGAGTATTGAAGTTTGCCTGAAGCATTGAAGCATTGTGGAATAATAAGATTTTTTTTTTTTTGGGGGGGGGGGGTCGTTTTGGAAGCCTCAACAATGCAGATGGGTAGATCTCCAGGTAACAGAATCTGGTGGTGAAGAGAGAGATGTAAGGGAATGTAGAATGAGATGTATAGTTGTATAGTGTGTAGAGGAACGTAGGAAAGAGCGTAAAAAATAAAAATAATAACACGAGATAGAGTTATGTTGGGAGAGATTTAATTGTCCCTATATTTCGAATTCGCATCCATCACTGGGCGGTTGGCCGGGGGGGGGGGGAAGTTATCTGTCGGAGAGAAACAGTACGTGTCCTCTGCTGTCCACTGTTTGTGACTATATATATATATATATATATATATATAGTCACCAGGTGGACCATAACGCACCAAAGTACTCAATACTTAGGGTAGTAGAGTGGGTAATAGGAACGAGTAGGACCCTGACGGCTGAGCTCAAGCCGTTTCGACGGCTAATTCTGGACTAAAAAAAATTCATGTATATATATATATATATATATATATATATATATATATATATATATATATATATATATATAAATATATATAAGAGAGTATTGAAGTTTGCTTGAAGCATTGTGGAATAATAGTCCAGAATTAGCCGTCGAAATGGCTTGAGCTCAGCCGTCGGGGTCCTACTCGTTCCTATATATATATATATATATATATATATATATGAATGTATGTATGTATAGTATATTTGGCAATATACCGTATGTTTAATTAAAAACATTTAGAAGACCATTCTACATGTATGTATATATATGTATATATATATATATATATATATATATATATATATATATATATATATATATATATATATATATATATATATATATATATATATATACATGTATATATATATATATGTATATATATATATATATATATATATATAACGAAAGAAGTGTGGTAAGTAACCAGGTGGAGCATAACGCACCAAAGTACTCGATACTGGGTAGCAGAGCGAGTAATAGGAAAAGGTCTGATCTAGCTGTCGAAACTGCCGAAGCTCAGCCGTCGGGGTCATGACTCTTTCCCTATATGTAGAGGTTCAGTTCTGTAAGACTCTCCCAGTAGCTTGTCTCCCTCATCTTGGCAATCCTCTTGGTGTAGCTTCGCTGGATTGCCTCAAGCTCCGTGGTTAGTTTGACACTATAGGGTGACCACAACTGGGAGCAATAGTCCAGGCGGCTTAGGACAAATGTCCTCCATAGTGTCAACATGGTGTCTCGGTCTCTTGTCCGGAAAGTCCTCAAGATCCAGCCAGCGAGTCGTCTGCACATTGTCGCCACTTTCATGATGTGTGAGGAAAAAGATGCATCATCGCTCATGTCTATGCCCAGGTCTCGTATCGATTTTGACACGGGGATATCGGTCCCTCCTGGTCCTGCGTAACTGTGTAGTACTGTATTTGTGTTTGCAGGTTTGTATTGTAGGGCTTGGAATTTGCCAGCATTAAACTGCATGTTGTTTTCTTCCGCCCATTTGTATATGGCATCCATATATATATATATATATATAGTTATAGCTCTGGTTTATCCAAACTATTGAGCCCTTTGCCATGCATTTCGAAGATTGTGTTTCGTTATTTCGTGGGCCGAGATTCCGATTCTCGATAATTTATTTGTATATATATATATATATATATATATATATATATATATATATATATATATATATATATATATAAAGAAAAAGAGATGAAATCGAAAATGCAACTGGAGCCTTATTTAAAAAAAAATATATATATATTTAAAAAAAAAATAAGACTCCAGTTGCATTTTCGATTTCATCTATTTTTCTTTATACTTTCACTCGTGTAGGACACCTCGGTTATTTTTCATTTTGTAAAAAAAACCTCACTTTCTAATATATATATATATATATATATATATATATATATATATATATATATATATATATATATATATATATGTATATATATATGTATATATATATATATGTATATATATATGTATATATATATATATATATATGTATATATATATATATATATATATATATGTATATATATTTATATATATATATATATATATGTGTATATATGTATATATATATATATATATATATATGTATATATGTATATATATATATGTATATATAGATTATATAATATATATATATATAAATATATGTATGTATATATAGATTATATAATATATATATATATATAAATATATGTATATATATGTATATTATATAATATATATATATGTATATATATTATATAATATATATATATATGTATATATATATATAGTAATAATAAATTTGAAGACTAAAATCCAAAGAGGGCTCGATAAGGATAAATATATATCAAATATATAAGAACCGTAGAGCAAATATTTATTAAAATAACAGATTAAAGTTTAAGATCCCGTTAAGGGTGAAAGCAGCGATTCTTTGCTTAAACTTTAATCTGTTATTTTAATAAATGTATATATATATATATGTATATATATGTATTATATAATATATGTATATATATATTATAAAAAAAATATATATATGTATATATATATATGTATATATTATATTATAAATATATATACACACACACATACGCACACACACACATATATATATATATTTATGTATATATATATATTATGTTATATTGCGCACACACACTCATATATATATATATACATATATATATATTATATACATATATATATATATAATATATATATAATATAATATATATATATATTGCATAATATATATATATATATATATATATATATATATATATATATATATATATATATATATATATGAGCGGAACAAGTAAACATTAAACAATCTTTTAAATAAATTAAAATACGATTTAAATATTCACCTCTTCTAGTGCCATGACCGACGGTTTCGCTTATCAAAAGATTGGAAATTCAGAGAATTTCCAATGGAAAGATACAGCTCTTCAGACAGCTTTTCCAAACCTACTAGACATAAATCCAAGTAGAAGTAGATGTATCGCTTTCTGCCCGGTGTATGAAATCAAGCCGTTAAAGTGACCCACACATAAATAGGCCGTAAGAAAAACCGGGAATTATAGACTCGTTGATATTTAATCTTACTAGAAATAGCAGCACGATATAATATTTTTTTCTCTACATTAAAGGAAAATTCAAATAAATGATATAGACATTCCAGTAGGTATTAAGTACCCACGGAAATATATATGGTGTCTATAATAGTGGTTGTTCTATGGTACTAATTTGAGATACCAGAACTGTAATATATATATATTAAGGTTTCCTCTGCTCTCTGATATCGGCGTCAGTACCATATGAATATGAACGAGAAAATAACATGCTAACGGTTAGCATATCTATTTTTAAGAAGATCTGATTCATGCCAGTTAAAGAAACTTAAATGATGTCCTGCCAGCAGCGAGCCGAAACCAATAATTTTGCAAGCCAAGAAATATTTCTTAGAAACCTTAAGAAAATAATTTAATCATTTACCCTAATTTCAATTCTTAACTGAACAACTTTTAAGTCTTCTTCCTGGCTCCACTTGGAGTGACATTAATAAAGAGGCAAGAGCTACATTTATATATGTTTATTTACATGTTCATTCATATTTCTTTATATCTATTTCAACAGAAAAAAAAATATCTTCAATTTTTCCCAAACGTTCCTCTCTCATTAAACCAATCTTGCTTTTATTGTAGCAATTTAAACTTTTTGTTTCACTGTTTAGTAAGGAAGGGGAGCTTGCTTGTACTCATGACCCTTTTCAGTGTCTCGAAGATTGATATTGTTGAAGGAGGAATCTATCATCAAATCGGAGACTTGGTCTGTTCGAATGCTTGTAATAGAGTAGACTCTACTAAAAGCACTCAAGAACCAGGTGTTGGTGTTAAATCGGGTGTCGAATTAAGTATGTTACTCAACTAGGGCATAGCGAGATTTGAACTCAGAACACTATAAGCCAGAAAATACCTCAATTAATTTGTCCGGCGTTCTAACAATTTCGTCAATCCATCTCACTGAAGTGCTGCTTTATTTCATCGATACCGAAAAAATGAGATTTTGTTAGTATTTAATCACAGAGCCAAGAATACTGGGACTAATACTGCAAAGCAATTTCTCCTAAGCTCTAATGATAATTGTTTCTGCTTTTGTTACAAGGCCAGCAATTATTCCAGTGCATTACTAGTGCTTTATTTTATCAACCCCGTAAGGATGAAAGGCAAAGTTAACCTCAGCGGGATTTGAACTCAGACCGTAAAGGGCTGTAACTCTATGCTGCACAACATAGCGTGCGACCCTCTACCGATACTAGCCGTATCGTTGATCATTTTCCATAGAGATTCGGTGATACAGTTTCGTTTTTACAACACTGCCATAAACAACATCTTTGATAGTAACTAGAACAACAATAAAATTAGTAGTCGCTGAATAAGTATTTATAATTGTCTTCTTCCCTCGGTGTTCAAATTTTACCGAGATCAATTTTGCCTTTCATATGTTCATGGTCGATCTAAGAAAATACAAATCTTCGGTATTGTTGCCACTCTTTTCATTCCATGTTCAAACTCCGCTGTGGATTACTTGAGTGGTAGACTTAATCTATCGCCTCATTTAACAATACCGCCTTAAACTGAGTCTTCTCTGCTGCAAGCATTCGGTTTCTGGCTTGAGAATACCTTAGAGTCTAAGGTAAGATTGATTGGTCAAAGCCTTAGACCAATCAATCTCTGTGACTGACAAAACAGTAGAAAACAACAACAAAAACAACAATTACAACAGCAATAATAATAATTTCTTATGATACGAAAATTAAGCATTTTCGACAAAGGTGTATGTAAATAAAGATTAGTAACTCTTTTATATCAATTCACATGTGAATGAAAGATAAAATCACGCTTGGCGTGATTTCAACTCAGAACACAAAGTTATGCAAATATATTCGGCATAACACTTTGTTCAGTGTTCTATCGATTCTGACATCGAATGTCTGTGCAACAACAACAAACACTACTACTACTACTACTACTACTACTGCAATCATCTATGTTATGAAAAATTATTTTCACTTTTTGCTCTACCAATATTTAACATAATATTGATGTTAAGCAAGAATGTTTGTCATAAACAGCTTAATATTATAAAACTGAGGACGGTTTCCGACGTTTGGAATCAAAAGCGTGTATGGGATCTCGATCCATTGATATGTTGGTGGATGGCTTATGAATCCTTATAGATGTGTATTGTTTTCTATCTTGTCAAAGTTTCCATGCATATAGACCTAAATACTCTTAAAAGGTGTAGTGGTTGTCACAGTTGGAATACTCGATAAAGTTAAGCTGAGGCTAAGCAACAACAAAAATATGAGCTATCAACTTGCTAAGTCATATACTCAGGTACGCTATCGTTTCTGCTACTTTGCCGCCATACGTGTGTCTTGCATGACAGAATCGCT
>OZ024740.1:76393495-76398495 GCA_964016885.1 Eledone cirrhosa
ATATATACATATATATATATACATATATATATATATACATATATATATCTATATATATCTATATATAGTAGAATAATCGAGTATCGAAAAATCGGCGCACGAGTTCACGATAAACAAAATTCGAAATGAGCGGCAGAGGGCTCAATAATTCAGATAAATCAGAGCTATAACTATCGTTAAAATACCGTCACACATAGAACAAGTCTATAATCAACCGTACGACCGAAAAATTGCGATCTGGAAGATTCGGGACATTCAGAAAAAATATCAATAAATCAATAAATCAAATGAATGTAAAAAACATACCCGGACCCGCTAGAAAGATGGTAAATCTAGCTTCTTGGGTTTCTGTAAATCCTTAAACTGCCCTCTACCAGCTCACATAAAAATATATAAGACTTCTAGAAGCCAGCGGACGGGAAATTTACTTCCTCAACGAGCCTTTGTCCGAACGAATGAAAAGGCATAACCCAGGCTGAAGAAACGCACATGTAATTCAGCAAGGGAGATAACCTCTACATCCGCAAAAAATATTCGGGAAAATGTGGAAATACACATATCGAATAAGAGTGCTCAATAAACATGTTAAAATAAACAGGAGCTATTCATCATTTAATAGAATCGACAAAAAGTGAACAATAAAATTAACTGGTCAATAGCTAGGTCTAGAGCTAAATATAGTAGAATAATCGAGTATCGAAAAATCGGCGCACGAGTTCACGATAAACAAAATTCGAAATGAGCGGCAGAGGGCTCAATAATTCAGATAAATCAGAGCTATAACTATCGTTATATATATATATATATATATCATAAAACATGTCTTTAGAATCACTAGATATAATATATACCATTTCCTCTCCCAATTAGCATAATTAACCATATAAAAAATCAATTAGACCAAGCTATAAGAATAAAGGCTCCTATGAAGAAAAATAAAAATAAAAAAAATAAATATATATATAGATATATATAGGTACAGGCATGGCTGTGTGTTTAAGGAGTTCACACCTCACGTCCGCGTGTTTTCGGATTTAATTCCACTGCGTGGCAACTCGAGCGAGTGTTTATCAACATCTTGTGAATGAAATTTGGTAGACCGAAACTGTGTGGTTTCAGTTGGTAAACAATGATGCAATAAATTAATTGAAGCACAAAGCATCCATCGTAGATGAGGTATCCCATGCTTGGTGCAGGAAGTTAAGTATTCATTAAAACAACAGGCTGGACTGGAAAATTTACTTTAAAATTCCGTCTCTCCCTCTCTCTCTCTCTCTCCCTCTCTCTCTCTCTCTCTCTCTCTCTCTCTCTATATATATATATATATATATATATATATATATATATATGTAATTTATATTTATATATAAATATATACATATATATTTGTGTGTGTATGTGGGGGGCTGGGGGGGGGGGGGGGCTATGTGTGCGTGTGTGGTTACGTTTAGTTAGCGGTCCAATAAAATAAAAATATCGATAAAACATTTACCAGATCCTAAGAAAATTCGAGTTGATCGATATGGGGTTCATTTGATAGTTTAAATTCCTTCAAGGCCAACACAGTGTGATCTAATAACCGAATCCAGTAAAACAGAAGGATAATTTATTATTCATTAATAAGTGACTGTTACTTAAATACGAGTTTAAAAGCCATTAGGTGAAACTTGTATTGCAAGTAAGTGCCACTTATTCATATAAAACATATGATCTCACTATAATCTGCGTGTAGGGGACTTTATGAGATAATATTTGTAATGTGTACAACATATACTAGTAAATGAACAACTACTGATGGTATATAAAAATGTATATATACATACACACATCCATAATATATATATATATATATATATATATATATATGAAAATGTTCAAGACCCCGACGGCAGAACTCAAGCCGTTTCGACGGCTATTTCTGGGTCCAGAAATAACGGTCGAAACGGCTTGAGCTCTGTCGTCGGGGTCTTGGACATTTTCCTACTCTACTACCCAAAGTATTGAGTACTGTTGTGCGTTATGGTCCACCTGGTTCCTTACCACACTTCCTTCGTTTTATATATATATATATATATATATATATATATATACATGTGTGTGTGCGTGTGTGTTTGTGCGTGTCTGTGCGTGTGTGTGTGTACATACATACCTATATAAATATTACATATATACGTGTGTGTTGTGACTACACATGTATGCGTGTGCGTTTATATACATTATCGGTAGAACGGAAGTTACTGTAAATACATTTGTGAAACTAGGTTTTTTTTAAAGAAAAAAAGGGGGCGAATGAAGCAGAAATATGAAAATGAAATGAAAGAGATTCCATGTTAATCACCAGATCCCTAGTGTTAGAGGGGAACTACATTTATTGGCATTGTTAAATATTGGGATTAATTAGCGTGGGAACCTGGCAGAAGTAAGGGGCATATATAGGAAAAGATGTAGGGAGTTTATGTGGCAGGAAATGGTAAAAATTGTTTGTTGTTGTTATTGTTGTTATATTTGGTATTTTTTTTACCTCAGGTCAGCTCTGATAGAGCATTCCAGCCGTGATTGCCTAGTCTTAATTTTCAGACAATATATCTGTTTTGAGGGATATTTAGCTGTTATTTCTCGCAAATAGAACTATCATGTAGAGTTTCCTTCGCTGTTTCCAAGAATCGTTTTGGTATTATTTGATAACTGTTAACTGAGTGGTATGCTTCAGCTGCACCCCACAGACAAAATGGCAAAGGTGTTGTCACGAAGAATGACCAGCGAACGCACTGCAACAGTTACCTTACAGCAAGGGGTTATTTTCTCAGGTAGAATTATGCCATTTTTAATATTAGACGCCATAAGATACGATTCATTCTCCCACTACAACTCTGTCGCTTCGGTTGCAAACCCAGGCACTGCCTCCCTTAATGCAGATAAGAGGAAGATAACCAAATTCAAGGACTTCACTGACCACTTCCTTTTCGCGTCGGTCGCTGTCGAGACGTCAAGTGTTCTCGGTTCCCAAACTGCTTATTTCCTCTGCAAAATCCGGGATACTGCAGGCATTAGGTTACTTTTTTTTGTTTAGCCCAACCAGCCCTAGCGAAGCAGACATTTAATCAAAGATCTTCCAGTCATGATCATTTCCTCTTCTTTTTAAGACAATGTATCATTATTGGTGGATTGGCAGTATCGGTAGAGGGTTGGACGCCATGCTTTGCAGCAAAGAGTTACAGCCCTTTATGGTCTGAGTTCATATCCCGCCGAGGTTAACTTTGCCTTTCATCCTTACGGGGTCGATAAAATAAAGTACCAGTAATACACTGGGTAATTGCTGGCCTTGTGCCAAAAGTAGAACCAATTATTTAATATACTTTTCCAATTTTAAAAACATCAATGTGTGGGCTAAGGGAAATTTGTCTGCAAGTTTTAGCAGATCAAGCAAATACATAAAAAGGATTCCTCGTTAACTGGTGAATCAATGTAGTCAATAACTTAGTTTCGAATCCTACTTGTTGGAGCCGAAAATGAGATATTTATTAAATGAGGCTCACAACTTCTTTTGCTAAGTCTACATCTGAATTATGGAACCCTCATGTGGTCTAATTGCTGCCGGTCACGCAAATTTCATCACCAGTTTCCCCAGATTCCAGATTTTATAAACCTAAAGGCTTTAAATATATTCACAATGTATGACTTGTATGTGCGGGTCGTTTTGGGGAGAACCTGTGTTCTAGGTCGCCGGATTGCCGTTTTCTCCAAATTATTCTATCTACTTTTACCTTCTATCCTTTCTTTCTTTTCCTTTCTTTTTCTCTTTTTATTTTTATTTTTCATTAAGATATTCTAATACAAACGTAAATAAATTTAAATTTGAAATATATAAAATCTGTTTTTTTATTACACTCTAAGAAATACAAACATTAAGGAAAACACATAAGAAACGTTAAATATGATTGTACCAGTAATGCACTGAATAATTGCTGGCCTTGTGCCTAAGGTAGAAACAATTATTAGTAGGTGGTGGTGGCGGTGGTGGTTGTTGTTAATATTCTGAATAGCGTCTCGTCTGAATATACATTTTTGTGTATGTATACATTAAAACACATATACAGACACATAGATACACACATGCATGCGAATAATACACACACACACATATATATATAGAGAAGAGGTGGAACCTCAATAGCGAACCCACTCGATTCAACTTGTTTCCATAAGTTTCCATAGATACATACATACATACACACATACACACACACACACACACACACGCACACACACACACACACGTGTGTGTGTGTTTGTGTCTGTCTGCCTATCTGTCTGTCGGTATGTACGTGAATGCAGGTGATCAATAGTGAGAGAACGAAATGGAGAGAGAGAGAGAGAGAGAGAGAGAGAGAGAGAGAGAGAGAGAGAGAGAGAGTGAGAGAGAGAGAGAGAGAGAGAGAGAGTGAGAGAGAGAGATATTTGAATGAGGTGTGGTGTATTTATTGTACTACCAATGAGGAAATGGAAGAATCAATGAATGAAATTAATAATTATTTCTTATTTATTCATTTTTATTAACTCAAAGGAAGCTGCCTGAATCCAGAAATGGCTTGAGTGTGGGAGAATGGTTGAAATCATTGTGCAGGTGTCTATGTAAGTAAGTGTGTGTTTGAATGCATGTATATGTGGTTTAAGTCTGTGTATATGCGTATGAATGTAGTTGTTTGTATGTGTCATTTTTTAGGAGTCTGTTTGTATGTATGAGAAAGTGTGTATGTTTATGCGTTTGTATGTGCATATTTGATTGTGTGTTTGTGTGTGGACATGAATGTGTACGTGTGCGCTTGTGTATGTGAGGGTGTGTGTCTATATGGGTGTGTAGAAGGCTTCGTATTTCTATTTCTGTTTCTTCGACCATTTTGATTCATATAGATGATTGCAGCAACAGCAGCAGCAGCAGCAGCACTACTACTACTACTAGTAGTAGTAGTAGTAGTAGTAGTAGTAGTAGTAGTAGTAGT
>OZ024740.1:76403495-76408495 GCA_964016885.1 Eledone cirrhosa
TGGGGAGGCGACAGTGGATTAAATCGACCCCGCAAGGATGAAAGACAAAGTGAACCTCGGCGGGATTTGAACTCAGAACGTAAATGGCCATAACTCTATGATGCAAAGCATGGTGTCTGACACTGGAGCAGAGGATAATGAGGGTTATAATGATGATGATGATGATGATGCTGATGGTGGCGTTGGTGATGATAATGGTGATAGTGAGGATGATAGTGGTGATGATGATTATGGCGAGGAGAAGGTGGAAGGACACTTTCCTCGAGAACAACGTATGAGTATAAAGGTGCTCCAACTGCTGAGCGAGCAACTGCACTTATAAAATTAGTGTGCAAAGTTGAATCAACTTGATACAGTGTGACAAACGATACCTTTCAATAACATCCGACGAGCTTCTATGCTGTTCTGTATGTATAAATATATTATAATATAATATAATTGTTTCTACTTTTGACACATGGCCAGCAATTATCCCAGTGTATTACTGGTACTTTATTTTATCGACCCCGTAAGGATGAAAGGCAAAGTTAACCTCGGTGGTATTTGAACTCAGACCATAAAGGGCCGTAACTCTTTGCTGCAAAGCATGGCGTCCGACCCTCTACCGAATATAATATAATATAATATAATATATTGGATCATCAAGTATGAAATTTGTAGTGAGGCATATGAAGCTTTGTTTTTCTCTACAAATTTCATACTTGATGACTCAATAGTATAATATAATATAATATATTATGATATATATTATATTATAATATGATATAATATATTATAATATATTATAATATATTATAATATATTATAATATATTATAATATATTATATTATAATATAATATAATTGTTTCTACTTTTGGCACAAGGCCAGCAATTACACAGCACATTACTGGTACTTTATTTTATCGACCCCGTAAGGATGAAAGGCAAAGTTGACCTCGGTGGGATTTGAACTCAGAATGGAAAGGGCCATAACTCTATGCGCCAAAGCATGACGTCCGACCCTCTACCGATACTGCCAATCCATATAATATAATATAATTGTTTCTACGTTTGGCACAATGCCAGCAAATACCCAGTGTATTACTGGTACTTTATTTTATCGACCCCCGTAAGCAAAGTTAACCTCGGCGGGATTTGAAATTAGATCATAAAGGGACGTAACTCCATGCTTCAAAGCATGGTGTCCGACTCTCTACCGATACTGCCAATCCACCGCATATAATATAATATATTATGATATAATATATTATAATATTATATAATATATTATAATGTAATATAATATAAATTAATTAAAGCACTCAACATCATGCAACTCATCCATCGTAGATGTAGTATCCTGTGGTAACGGATTAAAGTATTCATTAAAACAATATAAGAAGGCCGGACTGGAAAATTTCTTTAGCATAATACCATATTGGGAGGTTATCAAATCTTTTATTTTCTATCTTCTATGTTTTTTTCTAACTCCTATCTTCTATTCTATAGTTGGCTTCAACGTAATACCGTTACATAATTCAGCAAAAAAAACCCTCATGAAATCGCTTCGTCTTGCATCATAATTAAATGTTGGAGCTGGGCCATCGAAATATGCATAGTGCATTCGTGGAATTAAAATTTCGAAGTAAATTAAATTTTCCAGCCTAGCCATCTGTTGTTATATATTTGTATATATATATATATATATATATATATATATATATATATATATATATATATATATATATATATATATATATATAGACAAATATATTTGCTTAAACTTTAATCTTTTATTTTAATAAATATATATATATATATATATAAAGAAAAAGAGATGAAATCGAAAATGCAACTGAAGTCTTATTTTTTTTAAAAATATATATATTTATTTGGTTCCTTTACCGGTTTCGCAGTTCTTCTGCTTTTCAAAAGGTGAGTTGAGATGGAGGGTCTGTGGTTTTTCTCACATCTGTGAAAGTGAGTTTTTTTTTAACAAAATGAAAAATAACACGAGTGAGAGTATAAGGAAAAAGGATGAAATCGAAAATGCAACTGGAGCATTTTTTTTTTTTATATATATATTTATTTGGTTCCTTTACCGGTTTCGCAGTTCTTCTGCTTTTCAAAAGTAGAGTTGAGATGGAGGGTCTGTGGTTTTTCTCAGCACAGATGTGAGAAAAACCACAGACCCTCCATCTCAACTCAACTTTTGAAAAGCAGAAGAACTGCGAAACCGGTAAAGGAACCAAATAAATATATATATATTTTAAAAAAAATAGACTCGAATTGCATTTTCGATTTAATCTTTTTTCCTTATATATATATATATATATATATATATATATATATACATACATACATACATACATACATATATATATATACATACATATATATCTATATCTATGTATATATTCATATATATATACATACATATATATCTATATCTATGTATATATTCATATATATATACATACATATATATATATATGTGTATATATATATATATATATAACGAAGGAAATGTGGTAAGGAACCAGGTGGACCATAACGCACCAAAGTACTCAATACTTGAGGTAGTAGAGTGGGTAATAGGAACCAGTAAGACCCGACAGCTGAGCTCAAGCCGTTTCGACGGAATTAGCCGTCGAATTAGCCGTCGAAACGGCTTGAGCTCAGCTGTCGGGGTCTTACTGGTTCCTATATATATATATATATATATATATATATATAGGAAAAAGTATGACCCCGACAGCAGAGCTCAAGCCGTTTCGACGGTTATTTCTAGAAATAGCCGTCGAAACGGATTGAGCTCTGCCGTCGGAGTCATACTTTTTCCTATTACCCACTCTACTACCCTAAGTATTGACTACTCTGGTTCCTTACCACAATTCCTTCGTTATGTATTTATATATATATATATAAACACATATATATATATATATATATATATATATATATATATATATATATATATATATATATATATATATGTGTGTGTGTGTGTGTGTGTGTGTGTGTGTGTGTGTGTGTGTATTGATAATATATACATATATTTATGTTTTTAATATCCAATTGAGTTCTTCACACGTGGTTAGAATTCCTAACAGGGTTCAATGACATACGTGTATATTATTTTATGTTTTACGATGACCCCCCCCCCCCTTACCATTTGGGGACAGTGTGAAATTTCTTTTTGAAGGACTGCTGGACTTTCAAACTTAGCAGTCCTTCTAGCACTGACGGAGACCATCGCTGAATATTAATATCAATGTAGTTTTTTTATATTGATATTGCCTGGGCATCCACTGATGAGTTATAAGAGCCCACCTACGTGGATATCTATGGATTATATGCAAGCTTCTACATAACTTGGACATTATTTTCCCACCTTGTAGAAATCTTATAACGAAACGATCGTATGGAAAGAGAGATTTATTTAATTATGTCTCATATAATATAATACAGCCAACTATCCATGAAATACAATATAGTTAGCACCCCAAACGTATAATTGGCATTATACTCTGGTATATCCTAATGTTTGTTGAGTGAGATGGGAGTTGGTCGGAGTATCGCTAAAAGCTTTCTCTGTTAATGTATTAAGTATATATATATATATATATATATATATATATATATATATATATATATATATATATATATATATATATATATATATATATATATATATATATATATATATATATATATATATATCCGAAACGTTAAGACTCTCTTCCTGCTATTTCAAGCGTTAACCTAATATATTCCTTCCATATACTGTATCGATTGTGTTGTTATTTCTGTTTATCTTTTACACACACACACACACACACACACACACACACACACACACACACACACACACACACACACACACACACACACACACACACACACACATATATATATATATAAGTTATTTTGATCAGCTAATTGTATAACTGGTGGTTCTGGTAGGCAAACCATGATGCAATGAACTACTGAAGCACTCGACGTTATGGACGTCAACCATCGTAGATGTGATATTCAGTGGTTGGCGCAGGAAACGGAGTAAAATATTTAAAACGACACCAGAAGGCTGTATAGGAAGATACGCTGTAAATTTTAATTCCGTGAAATCACTGAACATATTTCAATGACCCATCATCCATTTATGATGCAAGACAGGACAGTCTCTTCAGGTAACATTAACAGAATTATAAAACAGGGTTACGTACAACCCAAACTTATCGTGAAAGATAGGAAAAAGAGAATAGCAAGTTGAAAAATTGAAAAGTGAAAAATGAAAATTTGACTTGGAGATCGCCTGCAAAAAGTGTGTTGTATTGATAATAACTCCATATATGTGTGTTTGTATGTGTGTATGTATGTGTGTATTCTTATTTACAAAAGTTGATATAATAGTTCTTAGGTTTATATAGTTTGTTTATGTACTGTAAAAATGTCGACCACTGTGCATTGCTGGTGCTGTATTTTATCGACCAAGTAAAGATGAAAGGCAAAGCTAACCCTGGCGGGATTTAAACTGTGAAGGGCCTTAACAATATGCTGCAAAGCATATTGTCTGACGCTCTACCGATTCTGCCAACCCACCGTAATAATAGTTTCTTATATATGCACAAGGCCATCAATTTTTGGGGAGGCGACAGTGGATTAAATCGACCCCGCAAGGATGAAAGACAAAGTGAACCTCGGCGGGATTTGAACTCAGAACGTAAATGGCCATAACTCTATGATGCAAAGCATGGTGTCTGACACTGGAGCAGAGGATAATGAGGGTTATAATGATGATGATGATGATGATGCTGATGGTGGCGTTGGTGATGATAATGGTGATAGTGAGGATGATAGTGGTGATGATGATTATGGCGAGGAGAAGGTGGAAGGACACTTTCCTCGAGAACAACGTATGAGTATAAAGGTGCTCCAACTGCTGAGCGAGCAACTGCACTTATAAAATTAGTGTGCAAAGTTGAATCAACTTGATACAGTGTGACAAACGATACCTTT